>LR543637.1:0-281288 GCA_900536305.3 Caenorhabditis sp. 40 LS-2015 | reverse complement strand
ATAACATGGTTTTGAGGGAATTAAATGGCCATAAAGGATAATAATTTATGATTGAATAAAAGTCGTGACTGGAGGGGATCTTTAGCACCTCCTAGTTCGCGACAGAGGCCGGTTACTGGGAGAAGTTGCAGAATTGGAGAGGAAAGTAGTAATAGTTTCTCTCTCTCTCACGGATAGAACAGGACTTTCCTTCTGATTAGCCGCTGCTGCTTTTTTTTGGACTGTAAATGCTACTTAGCCGGATGCCGAGAACAACATAATTAGATGAACAATGGGATATGAGAATTCTTTCTTCTCTCTTTCAAGAAGAAATGATACACGATGAAAAAAGGCGCGAAATGACCCTTTTCGAGAGGAGATGAATGGATTGGGGAGGAAAGGTTTCGATTTGGAAGGGAGGCTTGCGGATGCTTCGAAAAGAAACAGCAGGAAGTCGAAGGAATATCGATGAATGGGGAATCGGAGGGGATTCTGATTTCGAGGGATTCAGAATCAGAAGGGAAGGTTTCGGTTATTGGTGTTTTCTTTCTCCTAAGATTCTGAGATTTTAAGACTCTCAGAGTTTGTGATTCCAAGACTATAGGAATCTAGATGTTTGTGTTTTTGAGATCCTGAAGGAATCTGGAAGATTCTGGAGTGTACGGCTTTCTAGTCTTTCTAAAGACTCTGAGATGTTGAGATTTCAAAAAAAAAACCGAAGATTTTTAGGTCCTGATTTTTCAGATTACAAAGTTTGGTATACCGAGGTTCTGAAAAGCTTATAGAGTCTTACATTCTGTAACTCAAACTCTTAGAATCCGGTAGATTCAAGGATGTAATTCTAGGATTTTGAAAGCTTTTTCAGTTCGGAAATTTCTCGGTTACAAGATTTTAGAGATCTTACAGTATTCAAAGAGTTCCAATGTCTCTAGTCTCATGAATCAAGAATTTCAAAATCAAGAGAGTTTTCCTTAGCTTCTGAGAGTCTCAGAAAAATGAGATTCAAGAAATTGAGATTTTCGGAATCTCAAAATTCAAATAACTTACCCTTCTATCCAAGAAACTTCTAGAAACAACAGAGAATTTCCCAGCCAACGAACTAGTCAACGAACAATGATAGAGATGACGAACCCCTCTTCCCTTCTGTTTTTATCGAAATGTTCACAAGCTCATTGAATTGACATATTACCATTGTCCTCTGCCATCAGAATTGCCTCTCCTCCCCCCTGAATTACTATGTGAGAAACCGGTAATTTTAAAGTTTTACGATGACTAACACTACTATTAGCATTATTATTCGTCACTCCTTTTTTCTTTGTAAATTTGTAAACTAATATGGGAAAATGTGAGGTGTTTTTGCTTTGTAAAACAGTCCATTGTTTGCCCGAATTAGGGAAACGGATTCTTCAAAAATATTGAATTCAAATTTTCATTTTTCTCGAATTGAGACCGTTTCGGAAGTTCTTTGAATCTGGGAAGTCGAGAAATTCCGATTCCAGAAAAGTCGAGAATCTTGAAAAAATTCCTCAGAATCTTCTAGAACCTCTCAGAATCTCTCTGGATTCCTCTGGAATCCAGGAATTTTCCAGACTCCGACAGAACCTCTCTGAACCATTCAGAATTCTCCATGATCTTTCAAAATCTTTCTGAACCCTGCAGAACACCTTAAAACAGTACTGATCCATCAGAGTCTTCATGAATCCTTTAGAATCTTCCAGAATCCTTTGATTACTCTAGAATCCTTCAGAGCCGTCTAGAATCTTTTGCAATACTTTAGAATCCTCCTGCACTATCTCCCGCTCTTTATAAGCTAGGATCGAATCAAAAATTAACTGCCGAGAAGAAAAAACAAAACAATAGAGAATCCGAAATATCGGATCTCCAAAAAATCCGTGTGTTAATTGAGTAGCGGTATCGGAATGAGATGAAAACAAGCGGTCTGTGGATGAGATCCGAATTGAATTGTGTCAAGGTCGCACATAGACTCCCCCTTCCAAAATCCGTCGAAATTGGGTGGTGATATACTTCCGAAAGGAGACAAACACAGAGATTCGTGGATTCTTCTCTTATCTTCTATCCTTCTCGTCTCTGTGTATCAAATGAAGAGATGTCCGATAAAAGTGTGTATTGTCGGAATAGTGGGTCGTATGTACAAAGTATGTTCATTTTGAATGGTACAGCAAAAAAAAGCAACTGAAAAGTTAGTCCTTCTTCTCGAATGCCATGCACACGCTGTTGATGCAATATCGTTCGCCTGTCTTGTCACGGGGTCCGTCGTTGAAGACGTGTCCGAGATGGGCGTCGCACTGAAAATTTGGAAATTTAAAAAAATTGACAGCTTCAAAATTTTTCCGAACTTTTGCGTCGCGTGTTTGTAATAAACTCGCTATTCATCTGAACTTTTTCAGTCAAATGTTGCGTTTGAAACATTTTCGAGACCGAGTTTTTTCTCGTTTTCTTCTTTCAATGCTCAGTGTCTCCCCTAATTCTTACCGTTTTACACCGAACTTCAGTTCGAACCATTCCATGCGACTTGTCCACGATTCTCGTGATATTCGCATCCTTTCCGACGGACTCCGAGAACGCTGGCCATCCACAGCCGGCCCAGAATTTCGCGTCGGAACTGAACAAAAATAATGTCAGTTTGAAGAAAACGGTGTTCACAGCGGAGTTCAAAATCATCGATATTGTTAAAAGCGCTCAAATGAGACACTCTACGTCTCTTCACCAGATTGAAGTCTCTGGTTTCGGGACGCAGATTTTCGTCCCAAACCTGGTCTTTCGATCTACCAGTATTGAAAAAGCGAACATGTCTTTGCACTGGAAATAAAGATGGGTTGTCAACCTACTTGAAAAGTTCAGTTCCACAACAGAGACAAACGTAGCGTCCCTTCTCGAAATAGTTGTCGAAGCCGCCACTTCCGGGAGCTTCGGTTCCTGTAATTCAAAATGAAGCTCGGCGTAAGAACTTTATAGTTGGTGTTCGTTGCTCCACTGACGGATAGAATACAGTATCTTACAATTAGCTTAACGTCCATCTCTTTTCTATGAATCAGCGTTCTAAATTTCATCAGTTGAAATCTATTCTGTACGATTTTTCATCCCAAAATTAAGTAGCTTTTCCATGAATTTCCGTACCCGATTGTCTGGCTACAACGTAGGCTTCTCTCGGCAACACCTTCTTCCAATCGTCCTGACTGACACTTTTCGGATCCTTGGCTCTGAGCTTCGTGATTCCGACGTCTTCCATTCCGAACTTTTTCGACGTCATTGTTCGGAAAAGAGTGGAGAGAAGTGAGCTGCGGCGAAGAATCTGGAGAAAAATACGGAGATTTCAATCGATTTTCAGGTGAAAAGGCTGTTTTGAAAAGAAAAAATTTGAGTTTTGAGACCGAAAACGGGGGGAAAAGCATGGAGAAGGAATCGATTTTCATTAGGAAATACCTGTTTTCAGTATTCCGAACTTGCAACATGTTGATATGGCAACTAAATATTTCTTATTATACTTTTTTCCGTTGCCGGATTTTGTTTTTGATGATAACACAAGTCACAAAAATTCACCTGACTCATCGTGTCTCCACCCAATATTGCGAAAACGAAAAATCATCATTTTTAGATTGATCTCTACTCTCTACTGGAAGCAGAATATGTTGTGGATAGCCAAATTCTTCAAAAAAGATATCTCAAAACGACAGATTTCATAAAGAACGTACAGACAAGTATAAGTACAGTAGATGTGAATGAGATTGATAAGAATGAGAATCTTGACACGCACAAAACGAGTAATAATTAAAATGGTGGCTCCATTTTGATGCCTTCGAACTGATCCACTTCTGATGGTGGCTCCAGTTTTATCTGTCTCTCGACGAAGAATTGTTGCGGCATCGAACCGGAGGTGCTCGGTTGATTAATCTCCATTGGGACAGTTCCCGCTTGGAAATCCGCTATCTCCGCATTGCTCAATCCGGCGTCGTCTTCGAAGTAGAAGTTGAAGCCAAGCGATAGGATACGATCACGGAACGTGAAGTTGACTTCGATGTCAGCGTTGTTGGCGGTTTCGAAGCTGAAAATGATGATTAATTATGTAGATGAACAACATTCTGAACTCACTCGAGTTGGCATCTGACACTCTCGTGGATGTGGTATTGGAGCATGTGACTGTAGTAGTCTCTCGAACTGTCGAACTTTTTGACACATCTCTGGCAGTATTCTCTAGCGATGAGAGTCTTCTTTCCGATCAGAATCTTGTCTCGGTATCCGTAATAATTGAACGATTTGACCACAGCGTGGTGGTGGTCTTGGTCTAAAATTTTTTTTCTAAATTTTAGATCAATAACCCTTGAGGACAGTCATGTATCTTTTGAATCCCTCCATATTCATCCAGAAACTTTTCAAACCCTTTTTAATCCTTCAGAATTCTCAAAAATCCTCCAGAATAGTCTGAAATCCTCTAGAAGTTTTCGAAAAGCCCCCAGAATGATACAGCACCTTTCAAAAACTTCCGGAACTCTTTAGAAACCTTTACAGTTCATCAGTATTATTCTAAGTCTTCTAGAATACTCAACAACACTTCAGAATCTTGTAGAAAAACTCACAATGCTCGAAGAGAGTATCGAAGGTGTAGTGGGTTCCTTTCTTGCACACTTTGCAATACTTCGTTTGCGATTTCGTGTAGTCGAATGGCTTCCGGTCAACTGAAATAAATATTGAACCAAAACGGGGGTTTTCATCGAGTCTTCACCACTTACTTATTTCTGGATTCAAATCCTCATCCATCACCTCCTGACTAGAGGTCTCTTTTTTCCTAGTCTCACTTAAAATGGTAGACACCAAATCCGCGACTTGCTGATCCTTATCCGCATCTGCCATCGGTGTAACTCCAGCACGATCATGAGCCGGTCTCTTCCTCGATTTCTTCTTCTCCGATGCCTCCATTCCCCTATGCTGCATCTCCATCTCGCCCATCTGCATCAGACTCAATCGTTTTCCATCCTTCTGCTCCGCCTCGTGAACTGCCTGCAGATCCGCCAGCTGCTGAGCCCGTTTCGCTGTTTCCTGCAGTCTTCTCGCCTCATCTCTCTTCGCCCTGTTCACACGTTTCTCTTCGTCTTTCTTGGCACGATCCACTGCGACTTCGGACTTCCGCTTTTCACTGGCTGACTTTCGTTGTCTTTCAGCAGACGTTTTCTTGGTTTTTTCCTCGTCCTTCTTTCTTCGTTTCGATGGTTTCTCATCCTCACAGACGTAGTCTTCGTCGTCGTCTTCCGAGTTCCTGGCTTTGGATTCTTTTGACACTGGCGACGGAGGAACTGGAATCATTTTAATATTGGAAGATAATTTCATCTACAAAAATGATAGACGATATATCTTCTGAATAGAAAATTCCACAAGGAAGTTGTCAATAAACACAATGTAGCTCACAATGAGATATGCAGATTGGACAAAGAAACAGTTGAAAATATTGACGGTGAGCGGACTGAAAAAAACACCATATCGCTGCTCATCGTCAACATTTTCGACTGCTTCTTATTGCAATAGATAGATCTCATGGGGTGTTACATTTTGACAGTCGGCAACTTTCTCGTAGCATTTCTAAATTCGGAGATAAATCGGATTATGTGTTTCTGTTCTGGTTATGTATACTCACGCGAGCACGACGCTTCCCGATCACTTTGTCCCTTCGTCTCGCTCCATCTCAATCCCAACTCATCCATCGTGTGATCCGACCACAACTGATAGGACTGTGCCATCACTTCGTGCACTTTAAGCATGTGTATCTGATAGTCCATTCGATTCGATGAGCTTTTTCCGCAATAATAGCAAAGAAAGTGACTGAGTGTCGCGGGATCCACACGAACATTGTTGCGATATCTGAAACTCTCATTTTTGAAAAACCTAATAAAAAAAAATATCACAAACTTTTTTTGAGCCGACTCGTTTGTCTTTCCCATTTTGATATATTGAGATCAACTGAAAATATACTGGAGATGATCATTCAGGATAAAAACTATCGAAAAGAAATTCAAAAAATGGAATAATACCATTCAACAGTCGCTCAATTGTAGAAAACAAATCAACGCTTTATTATGGTATGTCAACCTAGAAAAACGTTTCAAGAACGAGAACGAGGGAAGCACAATATACGGGGGAATTTGGGGGGAAACAGGTATGGAAACGGAGACCCATTGTTTACAGACACGAGAGAAATGAAAGAGCAGAAATCAAGAGAAACACAGGGAAACAGATCAAGCTGGTTGAGCACGAATCTCGTCTCGGACTTGCATCAGGATCCAGCCGAGAGCGTTCTTTCCGTTGGCCACCAGCGGCAGGTATTTGAAATTCTCGGCTTGGATACTTTCTGGGAGCTTGAGACTTTGGTTGACGTGCCGGGAGACCCAGTTGCTCACATAACTGGCAGACGCGCCGGCGGCGAAATAGGTGTCACTGAAAATAGAATTTTCAACTTTTCACGTTGATTTTGCTCACCTAATATAGGTTTGAATGAGAATCTTGTCTCCAGTCTCCAGAAGCTTCGCCTTCAACTCCTCATTCTGTGTGAATTTCGCTTGAATCACGTGCTTCAACACTCCAATACTATCCTTGTCTTTCCACTCATCCACCTTCTTTGATGGAACCTTTGCCTCCTTCAGAATAGCTCTGGTCGCTTTCTTGACATCTATTGGGCTTTCGGAGGCTTTGAGCTCAGCGGCCTTCTCCTGTCCGAGGATTGTGTACAGCTTACAGGCCTGATAGAAGTGCTCGACAGAGTTGTACTCGTTTCCGTCGACGATAACCTTGCACGGGTAGAGAGCCGAAAGATAGTGTTTGGGACCGCTGAAGAAGACCACGTTGTCAACAGCTATTGGCAGCTCGCGAGTCGGTATGTCGGCTGGGACAGCGACAACTTCCTGCTTCTTCAGGAAAATGTTGAATGGCCGTTTGTCGGTGGCCGGGAGGAAGATTCCTCTTGGCTTGCTGTTATTGTTATTGTTCTTGGCTGGTGTGGTTCCGAACTTCTTTTTCGGGGCCTTCTTTTTCTCATCATCGTCCTCTGGAGCATCGGTGTTGGTGGCCGATGGTGTCTTGGATGGGGTCAGCTGAAAGATTAAGTTTGAATAGAAGTAGGAAGCGGTTTTTTTTACAATTTGTGTGTATTTTGGTCTTCCCTCGGCGTTCTTGTCCGGGAGAGCCGCGGCGATCGATTTGGTCTCAAGGAGACCGACGGGTTCTTTCTTGGTTTTGTCCATGGTTATCGCTGGAACAGTAAGGGTCAGAAAACACCCAAGAAGGAGGAGAAATATATGAAAACGGCAAGGTAACCGATTCAACAAAAAATACAGAAGGGTAACTAGCAACTTTATAAAAGCTATCAACAAAGAAAAACAAACAAGAAATCGAACAGATGAGACCTAATGAAGAGACTAAGGATACCTAAAAGATGAAAAATTCAAATGATTCCTCCGAATTTCGCTTCTGGGCCCTTCGCATTCGTATATTGCTCCAAACTGCGAATTTCCTCCCTACGAATCGACCTTAGCTTATTCTCAAACGCCATTTCGAAGTCCACCAGGTTCCCAGACTTGCAGTACAAGTCGAAATCCGGTGAAATCAGTCTTTTTATATCGTAAACAATATCAGGCGTTGGAAATGCGAATTCTCTGAACAAATTTCTTCAAATTTCCACGAAAAGCGCAACGACTCACAAAACAATAACTGCGAGACCGATTTGCCATATTAAATTGGCTCCGGACACTTTGACGAAATCAAAAAACGCTTCTTTTTTGTTTTTGAACACTATCCGCTCGCGATTCGGTAGGAATTTCCAGTTTTTGTTGAGTAATCGCCGCGTGAATGCGAACATTCTGCAAGAAGAGGATACGTGTGGCAGGAAACTATATTTTTGGTGACATATTCAATTTCAAGTGATTGTGAGTAGATTTTCGTTTCAATGAATTAAAATAAAGTCTTTGAATGAGAGAAAATCGGAGAAAAGAGCGAAAAAAAAAACAAAAGAAGGTGGAAGAGTTTTCGAGCCACAGTTAATTCTAGGCCACAAAAATTAGTCCGCGGAAGAAAACTGGCGGCGATTTGAATGAGCAACATTTTGAAGTGCATTGAACGACTTGCCAGCACATTTTTCGGCTGAAGAAAAATGCAATTATAAATTTCCATTCACTTGTATAAATAAATATAAAATTTCAGAAAATTTTCACTTCGACTAAGCTGAAAACTAGGGAAAACTATTTTTGAAAACTTCAAATAAAAATTACAGTAATCTACAAAATCGTGCCGAAACCCTCGATGTGCCTACTCTTTTGGCGCCAATTCCGAACTTTTCTGCCAGCTGTTCGAACTCTTTTCGAGCGAATTCCTCCCATTTCCAAGCGAAAATGGCTCCGTTTTTCGATGATGAAGTGAAGGTTGACAATCGAGTCGGATTCATGAACAGATTCCCCGAAAAAGTCCGTCCAATTTTCTTGAAAAGTCTGGATTTGGAGACGAGGTTTGTGATTCTTTTTTTCCATTGCATAACGCATTGTTTATTCCAGAAATATTCTTCGTTTGATTTCACTCGTTGACCATGAGATTGTCGACTCGGTAAAGGTGGACATCGATGTCGTAACATTCTTCGACGAGGGCACGATTCTGACGGCCCAAAAGAAAAAGGATGAGGAGTGTTTTTTGAGAATCAAAAAGAACGAATACGATCCGTCGCGTATTGGATACATTTTGACGATGTTCGACATCAAAGAGCTTCGTGTCATGAGAACACAATACATGCTCTCGTTGATAGAATTGGACTATAACATTGAAAATAATTCGGCATATGTCCAAGACTACCGCTGTGAAGAGTACGACACGAACGCGCACAGTTTGCTCCAAAAATGCATCGCCGGACAGCTGAAAAACGTCAATTTGAATATGCCCCATCCACCGAAATCAATCGAAAGCTTGTTCTATGTTCCAGCGGTAATTGAGGCAACGATGTTGACGCGTATTGACTGATGTTCTTTTTTCAGGTGACATGCGCGAGGAAATTCCATATTATTCATCGAGAAGACTCTCCCGTTTTGTTATTCACCTTCATTAAGGTTTGAATACTGTGTCCATGTTTTCTGATTTCCCGGTTTCAGAGATGGGTCCAACACGCAGACCTCCAAGAAAGTGTCGGGCGCAAAATCGTCACCGAGGGTCACAGCCAGAAGTCAATCGACAACTTCATGGATCGCGTTAAAGGTTGTGATCGTGATATGTAAGTTCGAAAACTGTATCTCTTCGATGAAGTCACAATTTTTCAGAATCAATGTCAAGGGAATCCCGAGTGCGGGTGTTTTGCCTCCCAACGATTCTCGCTTCCTTATTTTGATTGTCGTGAAGACTATTGACGACGATAAGCGAAGATTGACACTCGTGGTGATTCCGAAGAATGCCAAGGTGAAAGACTACGCCAAGTACATCAGAATTCCTGAAGACGACGTGGAGAAAAAGAGAAAAGAAAAGGAAAGGGAACAGAAAGAAAACTCAACTGGAGGAATTGACATTGAGAAGAAAGACGACTCGATCACTTTCGAGAAAGACTGCTCATTCATCGACTCGGCCGAACTTCCGAATGATCTACTCTAACACTAACTAACTTGATATTTATTTCGTCCTGCCTTATTTTGATGTAATCTTGTGCATATGAATACCGAGTGCTGAGACACTCTGAAACTCTTGATTCTCACTTGTTGAAAAGTTATTTTAATCAATTTTAGCGGAATCCAGAACAACTATTCGCCGAAACTTCCAACAAAAACGCCGGTCGAGTTAGCGACAGTGGGGGGTTTCAGATAACCCACTGCCTCCGGACCGAATTAAAGTGAGGGAGACAGGGAGCGTTTATATACGAGACACTCACCGAGCGCCCGACATGTTGGGGGCAATTTCACAACCTTTGCCTTCTCTGCGTCTACGAAAAACGCAACGACCACTCGACTTCAAATTAGGAAGTCGTTGTGTCTTCAATAGACATAGGGGAAGCAAGAATTTCCCGTAACATGTCTGTCGCTTCGAGTGTCTCTTGTATATAAACACCCGACGTCTTCATCATCTTCACTCGGTCCGGAGGCAGTGGGTTATCTGAGAAGCCCCCACTGTCGCTAACTCGACCGGTATGTTTTGTTGGATTTTGGACTGGTGAACGAAACATATTTTTATTGATAAAATCTCAAAGTTTGGAACCACTTCCATGTGCGAAAGTGTTCCAAGCTGCAGATATAGCGTTTGCATAGTTGCTGGCCCCTGCTGCACCAGTTGCTTGCATCCGAACCATTGAATTTGTAGTTGCCGCTGTCTTTTGCTTAATCTTACTGTAGAAATATACAGCTGCAGAACCAACGAATAGATTATATGTGGCAAACATCTAAAAATAAAACATAACTGGTTCCCTGAACCTGTCGACCTACCGTCCCCCAGGCTCCTCTCACCGCTGCTAGCAAAATGGGATCCGGGATCAGAAGACTTCCCCAGTACCTGGAGGAGATATTGATGGCTATATAGGTCCCGAAAAAAGTGACATGAATGAAAATGACTTTGTTCGCGAACTTAGTAGAGGTGTAGACTTCCTCCAGTTGATATCTGACTGTTAACGTGGTATTGATTCTGGAAGGTTTGCGGTTGGTTTTTTGAAAATCTGACACCTCACTTTGTCAGACGTCGATTTTTTATAAGGAGGTGGACATTGAGACAGAAATTGACAGCGTTCAAACCAACCATAAACATGTAAAAGAAATACATCTGAAAATAGATCATTACAAAAATTTGTTTATGAATCATAAATTACCCTTTGAGCCACAGAATCTGGAATGATTATGAATGTGTACGAGCTTTGGGTGACGTTTGAGTCTTTGTAGACGAAAAACATGATGATAACGTCCAGAAGAATCTGGATACCTTTCTGTCGAGCTATTGAATTCGTGGCTTCCTCACCACAAGAAGAGTGATAATCGGACCCCACAAGACTCTAGTCTTCTCATAAACTCTCGCTTCCCTTGTCGCCCAGAACCGTTCGAAAGTGATCGACATTGGGAAGAATGTGGGGACCGTCATGAAAAAGCATCCGAAGAAGTTGCCGATTTGATATTTCACTGGATCTAGTAGGGTGTCACACGGATCCTTTGTGGTGAAAGGAATCACCACTTGGGCTGACTGAAGATGTTTATTTTCTTTAGCAAGTGAAAGTTGTGAATGACAGTTCCTGATAAGTATCATTAGAAAAATGAGGGTACCTCGAATTTTTGAAAACTGAAACAGATTTTCGGGAGCCGAATTATAAGTGTTTGAAATAGATTCAGATTCTCATAACTCCTTCTGTAGTATCTTTAAATGCAAGGAACCCTGTTCACACGGCTCCGTACTGGGCCAGTACTGTGCTTGTTAAAAAACCTACCGTGAGAACAACGAAAACTATTGCAAACAACAAGATCACTCCGAAGTATCCACAGAGAAGCCACTGAAACCATTAAAATGGTGGGAGCGAAATAAGCAGTCTTACTTTAAGGTTCCCATGAAACCGGGAACATTTGATTTTGTAGAAGATGAAAGTCAATGGGAAAACAGCAAGGATCAAGGCGGTCAATTGGTAGAACTGAGAGATACGGTAGATCGGATGGAAGGAGATTTTGAAGGCCTAAAAAGAATGAGAGGAGGAGAGAAACAAAGCGAGAGTTACCGTATTGCATGCAGCTGGAATCGGATTCAGAGTCGTCATGTTAGTCACGACAGTCATTGAATAACTGGGAAGGGAATGAGAAATTGCAGCTGGTAAGGAGGTTGGACTCTTTCTTTTGCTACGATAGATTTATGGGTGATAAATCCTTCACAATTTATGACGCGTCTTATTTTCTCACAGGGTATTATAGTTCAAAAATCCAGGTTTCATGTGACTGAACTTTCAACTTTTATTTATCAAATCGTAACTCACACACCCACAAAAATACATATTTTGATCTGACTTTTTGGTCTCTAACCCTTCTTTGGGTTCCGGAACAGTGAACTCTGAAGAGATCAATTCAAGTGCACAAGGAGCACTGAAAAAACAGCCGGAACTAATCTGCTCTTGTTCCTTGCAAAAAACCTTGCAATTCAAGCGGAAAAAACAAGCTAAACATCAGGAACCCTATATAATGTTTGCTAACAAGGGCCATAACTCGAATCACAGTGTATTTTTTATCTGAGTGTTTGATTTCCAAGTCAGCTATGTGAACGGAGCGTTGTGCTTCAAAAAATGGTACAAAACCACACAATAAGTACCGACTATCTTCTAGGCTCAAAAAGAGCCAAAAAGTTCCCAGTCAAGATGTCTGTCAATGGGCCTCCCTTCTCTTCTCAATCACCCCCCTTGACTTCGGACCGGTCACTTGAAAATTGTCATTTTTCACAGTGCTTATAAACCGATTGCTCTCGGAGCAGCCGACGTTTCACTGGTGAAACATTTCATCACTCCTGGTTTCCTCTGGTGATGATAGTGTGTCTGCCTATCATTTTTGGGCGATGGAGGTCGAGTAGTAGTGTGATGAAATGTTTCACCAGGGAAGTGTCGGCTGCTGAGAGGGGAGATAGTATATAAACAGAATGAAGAGTGAATTGGATACCGGTCCGAAGTTGATGGGTTACCATTGACAAACATCCCATCGACATAAACTTGATTGGTGTTTTTTGAGTTATTGGGGTCCTGGAGAGTTTCGGAAAGTTTGTTTTAAACTCCAAGGAGGATTTCAAGAAAACCACTGAACCCGCTCGACTATGTCTGTCGTTTTGACCAATTTTGACCTCCCCTATGAATCCAACGGCGATTATAACGTCGCAAAAATCTGCTTACAGGATCCAGCTTTCTTCAGATCGGTTGAAACTAACAAAAATTCAAAAATAGGAGGTTCTGAAAACTTTGAAAATGTGAGAATGCCATTTACTCTTTCTGAATATCCTATTCTAGTTTTGACATTTTTCCCCAATGGTAGATCAAGCTGGAGGGAACAGAAACTGAACTTTTTTATAGATCACAAAGATGTTTATCAGACAAGTTCAAATATTCATGCTGTAACAGTAGTCCATGCAGTCGAAATCGCATTGTTATAGTTTCTAGCTCCGGCTGCTCCACGTGATGCCATCCGAACCATTGAAGTTGCAGCTGCCGTCGTCTTCCGTTTCATCTTATTAAAGAAGTAGACAGCTACAGTACCAATCAAGAAAGTGTATGTTGCAATGGTCTGAAAATAAAATAGAGGTGCGAACCTTCCTGAACTCCGATCTACCGTCATCCAAACTCCTCTGAATACTGCCAAATCGATGGTATTCTCGAACAGACGACTTCCCCAGTACTTGGATGTGATAGTGCCTGCTATATAGATTCCAAAGAAGGCGACATGCACGAAAATGACCAGGTTGGCGAACTTTGTCGACATGTACACCTCTCTCAGTTGATACTTGACGGACAGCGTGGTATTGATTCTGGAAAGATTACTGTAGACAACTGTAGAAGAGCACACAACTTATTTTGTTAAATGTCGATTCTTGAAGATGAGGTAGATACTGAGAAGGAAATTGAGAGAGTTCACAGCAAAAATTACAATGTAGAAGATATACATCTGAAAATTACTCATAGTGGAGTTATGAATCATAAATTTACCTTTTGGGCAACAGGTTCTGGGATGTTTATGAAGGAGTAAGAGCCCAGAGCAACGTTGGAGTCTTTGAAAATGAAAACCATAATGGCGAAGTCGAGGAAGATCTGAATAGATAATATCTGAGAAAATGTTTCTTATAACATCTCGAACACTTCGGTAGTTGATATTCCTCACAAGAACCGAGGACTTACCAGCAGAAAAGTGATGACCGGACCTCCAACGACTCTCGTCTTCTCATAAACTCTCGCTTCCCGTGTTGCCCAGAATCGTTCACAAGTGATTGAGATAGGGAAGAATATGGGGACGGTCATGAAAAAACACCCGACACCATTTCCGATCTGGTAGTTGATTGGGTCTAGCAGAAGATCACACGGGGTCTTTGCAATGAACGGAATCACCACTTGGGCTGACTGAAGATCTCGGATTCTTAGGAGAATCAGTGAAACTGGAAACTTACAGAAAGGAAACCGTAGACAAAGGTGAAGATGAGAATCAATCCAAAGTATCCACAGAGGAGCCACTGAAAGTTGTATTTTGTGATTAAAGATATGAGATTCTGAAGGCTAGAAATTGAGTTATGATCTTCTGAAGTTTGCTCTTTTCAAAGCTCCAGAAGCTAAAAACTCGACTTCTGAATGACCAATCCAGTTTCAGAAGAAATGAGCCTAGATTTCAGAACTTCCTCTTTCCGATGGACATCAGTTTCCCTAGTGTCTTACTTTCAGGTTTCCATGGAATCTGGATTTCTTGACTTTGTAGATAATCAAAGTCAATGGGAAGACAGCAAGGATCAAAGCAATCAGTTGGTAGAACTGAGAGATACGGTAGATCGGATGGAAGGAGATTTTGAAGGCCTAAAATGGATGAGAGGAGGAGAGAAGAGATGGAAGAGTTACCGTATCACAAGCGTTTGTCAGATTCATCACGGCAGGCATCGGAAAACTAGGGAAGGAAGGAGGATTTAAACTGGAAGTGAGAGGGAGTAGGGCTCAGGCTCTTGTAAGATTTATCGATCATAAATTCAGTACTTGTCTTACTTTCCCATAGAGTTCTATCGTTCGATAATCAGAGTTTTCCGGGAAGTTTAGAATTCCGATCATCGAGACATAAATCATCCACCTAGACGTCTTGGTTTTATTCTCGTTGTGTTTTGAATACGGAAGTTTTGAGAGTCCAAAGATGAGAAAGTCAACAAGGAATCTGAAGTTTGAGAAGATCCCTTGATTCCTAATAGAGTGGCGCATAATTCAAAAGCGATCATCAGATCGCGAAGGATTCGATTTTCTGGTACAGCCGGTCGGTTTTGCGAGTATCACCCTACGAATCAATTTGGAAGCTAAACTTTTGTTCAGTTTGGACTTTTCTGAACTCTAAACTTGGAAAATGATTTCTGACTTCGAGAAACCGGGAGATCTATGAATTTCAACGTTTTAAAGATCAAAGTTGTTATTCGTGCTATCTCGAGTGTCGACAACGTGCTCCATCTCAATTTCATGTACCTTGATTTGACACACATTTTTAGTAATGGTAGATCAAATTGAGCCTGAAATTATGCTTAAACGGCTCTCTAATTGGATCAACAGAATACACGAAGAATCTTTATTGGTTATCATGAAATTTATCCTCTACACTCCATTTGAATTCTTCCATCGTCCCTTTCCTTCTTCTTACAATCCTCGGGATCACAAAACGAGGCTCCGCAGGAAACTGAAAACTTTTTGAATTCGAATTTTCAACTTCCCGCCAGTTCTCGAAACTCACTCAAATTTTCGGTCAGCTTTGGTGGGTGACCAGAATTTTGACCAACACCGGAAACACTGATTTTTGGTGGGATCAAATGACAATTCTGCAAGAAACAAAAGATTTTTTTTGAAGAAGAGGAAGAAGGTTTCAATTTCTGTTGTTTTTGAAATGATCATTTGGATATTTGAGCCCGGAGAAATTCGACCCAATAGATCAAAAATAGAGAATACATTTGAAGAAAATAGAAATTCGAAAATCAAAGTTATGATTTCTAGATCTCGGAATCTCAGTCTTCCGATTCTCCATAGAGCGCATTTTCTCACTCCAAAATAACGAACTTCCAAAAAATCAACAACCTCCTTCAGATAAAAAGGAAAACCTCTCTATTCATAACTCTCTTCAAGTTTTTTTCCATCCATAAAATGTTTTTTTCCATATTTTTCGTTGTGTTTTGTAGTCTGTTTACTTCCCACTCCCCAATCTGAAAACATCGGTGTTTTCTCTATTACCCTACTGCAATTTTATGTCGTCTTTGATTGCATTTTGCAAATGTTTTCCGTGTTTTTCAGTTTCCTTTTTCTCTCGAAATTGAGCAAAATGATGTGGCAATTAAAATTTTGAAGTTTGGTTAACCTGGATTAAACTCCGTTTAATACCTTTAGATCTGGTTTTGAGTCGGATTTTGGTCTGCAAAAAGGGATTATTGGTGGTTGGAAAGTTGTTGGAAAAAGTGTGCGATTTTATTGCGCATTTCTGTTTTATTGCACTGTTCGAGATTCTGTGAACATTCAATTGAGGTAAGAGATGCACAAAAATTATGATGAAGGTTTGAGCTTTGGAGGTTTTGAGTATCCCAAAGATTTTATTCCTTGGAGATTCTAATAGTACTGAAAGATTCAGTTATTCTTTTTCTGTTTAACTTCATCTTCTGGTGGATTCTTTCTCAAGTTTCAGAATCTGCAGAGTTTATCTTGAAACATTTAATTGATCTTGAATGAGAGATTCTACGAATTTCGGATTCTAAAATTTCGAGATAATAGATTCTGGAGAGTTTTGAGATCCTGCGATTCCATATTTCTGAAAAAATTTCGAAATTTAGAAAGTCGGGATCCGTAGTGGACTGCCGGTCGGACGGAGTATCATCAACCCTGAGGTGTATTGACAAGCAAGGGTGTGAGCCAGTCGGGATCCACCCACTATGCCAGATTACATAGTGGAAGTGAACTGCCAGTCGGTCACGTGGTTTCAACTCTGAGCCAGTAGGGATCCACCCGTCATGCCAGACTACATGACGGAAGTGAACTGCCGGTCGGACAGAGTATCATAAATCCGTGGTTGAATCAATCAGATGTAGGGGTACATCTGAAGGACATCTCCCGGGTCCCGCCATCCACACTACTGCGTAGCCTAACGATTTCCAAGACATTTTAGTTTCAGAAATTGACAAACAGTTGCACCAACAAAAAATCTAAAGAGGAAGAAAACAAGTTTTCCAAAAGCTAACCTTGAGCCGAGTTATTAATGCAAAAAGAGTGTGACATATTTTTTCCAGATTTTTTTCCAGATTTGTTTTTTTTGGCACTTTGAAAAAGTGGGAACTACCGGATTTTATAAGAGAGTGCAGAATCAAAAACCCACAATTCCAAGTTTCTCCTATTTATCAAAAACTTCGTTTTCGGAAGAACGGATCTTCATGTCAAATTCTTCAAATCCTCAAAATTCGAAAAACCCAAAATTTTACATTCAACAGGAAATTATAGGTTTTCCAATCTTCTTCCTTCTAGTTCCGCTTCCCATTGAAAATCGCTCTCTCTCTCTCTTTCTCTTTTTTCAATATACTTTTTGATTTTTCCCGGATTTCAACATCAATTTCCCATCCATTATATCCCGTCGCTTTACCAATCCCTCATCAATCAAAAAAGTTTCAAAACTTTCGGCGAAAAAATGAGAACAAAGCAAGGGAAAGGAAACAAAAGCCTAATGATGACTCACCACGTGTGTCATGACAATCAGCAGGAGAATAGAATTGAAGAGAAAAAGTGACAGAGTACGAGAAAACGGCATCAGCATCATCATGACAGAGTTGACCACCCGACAGTCACAGGGTGAGGTCGGCTACCGATTTATCACAAAACATTGATTTTCTCTTCTTTTTTGTATGTGTGTTTGTGTGATTTTATGTTTCTCTGACTCTCTAAATCTCTGCAAGAATCGAAAAGTTTCTTTTTTCAGAAATCAAATATTAGCAGGAATATGTATTTCAAACGAGTTGGCGTTACCTGACATTTTCTAGTTTTCCGAGTCTCGGAAGAACTCTTTTTGAACCTTTTTCTAGTCAATTTCCTAGCGTTTCTGAAGAGAAAACTTTGAATTATTTTTCTGCACCTCTATGTATTTCTCTCCACTCAAAAGTCTTGATTTCCGTGTCAAATTTCCATTTTTCCTCCTCTTCTTTTTTCTCAACTTTGACCGGTCACATCTGAGTGTGTGCTTTGTGTGCATTTGAAAAAGTTGTTGTCTGAAAAGTGTCAATTTTTTGACTCGAAAATTGAAGGCAATTTTGTAGTACCAACTACTATCTAGTTGTCCGTCTCACATGACTCTTCCCAGTTTTTCGTAGAAAATTGGAGTCCCATGACGGGTCGGCTCAATTTCGAGAATTGGAGGAGTCTTCGAAGGCAGTTTTTCTGTCTTCTGATAATCGGAAGTAAAAGTCAGTCCTGGCCTGAGATATGTATAAACTTGGCCTGACTGTGTAGTGCTACCGTACTTTAAAAAAGCATGGTGACAATTCTTAACTGGTTTAAGCTTGTTGCCTAGTTTTGAACTATTTTCAACTTTTGTTTCCAATTTTTTTGGATCAAAGAACCATCTGGGATTTGAAGAAACACTCTATCTCAAAACCTCAGAAAAAATGGTCTGTAAAAAACCGAACGCGTACTAAACTGAATCCCAACTGCAACCGAAACCCTGCTTAAACGGAACACTCTCTCCAAATAATAACCAAACTTTTTGAACCAAAAGTGTTCAGGATTCTAGGCTTCTGAATCTTGAGCAGCTTTGAAACTTCAAAAATGTGTTCCTCTCTTAAATTTTCTGATTCTGAACAAGTTTCAAAACACAACTTCCTAGACAAACGTACACCGTTTTCTGTATGTCTAGCCATTGCCCATTTTCGAGATCTCTCTCACTCCGATAGACTGTAGTTCGACACCTCTTTCTTTTTTTTCTATGATTCTCGATTTGTAACAATTTTTGTTCTGTATTCTCATTCTATCTTGCAACACACACATACAAACACACCCGCCTCGCTACCTCTTCTCCTCTCCACACGAGAAAAATGAAAAATTCGAGAGAGTGTGTTTGATCGAGAGACGGCGAGAGTAACAGAGAATTTTTGCTGCCAGAGCTGCTGCTGCTGCTCTGCAAATGTTGCAATCCATCTCTGCGTCTCTCCATCTCTCTCAAATTTCGCCACGTGACGTGGCACTTCTTCCTCGTTTTCCCCTCAACCACCCGTTCAAAGTCAGCTGGTCTCGTTTTGCAAGAAATATGGGGAAAAAACCGCTCCATCTTCTTAGCAAACAACACATCTTCGTTTTCCTTTCTTCGGTTCGTTGCTCACCGAGAGCAAAACGAGACGATTTCTGACCTCTTATCATCTCTGTTTCGTTCCCTTGCACCGCCCGTCTAGTTGTCTCTCTCTCTGAATGCTCCAAGTGCTCAATCATCAAGGCAAAACTCATCACTTGTTTATGAAAACAACAAAATGTTGTTTGAAATTCGGAAAGAAATCGAGTTTGGCAAGGGGATGATGTTTGACTATTAGATAAACCGTGGAAAAGTTCCGGAGAAAGTTCGAGGTTCTTAAGAAGGACGAGTCTTGTGATGGAGTTTAGAAGATTGGGAAATCGAAAAGAGATTCTGAACCAGCGCTGAGCCAGTTTCGTAAGTCTTCCACATACTCAATTTGTTTGAGCTCTAGATTTTCAAAATCTGGGTATTCACGTCTTCTGAAGCATATTTTTTGGTATCCTGGTGCTCGATTTTCAACTTTTTAAAACGTCCCATATCTCAGTTCCCACTGGACCAAATTCTATGAAAATTATACGACACAATAGGAAATTTTGCCAGAAACAATTTTTGTCACTGTAAACTTCTGAATCCTTGTTGATAATAAGCATTTTTCTAATTTAATAGCTACTCTAGGAGATCTTCAATTTTCTGTTTTTTTTTCAACCAACTTATCTCAGTCCCCAGTGGACCAAATTCAATGATACCCCGAGTACATTTTCATCGTATTTTTAGCCTATAAACCATTGCTCATCGTTTTTGAATACGGCTCTAATTTTTTGTAACAGTTTTTTCTGTCAAGATCACGAGAATCTATAGAAAATTAGCTACGTTTCGAGTCAACCACTTATTGAAAATCTTACTTTCTAACTCTCTATACCCATCTAATTTTCTAAACATATTTCCAGTTTCTTTTTCAATTCTTCATTTTTCTATTGTCCTCATTTTCAAATTCCAGTTCTCTTCTTATCATGAATACCTTCCTCTTCGAACTTTGACCCGTTTTAACTCCCTTAAAAATGTGTTAGTTTCTGAAAATGTCTGCAGAGTGTCAGTTTTCCTTCAAAAGTATTTCAATTTTCTGGAGAACTTTGATAGTTCTGAACATTAACTTATTGCTCTCTCAAGGTTCTCGATAATCAAAAAACATCCATTAGAGAATGTCAAAAATGTCAAAAACCTTTTGATGAGATCAAGAAAAAAAAGTCAGGATTAATCAAATGTATTTGATGGATTACCCTCAATATGAGATTAATCGGAAATTCGGACTCTGAAGAGATCAAGAAAAGAGCAAAACGTTTTCTAGTATGATCAATTCGATTTGGTTCCAGTCTCACGACGGATCTTATGATTCTCCTCCGAGACTCGTCAGGAAAAATCATGAGAACCAGGAAGTTTTTAGGTGTATAAAATGTCTGGATTCACAGAATTGAATGATCACAGAAAACTCTATGATCAACCTGGAATCTCAGAATCTGACAAACTGAAAGTTTTTCAAAGTTTCAAAAATTCTAAATCGCTGAACTTCTCACAGATTAAGGTTTCTTTCGACATTCAAAGTGTCAATTTAGTTCCTAAAAAGTTTCGACATTCTTCATTAAAAATTGTCATTTTGCTGTTGCAAATATTGAAATTTGATCTATTATAGTTTTCACCTGTAAATCTATAAAAACTTTCAAACTTTCAGCCTGAAACAATGAATGACAGAAATTGAAGTTCATCTGAAACTTTCCAAGTAAAGGTTTTCTGCCCTTTGAAACTTGATTCTGAACCAACTGTGCAGTGAAATCTGTGCAAACTGTGGTCAGCTGAAAAGTGACTCAAAATTTCGAGTCTTGACCAAGTTTGAACTTGAGTCTCAGAACATTTAAGGATCGAAATTTGAATTCGAAAAATCTCAAATCTCCCGTATCGGTGCATATTTTTAGAAAATGTGTTAGTGACATCAACATTATGTAAAGATGATACATATGTACGGATCATAGATTCTCAAGATCTTCCTTCTCGAAAATCTTAAAATCCCAAGTCCTTTAGATTCTCAACAAGAAACTCCTCTTGACTTCCGGAATCCCAAAAAAATGAGAAACGAAAAAATCAAGTTTTCAACTTTTGAGGGCAAGCCCAAGTTCCATCCCTTTTCTAGTTCGGAATCTCATCCTTTTTTTGAAAGTTCTCGCAACCAAAAAAAGTAAAAAATTCCTCTCTATTTTTCTCTCACTGCTCCATTCAAAAGTTAACGCTCCATTTCCCCATTCAATTTCCGGTTTCCCACACGCTCCAATATTCTGCTCCAAGTCCATCCATTTTTAGAGCTCCCCTTGCATTATTTCAGAGAGCCAAAGGTCATCAGCAAACGTCCTCAGAGTTTCCCGAAAAAGTTTCGAATTGTTTCTCTCTCTTCGAAGCATCATGAATTCATTATGATGCTCCTCCTCTCCTCCCCCTTTTCATCCATCTTCATCGCAAAGAAATATACCCCTCCTTCTTTTTTCCCCAATGCATTCTCAATTTCCCTCATCCTTTTTTTTAACGTCATCTGAAAAAAGTGCTCTTTTTTCTTTTGACCATAGCCACTTCTTCTATGGGATTCAGAATCCAAAAAAAAGGAGTGTAGATTCTGCAAACCCTTTTTTGTCTGATCCATCTAACGCCCTTTCCTTTTTCGAGCTGAAAACGGAAAACAGAATTCGTCTTTTTGGTTCTAAAAAGGGC
The DNA here is from genome assembly GCA_900536305.3 of Caenorhabditis sp. 40 LS-2015. NCBI lineage: Eukaryota > Metazoa > Nematoda > Chromadorea > Rhabditida > Rhabditidae > Caenorhabditis > Caenorhabditis tribulationis. Next base: position 259,617 of record LR543637.1, on the reverse strand, counting down.
GGTTCTAAAAATAGAAACTCCGGAGGGTTAGTCGCATTAGGAATTGAGTGTTGTGGTGCTCCTTCTCTCTCCTTTCACGTCATCTACGCTTTTTTTTGTTGAAGAGGTGGAAAATTGAAAAGAGAGTGAACTTGTAGGCGTTGAAGAAAAGTTGTCTTTGTTTTGAATCTCACCCATAATGGTTGATTAGAAGGCTTCCATTTTCAGTCAACTCCTCAAGTTTTTTTAGTTCCGGATGCCAGTAAATTTGAGAAAAAGGTCTAGAATCTTCTAACTTCTAAAGGATGTGATGACCTAGAAATCACTGTCTTGTCACTTAGAACTCTGGACGAAAATCGCACAATTCCGATTTCTAGGCCCCTCAAATGACCATAACTTGGCTTAGAATCACAATACCGTTACCTGAAAGCCACCAATCTATTTCACAAGCTTTCTTTAATATAGATAACCTAGAAAACCAGAAAATTGAATGTTGAACCTGTCACTCGTTTTATGTGGACACTGTCTGATCTTCATTTGAAACTTTTAAACTACAAGGTAACCTGTAGAATAACCAAACTTGTTGGGGCTCGTTGATTGACTGCTACCCTCAGACATCCGGATTTCTGGACACACAAGCTCCCAAATCCCAAAAAGTTCGCACCCCCTTACAAGACTAGGAATCTCGTGGCTCTACTTCTAACCAAACTACAAACACTTTTTTTTTCTCAAGAAAGAAAACAGGATTTCACTCCCCTCTCCCGCCGCTGCACATAAGAAACCAAAAAACTGAAGAAGGTTTTTTTTTTGTGGACGGAAATTCCATTGTGGGAAGAAGATTCCATTCCACACAACCAGCAATGTTTGTCCTCCGGTCATCTGCACTTTCCCACCGGAGGAGAGTTCGGTGACCGAACATTGCACCGAAATTATTTTTTTTTCGAGTTAGCATTTCTAGACATTGTGCATACTTGCATTACCAACCCTTGTCTTCCTTTGACCACGTTTATTTTATTTTCTGTAACAGATATCAGAAAACAGTCAACTAACAAGACATTTTTGTTTTGTCATAAACATTTTGTTAGTTGACAACTTTTTGATATCTGTCACAGGAACCAAGATGAATTTGATCAAAGATACCATACGGCTCCTATAGATTGGATGATGATTTTTTCTTCCAGCCAAACATTTATAAATACAGTAAAGTTTTAACTCCACTCTATGTCTTGAAAATAGACATCATTTGACCTGTTCCCCCGTGCCCTCTCTGATCTTCAACCTCATTGTATAACACATTTTAACCACTTCATCGAAACCGTAACACCAACCTCACATCACTCGGATGACGTCATAGAACACCTCTCTCGTTTGTTATTGTTTCATTTTTTCTTCAGACATTCCCCCCTCTTGTCTTTTTTATCAACTAAACCTGACTTGCCCCTTTCTCTCTAGAATCACGAGGAGAGGCGAAAAACGGAAAGATCTCTGTACTTTTGCAATGCCACTTTTCGGTATAGATTCCCCTTTATAACGCCCGGTTTGTCAGATTTCTCAGAAGATGTTTATCTCATCCTCTGTTTTCTAGCCCTCCCGTGTTCTGCTCTCTTTTGTTTTCTTACCCCATCTCCTCCAATTTTGCAGATGAGAAAAAGAAGAGACTCTCTCTCTCTTTTTTCTCGTTTCCTCTCTTTTTCATGGCGAGCTCATGTTGGCTCCACGGGTGGCTCTTCTCCTTTCGAAACCGAGCAGGCTACGATTTTCTGTTTGAGATGGAGAGAAGGTAGAGCAATTTTCGTTTGGAGCAAAAGGTCAGACGAACTTTTGCAGAGAGTTAGAGGAGTCGCAGAGAAGCTAGAGTGTTCGATTTTTTCATAGAATCTATTCTGAATAGCTGTTTGTTTTCGTTGTCCAGAAAACGGGAGCCAATTGTACTTTTTGAAAAAAGAGTCATGATGAGAACGTCATCTGAAAAAAAATATCTGGAAAACGTCAGAAATTGTAGAGGATTAGAGAGCAGAGAAACAACTTCTTGATTTGTGTGCCATCTTTGAGCAACTATATCTCGTTTAGTTCGAACGCTAGAAAAAAAAGTTGTTAACTACAAAAATGTAGGAAATTTGATTTCGTACATTTTGTTAGTTGACAAAATTTGAATAGATCTGTTAGTTTTGAAAATATGACAATTTTACATCTAGTCGACCTCAAAAACCAAACTTTCTAGCTAATCCTGCAAAATTGTTGATTGTCCTTACCATTAGATTATCATTTTCTCCTTAGGATTTTCATCACAAGATTACAAATATCTCGCCCAAAAATGACCACTGATAAATATTTTCCCCTCTATTTTCTAATCTCTTTCCAAATGTTTTCCCCATTCCTTTTTCACTTTTCCAAGAAGCAGAATTGTCATGCTTCCTCTTCTCATGATTTTCTTCCATATTTTCTGATTTCCCATCTGATTCATTGACTGTCTGCATAATATTTATCAGAAATCTCACACACTCCGCCCACTCCTCTTGACTCCTATCCGCATCATTTCCTGTCTGTACCGTTTTTGGATTTTGGTGACTTATCTCTCTGATCTGCCAAGATGTGATATCATCTGCATTTAGGGATCAGGATGAGCCTCAGAATCTCAGAGTATCCGGATTGAAGTTTGACTCAACTCAATCCCAATAACCTTGCTTTTCGAAAATTCGCGAATTTCCAGAACATCATTTTACCTCTAATTTTGACATGCACCTTGTTGTTTTTGCTCCAAATCTCCAAATGTCACGTCTTCATCTCTCGATATCTTCTCAAATTCTCCAAATGTTCTCATATTCCACCTCCACACATGGTTCTTCTCTTCTTTCCTCTCATATGCTTCTTCATCTTTATAATCTCCTTCATTTTCTCCAACTTTTCTCACTCATCACATGCCTTTTTACACCTTATATTCCTTCCCCCATTAGTCACTTTTTTCACTTCTTTGTCGCCGTGGCGCCGTGGCGCAGAAGAAGAAGAAGAAGAAGAAGAAGAAGAGAGATGAAGACGTGGTGATTGGAACGAAAACAATGCGGAGAGAGGGGAAAACCAGTTTAACGGGGCATGAAAAGAAGAAAAAGAGGATGTCTCTTTTTTTGCAGAAAAATAGTTTCCTTACGTTCTTCTAATTCTCTCGATTCTCTCGTTCTCGAAGACTCTCTCTCTTTTTGGAACCCCAAGTTTGAGGAATGTTACCTTTAAACCTCAATTTAAAAGGCGCATGGAGATCCAGCAGATTCTGCAAATTCGCTCTATTGATCATTCTAGTTCCTGTAATCTTGTTACAACCACCAGCTTCACATTTGCACTTTCATTGCCCTTTTGAGTGCTGCAAAACTTCCGCCTACAGTATCGTTTTCCTTTGTGGAAGTTGGTAATTTGAATGAAATTGAGTTGTGGCCTAAGATCCGACAACTCGGCCATCAGCTCTACTTTAAAAATTGTGAAAAGTATGTGTTCAAATGGGGAGTGAGATCCAGACCACCACTGACTTTTGAAGAATGCTCCACGACTACTTTGAGTAACTTCGCTCTAGCCCATAGTCTGCAAACTCGTTCCATTTACAATTCTGCAAAAAACGTGAATTTCCATACATGTATTTTTCTCGGGCTCTAGAGTCATGGGAACGCTGCGCCGCCCGAAAATCGGAGTTTCAAGCTCCGCCCTTTTCGCTCGGAAACTTTGCATAGAAATGAGACTGCGGTCATATGATCCTTATGCCCCTATAGCCTCTGCTCTTCTGATTCAAGAGCGCTCTATTGTTAATAAGTTTTTATTTGGAGGTTGTTTTCAGTAGAGCGTCATTGCTTCGAATCTTGAACCCTAAACCCCAAGTACCTCGAGCTTCTCAGACTCCGTTGGATCCATCAGAAACCTTTGGGTTCAAATTTTCAATGTCTCAGATTCTATGAGACCCACATCCTCCCGAACCTAGCCTCATTTCTTAAATAGTTGCTTTCTTGAAATTTTCTTGTCGTTTTATCTCGCCCCTCTTCTAACCCATCCAATTTTCCAGATGTCCTCCTCCTCCTACACATCCTCCATCCAAGTCCGATGTCCGATGTGTCCCACCGAGATCCCCATTCAGAGCCCCGAAGAGCTCTGTGGTCATATGGCTCAGTGTCATGACTTCCGAACAACCATGCAGTCCAAGTGCTTCGAGAGCTTCGCACACTTCCAAATCTGGCTCTCCAACATTGAAGACTCCCGATGCGATGGCGGATATTTGGGGTCCAGTCAGGGACCGTCGTATGAAGATGTAAGAAATCCTGCTCTATTGTAACAGAGTCCTCATGAAGTCTTTCAGGAATACTATCTCCTGTGCCGACGCCGTCCATCGGTCACCTCGAAACGCCGTCGAATGTCGGAAGACATGGCGAATCGAGAACTGAACCTATGCGTTGCCTGCACAGCCTTCGTCCATGTCTTTGAGACAATGGATGGACGGGTTACTGTAAGATATTGTCTGGATCATTGTGGACATCCGGTCGACGCAGACAGTGAACGGAGGATTCGAGAAACTCAGAATGCTTTCGGAGCCAGGTCGACTCTGAAGAGGAGCTCTCCATGTGCCACGTATGAATTGTGCGATGAGACTTGTGATTGTGAGGTAAGATCCCCATTCCGTAAACTCGAGAATGAGCCTTCCGATCTATCACAATTTTGAGTGACGTTCTATTCTGTTTTCCCATTTTTTTCCTATTTTCCGCCTGACCATGAGAAACATCACCATGGTGATAGCGCGAACACAAACTTGCACACACACATACAATTGTCATCATCCGTCACAAAAGAAGAGAGAGCCTTCCCGAATATTTCTGAGAATCACGAAAAGGGAAAACATCATCCGAAAGAATGTCAGCGAGAGATTCGGAAAATTGGGGGAGTGTGGAAATTCGGGGTCTGACTTCAAGGACATTTATCTCGGTCCATAATGGGTATTTCAAAAAGTTGTTCACTAATAAAATGTAGCTCTTATTATGAGCAATAATTCATTGATGTAAATCTTTTTGAAATTCCCATTGCTAATTTGAATGAATAGCGTCAAATTGATATAAAATGTGTCAAAATATAGTTGGAGTCACCAAGATTCTGAGACTCGAATATCTTATCTAGTTTCCAAAGCTAGTGAGATCAACAGACATACCGGAATCTAGAAGTGCTCTCCTTCTAACTCATTCCTTCTTACAGCAATCCTCCTCCTCCTCCATGGGCTCCTCTCCCAGCTCTTCAGTCGACTTTGATGACGATGACGCCTCAAACAACAACTACAAATACCCAGATTCCATCGACGCCTATACAGTCTCCAGTCTGAATGCGATCATCAATGAACGTCTCGACACCACTGCCGATCGTCTTCGAACTCTGACCAAAGTGATTCAGGAACTCGCCATCGATATTCGGAACACCAACGATTTTCCGATAGCTATCTGAAATTTCTATCCACATTATCATCCGCTTTTTCATGCTTCATCGCCCCCCTACAAACCCAGATTTTCTCATAAAAACATCCCGGTCTTTTCTTAGCCAACAAAATGCGCCGACCTTCCCTTCTAGTCTGTCACAACAAATGCACATCCTTTCTTTCCCCATCAATCTGTTCTGAAAATGTACATATTCTTGCAGAATTTTTGTTTACTAATTTATTTCTGTCCCTTGCACCCTGGATAAATACTTTTGATTGGAACTGATCCACAATTATGTCCAGAAGAACATTTTCATAATGAGAGACATTTTGGTCAAGATGTCCATGCTTGTAGCCAGAGATTCGGAGAAGCAGAACGCTTTCAGAATTCTCATCACAGAAGGCATCACTACATATTTTTAGACTCAGTTGGATTTTTCTTTTGAAATGTATTTTGTGGCAACCACTTTGCCTATAAAAAGACGTTCTCATAGGATTCGTCTGCCGCAATCCAGAGCACCCTCTCCTGGGATCTTGGGATTAGTACAAATTGTTTCAACAAAGAATGACAGATTAGATATATTCGTACTCATCCTACAATTGTGTGTGAGTTTTAGAAGAGAGCAGATGGTGTCATTGACGTTCTATAATAATCTGTCATTCGGTTTGAATGAACGGGTACTCAACCTCAATCCATGGAGGCACCACTCGGTCCCCTCCGAACTGTCCTTATTTTTAGTTCATTTCTTTTCATCAAGTTCTCAGTTTTGCTCCGAGAGAGTTTTTCTTTTGATTTTCAAGGCACGCCTTATTCTCTATCTCACACAGAGTACTGATTTTTTGCGATTTTCAGTGCAGAACATGCAAATTAAAGGTGGATACCGTATTTCCTCTGATAACCCGGCACCTCCCTTCCTGCCACTTTGACCGATTTTATCCCGACTCCTGTGACAGTTATGAACAAGTGTTCAACTAACAAAATGTGTTTCTGTTCATCATTAGTACTTTGTTAGTTGGCCGATTTTTGATAACTGTCAGAGGAACCGAAATAAGTTTGCTCGAAGTAATGCGAAGGGGGTGCCGGTTTATTAGGAAATACGGTAAATTGGTTTTCAGTTACCCGATTTTTTCCAAAATTGGTGGAGGTGTCATGCAACTTTAGATCTTTATTTTTGCAGTTGACGACTTTTTGGAAAAGAGCTGTCAAGTATGAGATCAAAAAATCAGGCTTGAAGTTTGGGGTCACGTCACCATCCGTAATACAAAAGACTGCAGTGGTTTCACAAAAAAAGTTGTCAACTACAAAAAGGAAGATCTAAGGTTGCTCAACAAACCCACAATTTTCCGGAACAACCGGGAAGTTGGAAATCACTTTATTGAATCCTCAAATTTGATAATTTTCAAATATCACCAGACTCAATAGACGTTTATCGTACTTCTGGGCATACAACTCATTTTCAGCCAACCATGAAACTGCTTCGCCTCCCTCTTCTGGCCAAGGAAGAGGTTTTCAGTCATCTCACCATAAATCAGCTTTTCATCCTCTCGTTGTGCTCCAAAACAACCAAGAACTACATCATACAAACCAACCACTCAAAAAAAGTCGAACGCATCAACTATGTGATACACGGAGAAACCATCGTTATTGATTCGATTGTGACAAAAAACTCTCATATCATTCGCGATGTCTTGATGTTTGCATCCAACACTCCAGCTGGCTTTCATTTAAGTGGTCCCTCTGTTGAAAAGCTCCGAGTGATGAGAGCAGCGATAGATTGTTTGTAAGTTAAATTCTGTTTTTTCGGTTTCAGTAAGGGCTGTGTGACTGGACGGTTCAGCTATGTTCTACGAGTCTATTGACAAAGTGACAGTATACGGCCCGGCCCTTTGCAAGTATGCTATTTTAGAAGCTCAAATGGATACAAACACGATCTGGAAGCAATGTTCAACTCTGACGTGGACTCCATACTGGAAGCAATTCACAATCATCTATACGACTTATTCGGAGATCACACCAAGTTTTGGCTGGAGAGTTCTTCTCGAGAGTTCAAATGGTTTCCCATTCTTCGAAATATTCAAAAGATGGAAATTGATGGAGATGGATTTGAATCCACGGAAGTCGACGAGTTCCTGACTGGATCCACCTGTCTCGAGTACTTCTCGTGGACCGCATTATATGAACGAGAAAACAGATTGAGAGAAAACTCGAAAATATACGAGTTGGATACTGTACAATTGTCGATGGAGTGCCCCCTGGTGACGGATGTCATGAGACATTTCAATGGACGGCATGCATTTCTGAAGGGATATACTATAGCTACAACGGATGTTATCGAGTTTTTGAACTCTTGGATCTCGGGAGAAAAGTTTCGAAATTTGGAGGTTGCTAGTTTGGAAGGTCATTTCAACGTTTCAATGATTCGGGATTCGATAGAATTCAAGGAACTCAAAACAAAAGTGAAATGTTCATTCTTCAGAAAGTGAGTAAATAGAAGTTCTGAAACAATTTCCCGTTTCCGTTGTTCCTGATTTTTCAATTTTCCAGATTCTGCGAGCCATGTGAATTCGAGAGCAATTTGTACATGATCCGGAAATCGGATGGGCACGTGGCTTCTGTGCAAACGACTCCAAAGATCTTCGTCGGAGTATGGAAAATGACGGAGAAGCAGTTTTTAGAAGAGTTTCAATGATCAATTGGGGAATGCTGTCAATGTTCCGAAACTGTATTTGTTATTCTGCATGGCTCTTTGCTCTTCGGAACCCTTTACTCTTATTATATATTCGCAGTCTGTTGGCACACTTGAAAAGGAAACTAACTTAAATTATGGAGGATATCTCGCCGCGCATTTGACATTTTCCCAGTTTAACTTGAAGATAATTTTTGATAATAAATTGCTGTACCCAGAAACTTGCTGTTTTGAATGATAAATTATGGCCCAAGTTTGAACATGGCTGATCATGATGGCTCCTACTGAATCCTTTGATTTTCTCAAGCTGGTTGAGAATACTGATTGAAAATTTAGCTGTCAATTTGAAATTCTTTCAACTCAGGCCTATTACTAAAAATACTCGACACCACCACCCGTTTAGTTGGAAAACAACCCAAATCAAAACTACAAGAAAGGTTAGGAAAAAATACTATTTTATTGTTAAAACGCGATAGACTGATGATCAAAAAATTGAGTTTCTGAACAATAACAAGCGGAAAATATAAGAAGCTCCCAGTTTCCGATTTTTGATGGTACGATACTGGAGCTTTAGGGTGTTGTAGGTGGCGTGGTAAGCTTCGATGCCTTGCTCACTAGTTTTGGCCCAGGTGCCATGAATTCGGGTGAAATCCATGACGTGCTCCAACAGATTGTGGAGCTTTGGCATCACGGTGTCATCCGAAGCAAACTTTTGAATGCTGAGCCAAATGGTGTCCTGAAATATATTGTCAGCTAGGGAGAGGCTTAGGAGGCTATTACAATAGACTGCTGCATAAGGTCCAGTTCCGTGGTAGTGAGCTTTCTAGGAACAGAAAGGCCTCCCAAAGCCATCAAGAAGCTTTTCATAGAGTCGTAATGGGGATGAGAGATAAAGATGCTCATATAATCCAGGATAGCAGCTGGGTCGAGAAGTCGGTATACTTGATTTCCAGTGAAATCTTGCTTCCACACACTCATATCGGCTCCCCAGTGCTTCCATGCTGATTCCAAAAGAAGACGGTGTTTTGACTCCTTCCAAATAGCAGCCAGCTCATCATCAAACTTCTCTTTTTCCGCATTAGAATCATTATGCTTGGTGGATCTTGTTACCCAGATGGCCGGAAATATTTTCGAAATTTTCGTCGTCGTGAAACATTCCCAGCGGTACGACATGATAGGCGCTGTTTGGCACTTCAACATTTCCAATAGTCGCGCTATTTTGAAATGGGCTCCTCCTTCATCACCTGAAATGTATTTTCTCTTTAGTCTTCTAACATTTCTATTCACCATTACCACATATCCAAGTTCTCTGCCTGTCCCTTCGAAGAGGTCGCGAGACGCGTTGAGTTTCTTTTCAATCATGATGGTACGAAGAGAGGGGAACGGGCTTGGAATGTTCTTCATCTCGGAGTAACCGGCTCTCGAAAATCCAACTTTGTGGTACACTGTGTAGCCCTCCAAGTCACTAAGCTTGCTCCTCCACTTTCCCGCGCTGCTCAGTTTGTTGAAAACGTCCCAAAAAAAAACTCTTGTGACGACCCTTCTCCTTAAAAATGCATCTTAATTGATTCTTCACTTCTCTCATCCCCTAACCTGAAATGTGCTCCATTGCAGCGATGGCCGCTCCCACACGAATCGTTTTCACTTTCTTGTTTGTAAGGGTACTGTAACTTTTGACGTCATCGAAACGGTGCTTCTCTCGGACCTCTTCCTGCATCAATATTCTATGTTTCTGATAATCCCCGATGACTTTCTGGACTTTTTTGTTCTCCTGCTCGAGCCAGTGCTCTCTTGTACGTTTCTGGTTATTCGAGCTCTCCAGTTTCCTCTGGTTTTGCTCTATTACTTTCAATTTCGCCATCAACGCAGAATTCCGATCGATGGCCTCCTAAAAATTGACTTTCTAACCTCCTGTTTCGCTATCAATTCTCCTGAACCTTTGCTTTTCTGACCCACACATTGCTATTCTCCGTCACACTTTCTACATTCCTCTTCAAATCCAAAATGTCTTCATCTTTCTTCTCCCGAATATCCTTCTCTTTTTCCATCAAGCTTTGTCTGAGCACTTGCTCTTTCCTCCATCTCATCGTTCTCGCCTCTGTCTCCTGCTTGATTTCCTCTTCCAGCTTAGCGATTCTAGCTTTGAGACGTATCTCTTTTCGAGGATCTTCGATAGTCACCCGAATGTTGTCCATATCTAAATGACATCTAGATCGTTTGCCTAGGAGCAACTGCGCATAGATTTTTCAAGGAACTGCAGACCCTGTTTGACAACACCTCTTCTAATTTCAGAACAACATTTATTATTTTTCAGGTCGATAAGGAATCAGCAAGGGGAACAAGAGCAACGGCAACGGAAAACAGGAACTTTTTTTAGGTCAATTTTTCCACGTATTTTTTTTCCTCACAGTTGATCTTCCGGTAGTTGAGACTCGATTTTTCAATAAATCTTCATTTCACTGCTCGTCTTCCTCTCGAAAAGCCGAAATTCTTTCGAATTTCGATGAAAAACTGATGAAAATTGCATTCATACATTGCACCGTCACTTCTGTATAGCCTAACCAATTCTCGTTTTAATAGAGTCATCTTCATGTACACATACATACACAGATAGACAAAAAGTCAATACATTATACAATCGGGGGCGAGATGATCTCGGATCAATCACATTTTTCTCGAGAGGGGGAAGAAGAGCAGAAGAAAATGACTATTCGAAAAGAATTGGGAAGCGATGGAGTGTTTGGGAAGTAAGAAATGGACAGGAAGAATAAGTTCAAAAATCGGTTGCACTTGGAGGGTTTAGTAGCAAGCAAAGGGAATTATTTCCAGAGCGAGGTGGCCTTCATCATGAGAGACATCTTGGTCGAGGTGTCCATGCTTGGAGTCAACGATTCGGCGGTGGTCTGGCTGGATGATGCGTCGGAGCCGAGGATTCTTTGCATCTGGAAATTGTGTGATGATGGAGAGTTTCGAGGAGCATCAAAAGAAACTTCAAAAGGTGGTATTTTCCACATTTTGCTTTCATAGCCTTCTTTAATTCCAAATCCTTACCTGTTTGTCTTGATCTCTAACAATAACATCGTTGCGATCAGCTTTGTAGTGAATACGATCGAGCATCTCGTTCTGAGCATCCACCTCCTTTCCGAGATCCTGTCCGAGACGTTGCAAGTTGCGCAGATTTGCGGACATCATGTCCAAATTCTCGTCGATCTGATTGTCCATCGCCTCCCAACGGGTTCCCTTGATAGCGGCGCGGCTGGATTCATTGAGAGTCCGTTGTCCAGAAGGACCGGAGAACGAGGCAGAACTTCCGCCAGTTGAGAGGCTAGCCGCGGTTTCAGACAGACGAGATGCGGATTTGGATTGTGGAACAGCAGTCGGTGTTTCCGATGGCTCCTGTGGCTTCTTTGAAAGCTTGTTCTTGAAGAATCCTCCGAAGAATGACTTGAGACTGTTCAAATTGCGTTGTGTCATTTGAGTAGTACGATGAATCTCGTCCAGATTCTTCTCGGTGTTCTCAAGCTTCTCACGTTGCTCTAGAAGCTGTTGTGCCGTGGATGTTCCGATCTTCTCCGAGTTTTCGAGATGACGACGAGACCGTTCCGTACTGTCCAGTGATTCTTGAAGGGTCTTCTCGATCTCCCGTTCATAGTAGTCGGCTTCATCTTCTGCCGAGTACTGCCCCATCGTTGTGTAGCTCTTCACAGGCACTGAAAAACAGAATTTAGATACAAACGTGAGATCGAAAACTCACTGCTTGAAGAAGCTCCCGGCCTGTAGTTGTCATCGAATGGGTTGCGGGACATTGTTTCTAGATTCTGAGAAAGTTCGGTACTACGAAAAATTGACAAAAAAAAACACAAAGTTAGGTAAGTATTCCAGCGGCAACAAAAGGAACCGCGTGAGCAAAAAACAAAAAATAAAAAAGAATAGATAATAATGGTTGGATGCATTATTTATATAAAGTGGACGACTGGGAGGGGAAAGAGGACGAAGAGGAGAAAAATAATATACATGAGAAAATACGAATACACCAGTACGATCATATATATACGAGTTTTTAGGGATGGGACAACTTTTAAACATGGGGCAAAACTTGGAAAAGAAAGCAGACTAGAAACCTAAAACATTAAATTTCAATTTTTCTGAGAAAAAATCATGTATTGGTTTATTCGAGCTGAGAATATCTGGTCGGCGTGAGGATTTTCGATTGCATCTTTTTGATGAGAGGCACTGAAAAAATAATGATTTTGAGAATGGATTAGATCCCAATTTCCGGAGTTGGCTCTTAGTTTCAGACCCTTTAGGAGCTCATAATTCTACTTCTGAAGGTCCGGAATCGTTTTTGAAAGAGCACCTGGGTGTCTGGAGTAACTTTGGACGGATTTTCTTTCCCAGATTCTGTGAGCCTTTGAACACTATGGTCTAAACGACCTACCAGTATTAGCAACAGTCGCATCCCATCCTGGCTTGGCCCACGTGGCATGACGAGTATCGTTACGATCAGACATCGATGGGTAGGCCCAGATGTGGTAGACGACGTAGAGTTGTCCGACTTGAGCGAAGAATCCTCCGACGTCCTGATTCGCCTCACGACGGTACTGGATTCCCTTGGCCCACGCGGAAGCCCAATCGATCATGGTTCCGGGCTGAAGAACGTACGAGCGAAGATCATAAACGTGGTTCGGTGGTCTCTGTTCGGGTTCTCTCCAATAGCTGAACGACTTGACGATGAGATTCTTACGGCGACCACAGAGCCTCGCGACGTCGTTGTCGGCAGCACGGATTCCGGAATCCTTTCCGTGGAGAGCAATTGAGGAATCGACGTCTTCGTATCCCTTGTTGTGTCTCCACAAGTGAATGGCCTGGTCGCGAGTTCTTCCGTACGAGCAAGTCCACGAACCGACGAGTTCGATCGATGGATTCTTGACGTTCATCTCGTTCTTGTACTTCCCGAAAGCGTCGAGATACGCATCCTGCTCTCCTGGGCGGTAGTTATGAGCTGGAAAAACAAGGATTTTAACGCCCTTTGAATCAAAAACTCACTCATGAACTCGTACATGAGCTCCGAATTGGAGAGCAACGACGAGTGAGACTGCTTTTGCCAACTGGACGGATCCATTTGCTGTCCCTTGAGCAACCGGCTGATCCATCCCTGCGGTTTCTGTGGCTCCTCGCTCTCATTGTTCTGCTGACGAGGAGTGATGGAGAGTTGCCTGAAATTGAATTCAATTTATTAGGAATCTCGACAAAAGTGAGAAAAATGAGCAAGAGAGAACAACGAATCAAAACAAGTTTTCCTAAGAAAGTCAACTATAAAGCAAAATAGGAAGAGATCCAATTAATCTCCAGTAGCGAAACAGTGTGTAAAAGTGGGAATACGATCCAGTTGACCCTTTTCTTTGGCATTATGGATGTCCAGAATCGTGTGCACTCCGGTGGGCATCCAGACACTTGCGAACCTAAAGAAACCAATTCCGAAAATTTCGAATCCATGTATCGTTTACCCATTGGCATTTCCGAACATGATATCCGTGTCCAATCGATCTCCAAACATCACAGTTCTCGCCGGATCCACTTTGGCTCTACGGAGCAAGAAGTCGGCCATTGGTTTGTGTGGTTTTCCGAACACTGTCGGCTCTCTTCCGGTCACTGCGGTGATCGATGCTGACGTGGCACCGGACCCAGGAATCACAACACCAGGCACAGGTCCCGGGAAGGTGTAATCCTGATTTGTGACGAGGTACTCCACATGCGGATCTTGCAAAAAGTTCGCAGCCTTCATGATTTTTGGATAACTGAAGTGAGCATCATAACTGCACACGACGGCTTTTGGTGAGATGGACATGTCCACATGGTGAATGAAATCTCCATCAGTGTGATCCCGAATACTATCCGGTCCCGTTCCGAAGCACTTCACACCTCCGTCGTTTTCCAGAGTCGCTTTCAGGTTCTCGGTTCCAATCAAATAGACATTCTCTCCAGCGAACTTCTCTGGTTTACTCTTCAAATAGTCCGCGAGAACGATTGCCGGACTGATAACATTGTCACTGCCGAGATGTCCGAATCCAAGTTTCTCGATCTTCTTCATATACTGATCGAGTGTTTTCGTGGAGTTGTTCGTGAGCACGAAAACTTTCTTGGAAGGATCAGAAAGGAGGAGGTTGATCCATTCGATGGCTCCGGGTACCGGGATGTCTCCAGTCCAGAGAACACCATCGGCATCGAAGAGGAATGTGTCGTAGTTGGCTAATAGTTCCTCTTTCGAGATTCTATCTACAGTCATCTGAAGAAGAGTTCGAATAGTGTAATGTGAAATTTTAAAATTGCAAAAGAAATTCCGTGTCTTGTTCCAAGGAAAAAGACTTATCAAGATGGAAGTCATGAGTTAAAGTTTCCCTCTCGAACAGAGGAGACCAAAAAAAACATGGAACTGAACTTTTGAGAGGAAAAATTCTTGAAAACCTAATTAGAGATTTTATCTACAGTCCATATGAAGATAGGTCGGGTAGTGTAAGATGGAATTTCATACTTGAATCGGGAACTAAACTTATCAAGATGAAAGTCATGAGTTACAGTCTTCTCTCGAAAACTAAAAGATCAAGCAATTTCAAAGAAAGTTGTTAGGGGAAGGGAAGGAACAATTATTGGAAATCGAAAAAAAAATCAATACGGAAGGCTTATAAAACCATTGATAGGAGACACAAGAACTGAGAGAACGAAAATTTTATTTAAGAAAGGCGACGATAAAAATGATTGATAACAGGTTTTCTTGATGATGATGATGAACAATATATAAGGCAGGATTTTCCATGAAATCTCGCCATATTGTTACGAAATCGGGTGAGTTGAGTCACTCGATTTGAGAAAATGGAAAGGCAGAAAATTGAGAAAATGAAAAAATTGCCAGACACCTAGGAATGTCATCTTGGTCGCTGCAGCTTGAACTTTCAGGTCAGAACAACGGATCTTAAAGTTCAACACAGACACAAGGCAGTTTAATAACTGTGGCCAGAAAGACGAGGAAGAAAAAGAAGCATGCGACGAATTCTAGTGAGAGGGAGAGAGAGAGTGAGAGATTCAGAGAAACAAAACTTCCCCTCTTTTTCTCTTCAGTCGTTTCGCTTCAATTGGAAAACTGGAAGGTGTAACTAAAACTGAAACCGATCCGACGCTATGGCAGCTGGTTTCGTTCAAAACGAATCGATTGATTGGAGCGATGAACGAAAAATGCCGGAAGAGCGGTGCAAACAGGAAAAGCACAGATGTTTGCACAGGACTTCTGCCCTCCTGGTTTACGTTTTGTCGTGACGTCAGGAAGGGGAACCGGAGGGTTCACATAAACAATAACATGGAGCATCGAGTATATATACAGAAGCAAGAGAAACAAATCGATAATAAAAAGTGGTCGCTTATTTATGGTGTAAGCAAGTATCACATGTAAATATCAGAGAAATGTTTTAAAAACATACCTGACAGAATTGGAAAGCGCGACTTGCCGGTTGGCGCACACGACCAGACGTTTTCCAGCTAGGTTCATGGTTTCCCAATCTGAAATTTATAAATTTCTCTGTACAAAGCCAAAAATCGATAATTCATCTCCTGAGAAACTCGAAGGCTCGGAAAATGTGCCAGCGAGAAGAAAAGAAACGAAGGGATATTGTGACAACTGCCGTTGGAGAGAAGAGGGAAACAGAAGGTTGCGAGAAAAAAAACGGTTTGCCACAATTTGAACAAATCAATACACTGAGTGTTCGTAGTCTATGGAATCACGTGTAGTGTTTTGGTGACCTCTATTGGTATCATCGAACTTTCAGAGAACGATCAGAAGCAAGTATATAAACTGGAGGGAACCGATTGGACGTAGACAAATAAATAACTTCAATGAATATTTTAATGAATCAACAGAAACAACAACAATGATTTGCATGGAAGACTATCTAGAAAGTTGAGTGTAATGAGAATTCAAGAATTTATTGTTGCTCTGGATTCTCTCTGGTCGCCCGAGCCAGCTGCTGAACAGTTTTGGCGATGATGTAGGTGTTGCGTGGCGTGCGATTTCCGCTCTCGTCCTTCTGTCCGCCGTTGTAATGAAGTCTTCCCTCAACCATGAGACGCGATCCCTTCTTGATGGTCTTCGATAGAGCCTCAGCCTGCTTTCCGAAAACTGTCACCACGTGGCGTTCGCTTTGATCGGTATGGGTTCCGTCTGGTTGTTTGAATGAGGAGTTGGTGATGATGTTGAAGAGAAGGTATGGTTTTCCGTTCTTCGCCTCCTTGTACAATGGATCCAGAGCAACTCCTCCGACGAGCTCGACCTTGTTCAAACTGAAAAATTGGAAAGGTTATTTATTATTTCTTGTAATTTAATAAGAAAATAAAGGAAATCCGAAAAGAATTCTCGTTCCTAAACATTTAACCTCACCTATAAGCATGTCGTCGCTCAGTCTGATGAGCCGGTTTCTCCGCGAACAAATCATCGACCTGACAAAAAAGTTTATATAATATTTTTCTCAATATCGAAGCTTACCTCTTGCTTGGATGGTTGCTCAGCGGCGAGCTTGGAAGTCAGCGACATGCATCGAACAGTCGACTTGGAGATCGTGGAAAGTGAGCGGAGCATTTTCTGAAATTTAGCCAATACTATAATGATTAATCACAGCTTAAAATTTTCAAAAAAAAACTCCGAAAATTTTCATGAAATTTTTTGAAAATTGCATGGGAAAATCGCGAGAATGTCGTTTAAAAGTGGGCGGGGCCAATAAGTGCGGATGGCAAGCGGCGCGCGCGATTTTCGCAACATCGCCGCACGCTTCAGGTTTCTCTCGGCTTTTCCCCTGATCCGTTTTGTTTTCTTTTCACGATCGCAAAGTTTATGGATTTCGTTGAATTTTGCTCAATTTCATCTGACTTAAACAATACAACTAACATTTTGATTGCAAAAAAATTATACTTCAACTTAAAACCTGTCGTTTAGAGTGCTGAAAGCTTAGGTCGGTATAGACTAGTTTAGAGTGGTCTTGTATGTTTTAGAATGTTTTCGTTTCAAAATTTAATTGCATTCAATGATTCATTACCTGCATTCAATGAGTCGAGTCATCTAACTAAGATAGTCAGCTGTCGTCTCGTGTCGTCTTGATTGAATCACACCGGCTTGTTGTAATTTCAAAAAGTTCCCTCACTAATTGGAGATATTATCTCATAGACAATTACCTAAATAACCCAAAATAACGGTTTCACTTGCTTTAAACTAGTTCCTGACCCGTGATTTCCCTCAAAAAGTGACCTCTTCCCTAACCAGGTAGGTCAAGTACAGACTCTGTCTCAGCGATCTTCACAGTCTCTCACAATGTCGGCGTCCATCAGTGGCAACCCTTCTTCGCATTCTTCTTCGTCTTCTCGTTTTTTTTTCTTCGCCGTCTGTATCGCATATACCGAAAGAAGGCCTTGCCTCCATCACACTCACATGTCCGATTCGTTTTACGAGCATTGTCACAGGAAGACGGGGCAAACACGGACACGCAAAACGACGTCTTCTGAATGACACTGATGCGAACGGTCGTATATATTGCCTTTTGTCTCTCGTTCACCTCTTTTTACCGCTCTTTGCTCAAACATCAAAACTCAATTGTTTGCCCGTGCTCACTCATCTCTGATACTTAATTCTTGCAGAAGGTTCCTCGAAGCACGCGCGCGAACCAGACAGAATCAGAGAACTGTTTCTAGGTGCTGGTTGGGGTAAGTTTTCTGTCGACTTTGAAATCTAATTCACCATGTTTGAAGTTTTCAGAACATGGTTGGCGGTGGTCGAACAGGCGTACACCTTCTGCTCGGCTTCGTCATCGGCGCCGCACTCGCCCTTTTCTTCTTCTCGTCGACGCCGAGCATCGATTTGACGAGCTCATTGGCTGCGTTTACATCATGTCAGAGTCCCGAGAATGATGGGAGCAACGTTTTGGAGCCATCCGCTTTGGAGAGGGGGAGAGTTTACAAGGACGTTTCGGAGCATTGGATAGTGAGTTTTCAAACGAAAAGTATGACAAAAGATTCTCTCCAGTTGAGCTTTCACTCACAATCCGGATAAATTGACAATCTGTAGAGTTGGTTTTATGTTGCCCCAATACATTAGAAAACCACCAAAAAATCCAGTCTCACCAAATCCCTTTCCAGGTCCACCAAGATGAAATGCCGACGCCACCACCGAACCAAGACGCCACCCCCAAAGTAACCCGTACTCGATTCGCAGCCACTGAACTCGGAACCCGTGAACGAATTATGGCTGCAGTGATGGCCGAGTCTGCACTGGCTCTGTCGATCAATGCCACTTTGGGAAGGCACGTTCCACGTGTTCAGCTGTTCGCGGACTCTTCTCGAATCGACAACGATCTGGCTCAATTGACCAATTTGAGTCCTTACAAGCTAAACGGACAGAAAACGCACTCGATGGTTTTGGGACTTCTTTTCAATATGGTTAGTTGTTGTAAAATTTTGAAATTTTGGAAAAATGGATAATCAGGATTTCAGAATCGTCTATAATCAGTTTCGCCTGTAAGTTTACACTATGTCGTAATGTCCATCTATCGGTGTACTTTTATCAACTATCCATCTAAACAGTTTTTGTCGTTTGTTCCCCCTGCTTCTCCTGGGCTCTTTCCGGTTTCTTAACTCCCTTCCAAGTACATTTTTCAGACGGTCCACGATAACTACGACTGGTTGCTTCTTGCCAAAGACTCTACCTACATCAACCCATTTGTTTTGCTCAGAATGATCGATACAGTGAGTTTGTAGTTAAATGAAAGTTAATAATGGAAACTCTCAGATGAACTGGAACGAGCCAGTGGTGATGGGAGAGCCAGCCGAGGACGGTAGTGGAAGGTGTAGATTGGATAGTGGCGTGCTTTTCAGTCATCCGGCGATGAACATGTTGATACAGTGAGTTTTGAAAATAAGAGTAGTCTTCAAGCTGAAGAGAGAAATGTGGCTATCAAATGGGTCTGAGCGAGCTTCTAAAGCGAGCTTCTAAATCGAAAAATTTTCCCTGAAAGATGTTTTGAAATAATAGCTTTTTTTTGGAGCTAGTATCTCGACTTCTAGAAGCTTCAAATGTGCAACATGGCACATTTGGAAGCCCAAATTTGAAGATAAAAACGAGCCAGTTTAGAGAAAATTCTCATTGTCAGTTTTCCTGATAAGCTGTTTTGTTCTGACTATGACCTCCCGACCATCTCCAGAGCTAAATGATCGTTTTTTCAGCAATCGCAACGCATGTGGCTCCCTTTCCATGACCACCGATGACGACCAGCTCGCCTTTGAAAAATGCATCCTACTCGCCACAAATCTCACCTGCAAACCACTGCATCAAGGAGTTCGTTATGAAGTTTGGCGCGCCGAGAGAGCCGACTCGCCAGCTGCTCACGATTCAATCGAAGACTGGAAACACTCTGCAGCATTCAGAAGAGCTCTCGTCGTTCCGCGTCTTCTATCCGATGCCGACGCTTCTGCTCTCCACGACTACTTTGTTCGTATTGAGATGGCAAGAGCCGATCGAGAGATCGTTAAGATGGAAGCAGAACTTTCGAGACTCGCAGAGGAGGAGGCTCGCGAGACAGGAGAAGCTATCAGTTGGCCACCTGCTCTTCCTCCATTCGCTAAACCACCAAATCGATATCAAGTTCCAACATGGGAGTACTTCACGATGACTGAAATTTTCCGAAGTGAGCCAAACCAGAACGTTCGTCGTTTGGAGGGCAAAGATTTCGACGATGTGGCAGAAGTTGTGGTGGCTGCTCGGAATCAAGTTGAATCAGAAGAACCAGAGCTCGAATTCGTTCAGCTCAGAAACGGGTACAGGGTGTTTGATCCGAGACGTGGAATGGATTATATGATCGATCTGACTTATCGCAAAACTGTGAACGAGATGCTAGATGGGGAGAATCGATTCGAGGGAGACAATGAGGTTGGGGAGATATTGTTTAAATGTTGTTTACATTTCATTTCTACTTGCAGGCTGCCCATGAAGAAAGCCTGAAGGAGATTGTTGTGGAGAGAAGAGTGCACGTTAGTCGAATGATTGCGAGCACACAACTGATGAATCAGGCACCATATGTGAAGGAGGACACAGATGTGACTGTGGTTATTCCCGTGGCTAGCGAGAAAGATGTAAGTACAACGAGAAATAGGGAGCACCTTGAAAAGTGTTTCCGGAGTTTTCTTCAACTTCTTCAGTTAAACTGTTCTCATCTGGATCAAGTTAAAATGGAAGATATCCCGAAGTTCATTTGCTCTGATAGTGAAAGACGAGGGAATAACTTGAACCCCATGAGCATTTTTACCGAGTTCCATTTCAAAATTTGAATCTATATGCTCGATTTTACCTCGACCCGGATAATGAGAAAACATTCCCACTGGAGAAGCCGAGGAATCTCATTCAAGAAAATCAGACCAAAACAAAAATCCTCTGTTTCCAGGTACTCCCGGCTCGAAAACTGCTCGCCCGCCAGGCCCGACTCTGCCTCTCCCCAACCGAAGAAACACGAAAGACCCGAATGGTCGTCGCCGTTTTCCCATTAGTAGAGGCCCGTTCTGTGTCCGCTATCGGTAACGATATGGAGGAATTGAAACGACGCTGCAAACGATCACTCCTGGAGACAGATGTACTTCCGGTTCGGCCTGCTGTCAGTACAGAGGGAAAAGGAACGGCGGCAGCGGCTGCCTTGGATGATGCAGTAGATCGATACGGAGCGAATACGATTTATCTGCTTCTGTCACCACATGCAGATGTACAGAAGGAATTCTTCGATCGTGCTAGAATCAACACCATCAAACATTATCAAGTGTTCTTCCCAGTTCCGTTCGTTGAATATCATCCGACAATTTCTGGAATGGAGATGACAGAGAAAGAAGAGAAGGACACACCGACAGAGCAAGCTCGGGAAGCGGCGCTTTCGAGGTTAAGAGACGGAGTGGAGCCGAAACGAAAGAGAGCTCTGATTGTGCAAAAAGAGCACGGACGGTTCGATTCGCAAGACTTCACATGTTTCGCTGTCTATGGAGTGGACTATGTGACAGCCAGGGCGAAGTTGGGGGTGAATGAGAGGAGGAATGATTTGATCGCTGCGTTCTTAGGACAAGATGGAATTCATATTCTGAGAGCTGTTGAGCCAACCCTTCGGATTCGGTATGCTTCTAATTTTCAAAATTCGTCATTGAACTTTTGATATTTTCAGGTATCACAAGCGAAGCTGTGACATGGAAAGCGTCGACACTGAAGACATCGCTCGATGTGTGGATAGCAAAAAGGAGAACGTGGCGGCCAAGGATCAGCTGGCGAAACTTTTGTTCCATGAGAAGTAACTAATACTTATCATGATTTATCTGTCTGAAAATACGGTTGTTTTTCGCTTTTTTTCACTTTTCTTCATTCCTCTCACCCCTCGCATAATATTTATCAATTCGTGTGAATAATTTCTACAAAAATCCCGGCGCTTTTTCAGCCCGCTTGCCACGCTCCCCGATGCTTTACACCCCCATCATCGCATTTTTCCATCCATTCAGTTTTGTACAATTTTCTTTGTCAAATTTGTGCCACTTTTTCTTTTTCAAAAAATCACTATTAGTCTTATTTTCAACAGGACATGTTCGCTCCACCGAAGTTGGGCTCCTAGCTTCTTATCTTCTTTGTTTTCTTTCCGTGCGCTAAATATGACGATTGACGATACAAATTGCAAAAAAATAGTGAAAAATGAGAAGAGCCTTGAAAATAGAAGACAATAGGAGGAACTTCGGTGAAGCGAACTAGTCCTGTTCAAAATATATTACTACTAACCCAAACGTACATACTATCTCGATTGTTCCCTTCTAATTTATGAGAAAAAATCTGTGATTTTTGAGAATTTTGAATCGAGATTTTTGCTTTTCACTCTTTTTCATCTTGCATGTCACCAATAAACTTTTTAAATTACGATTTACGATTTATCCTACAATCAAGCAGGGCTGGGAAAAACGAACGCCGGCTGTGGCCGGCCGAAAAAACGGCTGCCGATTTTCGGCTTTCGCCGGCTGACGGCTGGCGGGCGCGCAGCTGCAGCCGGCTGAAAAGTTTTGCGGGGTACGGTAGAAAAAAAACTGTGCGGTCCGCATTTCTTCGTAAAAACGATTTTTATTGTTTTTCTTCACTGAAATTGTGATTTTACGTTTACTAAATGACTGAACAGACGGAAACTTTGAAGTTGAATTCCTAAAGGGAGAAGTGGAAAGGCTCGAAGTCAGAAAAGCGAGTTTAATATTGAAAGCTTCCGATAAACTCATTGTTTAGAGAGAAATTTTCTAGTGAATTGGCTAAGAATTACAAACTTCTCGTGGTTCTTGTCGAAGAAAGCTAATAATTCTTCACAATATATATATATATTGCAATATCTCATTTAATGTGTGTGAAATGTAAGAAGCTACAATAACTTTCAATTTAAAGCTTACTTCTTTTTACATTTTTTTTTCAAAAATTTCGCCACGAAGTTTTTACTATGTTCAGTCATTTAGTGAACGAAAAACACAATTTCAGTGAAGAAAATCAACGAAAAATTCGTTTTTTTTAACAAATGCGGACTGCACAGTTTTTTGTCTACCGTACCACGCTTGAAAAAAGCCGGCTGCAGCCGGCCGCGCCGCGGCTGCGGTTGCGAGGCGAAAAAGCCGTTTTCAGCCGGCTTTTTTCGGCTGTGGACGCAGCCGGCGAAAGCCGGCAAAAAGCCGGGTTTTTCCCAGCCCTGCAATCAAGGACGAAAAATGTTCGTGGTAAAACGCAACAACAAAACCAGATTTGGCTATGCGTCTTGTAACTACAGTACTCTCATTTCCGTGGCGAGACTCGAGAGACATGTTCGACATATGCGCCTTCAAAACGATTCGATTTTTGCATGCAATTTTTCCTTTTTGGCCAGTTCCTCATGATTTTTCACCTCTTTTTTAGATTTTTCGATCAATTTCACTCCATAGAACCCCTACGTGAGCATCGACAGTCTGAAAGTTTTCCGAAAACTGATAAGAAGTTCACTTTATCACAAAATCCCGACCAGAAACATGTATTCTTCCGTTTTGCTTTCCTTCACCAAAAAACGAACTTTTTTCATAACAAGTTCACTTGTTTTCTTATTTTCCTTGTTCTGTTGTTGCCTAGACTGCACACTCAAAGACAGAAAAAAATGCGCGCCGCAACACATAAAAAACGTTGTTTTTGAATTTCGAAGCATTTCGTGTCTTTGTTTGTGTGAACTTTTCCCGCTCGCTACTCTTTTTGTCTTTAGGGTGCTCTTCTCATCATCGTAATCATCTTGTTATCAGACAGAAAGAGACCATAACCGTGTCGTTTCGAAAGAAACACGGAGGAAAATTTTGAAATTCCAAAGAGTTATCAAGGCGCGGCGAGGAACGGCTTTTTGAGGTGACGACACCACGTGTTTCTCGTTTCGAAAGTGACCTTGATTTCCTTTACAAGCTTCTCCGCGGAGGGTGATAGGAATAATTTCGGGTGTCCCTCTCATGTGAAAGTAAAGGATATTTGAATATATTCATCCACAAATCGTTTTTTGGAAAATGGAGGTTTTTGCTCTGGAAGATTGATCGTTTTACACTGAATCTGTCTACAACTCGAAGGCTCTAGAAATATGACATCTTGATTAGGGAATTTTTGTCCCTCTTTTTGCCATGTTAACCTAGTCCCTCTATTGTTAATAAGAAGCGATAGTTCGCCTTAATCATGTGGTTGAAAGTTCCGATATTACCTCTGAAACTCCAGAATCTGAAAATTTTTCCATGATCTCATAACTTCAGAATCCTTTAATTGGTTCAGAATCTGTCTAAACTACCTGTATACTCTAAGTCTATTTTGAAGATAGTTAGCCAAAAATTTTTGACTTTAACTATCTTCGTTGATTGTGAAAACAACTATTGAAAGAAATTATTTCGAGCTGAGACAGGCAAAACGAGAGAAACACCATCTCTCCACTCACCGTCAAAATTTTCGATTGCTTTTTGTGGCAAAAGGTCTCATTGTGGTCTATTTCGTTAGTTGAAAGCTCTTTTTTAGCATTAATGATTCCAGAGATACACCGTCTTCTGTGCTTTTCAGTGGATCTCGTCCTCTCATCTCTGGTTCTAATTCAGAAATTTCGGTTTTCTAACGAACACGTTTACCTTGTTTTCTCTATTATCTCTCCCACGACATTTCACTCATCTTCGCACACCCATTCAAGTTCAAAAACTCCCCATCTAATTACCGTATTCCCTTGTTGACTCAGTCATTCCATTTTCATCGCATCATGTGCTCATACAGCCCAAAGATGTTCCCTCTCTCACGGGACACTTTCCATCACCTGTTTATGTGCACCATCTGCCTGGATTCGTATAGATGGGGATGCGAAGAAAAAGAGAAATATGTGTGAAAAACAATTTTTCTGTTGATTGAAGACAGTTTTTCTTCGCCTTTTTTCTTTTTGGCGAGACTTTTCTATCCGAAACTTTGCCCCATCTGAATGGGCTGAAAGAAAGTTTCTAGAATTTTCCGATTCGAAAATAAAAGTCAATTTCGATGCCCCTTCTGTTAAGTGCATCAATCAGCCGTGGGAAACTGGAAGAAAATGGGAAATCCTCCCACATTTCAAGGATCTCCCTTGAAGACGTCGTTCTTCATTTCTAGAATACTATTATCTACTTGTAGACGTTGAAAAAGGAAGGGAATATATTACATACTCGGAACCCAAAAGTGCGTCTTGCCTTTTCGACAGAGTACAGCAATAAATCATGTAATGCTGCATTTTTCTCGTTTCGAGCGCAGCTCAAAAAGAAAGCATATATGCGACTACTTTGAATGGACTGCTTTCAGAATGGATTATTCATTTTTTGAAATTTCCATTTGCTAGATGTGAATTTTTTGTAGTTTGAGGAATTGTAGGAACACCTCAGAATCTGTGAGCGAAAAATATTTATCTGCCGGCAACAGATTTGCTCATGATGTCGTCAGTTTTCTGAATCTACTCATCGAGAGCAATGTCATTGGATGGTCGAAATCCAAAGAAAGTTTCTCAAAGTGCAAAATCGGCAAAACGTTCGAAAATATTTCAAGGAGCCGAACAAGAAGTTCGGGTACTTCAGAAGCATACTTGAGATATGGATTTCGAACTCCTGAAATTTTTTTCCCATTTTACTGGGGAAAGCAAACGACGACGAAAAATGGAAGAAACGCCATGTCTCAGCTCACAGGCAACATTTTCGAGTGATCTAGAATCTGGAGTTTGGTGTCCTCGGACTTTGATTCAACTGGGGTTCGAAATGAGGTTGATTGGTTATTGACAATCGTCGAAGTTATCCTTTGATTAGAACTAGATTGAATGTTGGAATCCTCGGATAGAGATTCTTCTCTGAAAACTGTAGTCCAAAGTTTCCGGAGCTCCAGACAACCCTTCTAGATGTTTTCCTCACAGTGTCTCTCTATCTGAAGTGCTCTATTGACTCCGCCCACTTGTCTCTCCTCTCTCCCGGAGCGTCTGGGCTCCTTCCATTTCATTCATTGCCCTCATCTTCTCCCCTTTCTCCTCCGCTCCCCATCATCATCATCTTCTTCATCGCCATCCGTTTTCTCGCTCAGCGTTTCAACGGCTCATAAAAAGAAGTGTTGGCTGTGTTCGATTCGAAAAAATATACCCCGAGAGTCACAACGCATGAGAGGAAACGTTTTTTTTCGCCTTTTCTATATGTGTATGTTACACTTTGAGCTTTGCCGAAAACCATAAAAATATATGAAGAGGGGGAGAGAATGGTCTCTTGAAACGGTTTGTGTCGATTTGATTCATGTGTGAGGAGGGAGCAGAGAGAAAAGGGGTGCCACGCCGGCTGGCTCGCTCTCAATTGTCCTTTATGAATCATCTCCCCCTTCATCACAGGAGAACACCCATACCTTCCTCGTGACCAGTTGGAGATACTTTTTGAATAATGGTTGGAGTTAGGAGCAAGAGAGAAATCTAGAGAAACCTATTCTGGACAATGCCTCGTTTTGCTTTCATTTTCGACTGTAGTTTACATTTCATCCGTTGACTATTTTTTCGTAGCGTTCTTAGTTCCGGAGATAAACAGTCTTTCGTGAATGTCTCTGAAGTATTCTATACCAAAACCTTTCTAGTTCCCATGTTTCTGTTTTTCATACTCAAGTTCTCCCTTCTTCTTCTTCCGCCGACCGCGCTAAACTTGCAAACTCCCACTTTTCTTTCCAGAAATGGCAATACCATCCGAACCGCAACGACGACCACGGGCTCCGCCGCCGGACCCACGCTTCGAGCAGATCATCGCTCTCGCCGCCGCCGGACAACTCAAAATAGGAAACTTTGTAATCAAGGAGACGATCGGAAAGGGAGCGTTTGGAGCGGTCAAAAGTGAGTCTTTGACTTTTTGAATCAAAGTCACAGCATGATTTTCAGAAGGCACGCACCTCCAATCCGGCTACAACGTCGCCATCAAGATTCTCAACCGTTCTCGCATGAAAGGTCTCGGCACGGTTATCAAGACTCGCAACGAGATCGACAACCTCCAACAACTATCACATCCACACATCACCCGCCTTTTCCGTGTCATCAGCACTCCCACCGATATCTTCCTGGTCATGGAGTTAGTCTCTGGAGGAGAGCTGTTCAGCCATATAACGAAAAAGGGAAAACTTTCGATCACCGAAAGCCGTCGCTACTTTCAGCAGATAATATCCGGTGTCAGCTATTGTCACAAGCATATGATTGTGCACAGAGATTTGAAGCCCGAGAATCTGCTTCTCGACTGCGATAGGAACATCAAAATCGCGGACTTTGGGCTTTCGAACTACATGACCGACGGCGATCTTCTCTCAACCTCCTGTGGATCTCCGAACTACGCAGCGCCGGAGCTCATATCCAACAAGCTCTACGTCGGACCAGAAGTCGATTTGTGGTCTTGTGGAGTGATTCTGTATGCGATGCTCTGTGGAACACTTCCATTCGATGATCAACACGTGCCAACGCTCTTCAATAAGATCAAGAGTTAGTGTCGGCTACACAGATTCAGAATCTGAATCAAAATCGGCGTAACGTTCACGCGATTTAAGATATGACCTCTCAAAGCAATTTCTATTATCCCTTTGAAGATTCGTGAGCCTTTATGTATCAACGAACGGAAAAGAGGAACACCTTTGAAAGGTCACAACTCAAATCTCGTGAACATGTTGCCGATTTTTTTCCAGATTCTGAATCTTTATGATTGGTTTTCCCCTGGCTTTGCCTATGAGGAAAAGTGTAATCGTAGAAGACGAGAAAAGCCGTAAGCCAATCGTCATCTGAATTCGTTTCAGGCGGTCGCTACATTGTCCCTCATTCAATGGAGAAACCAGCGGCTGATCTGATCGCTCAGATGCTCCAAGTGGATCCACTCAAACGAGCCGATGTGAAGAAGATCATCAGTCACGCTTGGTTCAAAGTCGATCTTCCCTACTATCTGTTCCCGGAGGGTGACAACGAGTCGTCAATTGTGGACATGGATGTGGTTTTGTGTGTAGCAGAGGTTGGTTAAATTTGCCTTATTGTCAATGAAATGAATTCAGATTAGTACAAATAATTTTTTGTAGAGATACGACGTAAAAGAGGAAGACGTGACTGGAGCGCTTCTGGCCGACGATCACCATCACTATCTCTGTATCGCCTATCGTCTCGAAGTGAACCATAAGAGAAATGCGGACGAGTCGTCGAAAAAGGCGAAGGATGATTTCTGGGAGATCGGAAAGCATATCAAAATGGGAAATGTCTCCTTGCCAATAACACCGAATAGTAAGAGTGTTTTGCCTCCCCCCAGCCGAAATTTCGTTTTATAACCTGGGTGAAAATGGAATCTAGCCCAGAAATTCAGATTTCCGTTTGAGAACCGTTGGACCTATGACCTCGAGAAGTAGGTCGTTAAGGATGATTCTCTATTTTACTTTGACCCAAGTTATGACAAAAATAAATGACTCGATGATCCGAGAAATCAAAGACACTAATCAACATCATCTCCTCTTTCAGCCAACGTTGGCCGCAAGATTCTCGAAGGGCTCAAAAAGGAGCAGAAACGGATGACATGGAATCTCGGAATCCGCGCATGTCTCGACCCGGTGGAGACGATGAGACATGTGTTCAAGAGTCTGCGGGATGTGGACATGGAATGGAAGATACTCACTGTCTATCACATCATTGCCAGATGCAAACCGACACCGACGAATCTGGATCCGATCAAAGTGTCACTGCAGTTGTTCTCGCTGGATAAGGAGAAGGATAAGGGATACTTGTTGGATTTCAAGGGGTTGACCGCAGAGGACGATGAAGGTAGAGAGGAATTGTTGGGTGTGAGAAAGTTCGGATCCTCAAAAGTTCCGAATTTCGGGACTTTTCTGAATTAGAAAAATTGTAATGAAAGTTCTGGTCGGAAGTCAATTCCGGAACTTTGATCTCGTTGTTTTCGGTTCCATAAAATCCTTAGATTATCGAATTTTTTGAACACACATACATATATACAATCGAAAATTTCCAGCCGGTCCACCAAGCCGTTGCCGTTCTCGTGCCGCCTCAATTTCCGTCGCCGCCACATCCATTAGACCAAAAAGCGACGTCAATGGAAACACCCCGAAATCCACTTATGCCACCCCACTCACCTCTCCATTGGCGCCCTCGACTCCATGTAAGTTTGAAATTCATTCCTGCGGAGTTCTAATTTTCGAAAAGTTTCAGCAATCAACATCCCAAAAGTTCGTGTTGATGATGCCGACGCGTCGGCTAGATCATCCGTCAACAGCAGTTATTACATGGGAGACATTGAGGTAGAGTACAGCGCAAAACGTGTGTCCAGTTTGGTGATTTTCAGTCGAAACTAGTCAATTTTAAGGGGTTGAAGAAGTGATTCCTAAAACCCCGATTTTCTGAAAGAAATATTAAGCTCACCAAACTTGATATACTTGTTTATGAGTACTGAAATCTTCATTTCACAAAAAGAAATCCCCCAAAAGTTCCAGAACTCGATCGAAAGTCTCGACGAGATCTCCACCAAGTCATCTGAGACAGAAGATGTCGTCCGCTCGCAAACCATGGAGTTCTTCGCCACGTGTCACATCATAATGAAGGCCTTGTTGGCTGAGTAGCCACTGGATCATCCTTTGCTATTTCCTCTGTACAATAATGTGTATTTTCCACTTCTCTTTTCCCATTCTTCCTTTTCCATTTTCTCCGGTTTCACTTACCCTTTTCCCGTTTCAAAGAACTTCGCATTCCCACCCGCTGCCCCCGCTTTTTTGTTTGTAAAGCATGTACTTAATTTTGTGTTTTCGATTAATTTTTTGAGATTCATAGGGTTCCCAGTCATCGGCATAACATTGTATCAGTTCTATTAGAAGGACATAATAAATCGGTTTGAAAAGAGCGAGAGCGATGTTTCCGAATCGTTCCTCCTTTGCAGAAACGACCCTCCGCGGTGCAATAAACGATAAATTTGAATAATCATGGATTTTTTGCGAAGCAAAAAGTCGTTTTTGCGGGCAACAGTTGGGTTTATGTATGAAACAACACTCCACCTGAATTGTTCAGATGACGCTCCTAAATAAGCTCCGCCCAAAAGTCAGAAACAGGCCGCGCCCACAACTCCAGATTCGGCAATTTCTCCTGGCGAGAAAGTTGAAGGCACAATTTCTCGAGACAGATTTGAAAAACGGTCCGTGGAGAACATTTGTAATTAAATGCTTAGTTTCTCAATCAACATAAATCACCTTAAAATGTTCTGGAAATTCTGCGAAACTTCCAATTTTCAACGCACTTTTCGCCGTTTCTCTAAGCAAATTTCTAACTTCGAAAATGTGTCTTACCGTACTTGTTCATCTTTCCCAACAATACTTCTGTGACTCTCGTCCAATGTTCCTTGTTCTCAAAAGAAACCGGCTTGTCACTATTCTCATGAAAGAGTACTATCCTCTTCGATCATTTTGATTCTCGTCCAGAGTTCCCACGAACATTCAAATGTGTTATTTGAAGAGAGTGTGGGGGTGCTTTACCGTACCACTGATGGGCGGAACCGTATGAAATCGGAAACGGAGTTCCCGCCAATCTCTGACTTCGCCTTCGTTTCGTTTCGCTTCGATTCTTTTGAACGTGGACAAGGAAATTTCTGGGCTCCTCCAGTTGAACTTATTCTCGTAATCTGGGCCAAGGTGAAATGGACCATGAAGATTTTTTTTATCTGCAATGAATATCGTGACTAAAGAGACATCCTTGCGAGGTCATAACTCAAATCACGTATTCATTTTGCGAATTTTCGTTTGAGATTCTGAATCTGTACGCTCGCTATTACGGTGGTCCAGATCAGTGCGTAGTCTAGAGACAAAATTCCTCGAGAAATGCTCGTCTCGAGGAATGTCTCGAGACATTCCTCGAGGAATTCCTCGAAACAGTCTCGAGACTACGCACTGATCCAGATTATGAAAAAAAAACTGTAACTGAAAAAGCCGAAGAATCTCATTGTCAGAAATATCCACCAACAGATTCGGGTCAATCATTTCAAATCGTCTGCTAATAAACCCATTTGAGTCGAGCCGGCTTAAAATTTTGCAGAACTGCGAAAATTGGTGAATTCAGAATGCTATAAAGGATTTCTAAAGCCCTCAACATGGGAATGTGATTCTTGATTTCTGCTTAACTTTCTAGGGCGTGGTTCATATTCTTCTGATATGCGTCTGCATTAGATTGTTTATTCCTTATCTCTTGTGAACATTCTATCTCACCTGCTCTGCCACGCCCCTCATATGCTTTAATCCTTCATCTCCATAGGAACCCCCATACCTCAAGTCTATAGCATAGAACCCACAAAATTGTTTTTAAAATAGTTTCTTCCCACGCTTTTCTGTTGGATTATGTTCTTCTCTTATTTGAAAGTAGATTCTCAAAAAAAAATTTTTCCAATACCAGTTTCAATCGTTTTTGTCATCCCCGAAATCGCTGGTTTTCTGTCTCCGGAAATATGCGGTGCCTACAAAAGTGGGCGGAACTCAGTATAAGCCCCATTTTGTCGAACTGGAAGAAGTAACACACCCGGCCACAATCTACTCCATTTGGCCAAGTGCAGCTTATCTTTCCCTCCATCTCCGTCAGCCTCCCTTTCCTTCTACACTTATTGTGACCTCCCCTCTGAATACCCGTCTCCTCTCTTTTTCAAAATTTCCTCCAACATCCTGCGTCTCCTCCCCCTCTCCATTCTCTTTTCCCTTGAGACGAAAAAAAAAAGACGGAACGAAGAGTTACAACGGAGCAGAACTCCCCGATGAGCTCTTCTTTTCCCCACTTTCATGTTGTAAACCCGTAGAATGGTATCGATTGGTGGAAAACTACTTTATGCTATTGGATTTTCTCGTATTTTTTAGTCTTCTCTGCTCGTTTGTGGTCACCATTATCTATATTTCTAGTCTTCAAGAAACAATGGCAGTAAAAGAAGAAGACGATGTGAACGAGGAGGAGAGGACAATCAACCAATCGATGAATGAGGTTGGGGAGGAAGAGGTTAGTTTATTGGTCATTCTTGTTTATTAGTGTCCCGCAATTATTGGTATCTTGTAATTTGCTCCAATAACTTTCGCGCGTTTATTTTGCCTTTGTAGATCAAAACTTTAAAAAAAACATGCGCCATTGAATATCTGATTTTGAACTTTTCAATATTTCCTATTTTTCAGACACCTCTTGAATCTTCAACCATGCCTCACCAGCAAGAAGAAGAATTGAACAGTGGCATGGAGAGACTAGAATTGGATCAGAATGTGGTAAGTAATCGACAGAAGATTGACAAACTTGCTCTATTGATAGTTACCGTCAGATTATTTAATCTTGAATCTGGGAATTCCAAACTTTCCGAATCAATGGATTTTCAAATCTTGTAGCTTTGAAACCAAGCAGCCAGTGGAACTTCAAGGCACTCTGAAGATCTATCTTCCCTACAAACTGAATCAAAATCCACATTAAAAATGAACATGATCTCGTTGAAAATTCCTCTCGAGTGGTATAACTTTTATTAAAGTTGATCCACTGGTTTTGAGATAGAGCATGCTTTGTTTCTCCAAACGTCAATTCGAAAGTAGATAATTTTTGTAGTTTAAAACTTGATAATATTTGGAGCATCGATAGGAAATTTTTATCAATATCCAAAACTACTAATTAGATTGCAGATGTTCCCTTCCTCGTTTTCTCTATAGAGCGCGCTTTCTATCTTACCGCAAGGTTTCTGTAACAGATATCGAAAAGTGGTCAACTACAAAAGATTAGTGACACTAAGACAACGATTTTCTTAGTTGACCAATTTTTTATATCTTTCACAGGAACCCAGATGAGTTTCGTCAAAGTTCTTAACATCTGTTTTCCAGACAGTCAACGAGTCCTCTATTGAGGAGCAAGAACGCCAACAGGACCTTTGGCGAATGCAACTGCTCTTACAGGAGTGTGACGACGAGGATCAAGATGTCGAACAAGAAGAGGATAGAGAGTACAGAATCAATGCGGGAATGGCAGGGGCACTGGTCGTGCCTCCAGAAAACGTTGACGGCGAATCTCCGGATTCGTCTGCCTTGCCTTCATCGTCTAACAGCGATTCTGTCGGCAACCAGAATCCACAAGAAGAGTCAAGACCTTCTGAAGATCAGGTAGGTTTCTCGAGAAATTAGGCTAGACATTTGAAATTAAAAGTTACAGGAATCCGAGAACGACGTCTCGCCTGCACAACGTCGACAGGTACAAAGTGACGAGGCGGAAGAATCGGAAAGCACAGGATCTTCCGAAGATGATTCTGGAACCCAACAAAGATCTGAAGGCTCTGAAGTTACACTCCAAGTGAATCAGGAATCAGATGACACGCCACAAGCCACTGATGATCGAGAATCGGACTCCGAAGGAGAGGCAGAACGAAATAGATGGCTTGAAGCTCTTCTCGACGAGGATGTTGATTCGAGAGATGAATCTGAAGCTGAGGAGGATGCAGAATATAATAATCAGTTGAATGAGGCGTGGATCCGAGAGATGGCGGAACTCGGGGAGCGTTCCGGAGGGACTGAAGATCAGGAAGAACAGCGCCAGGAGCAGAATTTAGAAGTTGAGAATCAGAGAGTATCCCCAACGGAGGATCGAGCACCCGAGCCAGCTTTTAGAGCCACCGAGGAACCTCAGAACTTGGGACCTCTGAATGCCGAGCCGGCTTCTTCATCCCACCCAAGAATCCCCGTATGTATTCGGGAAGTCTCACAACCATCACCAGGACCCGCCTATGCTGAGTGGAAAAACTCCATACTTTTACCTCGGCAAACACAAAATCAAGATCAAAAAAGAATTTCTGATGTCCCTCCTTCAAATGAGCAGGTTTCTGGTCCCCCGCAACTTGCTGACGACTCGAGTTGCGATGATGATGACGATTTCCTGGATTTCACGTTACCGGTACAATCTTCAGGACTACCGCCCAGATATAATGAGGAAGAGGAGGGAAGGCATAGGCCGACGTTTGTACCCCCGTTCGGAGGTGCTCCGGTCAATTCGGTCCGCCAGAGAGAGCAGGAAAGAAGAGATAATAATAGACAAAAGGTGAGTGGTAGAAAGGAGGAACTTTGACTGGAGAAAACGTCCTGTTAAGTTTCGGACGGTTCGTTTTGATTGGTGGAAAAAATTAATTGGTGAAAAATTTTACATTGAATCTATAATGGTTGAAATTTTTAGTACCCCGGACCTCCACCACCTTACAACGACGATAGAAATCACCATAACCAGAACATTGATCATCGCTGGAATGGAACAAGTTATGTTGCTTCAAACAATCGGAACACATCGAACGGTGTCCCAAGACCCAACAACAGAGACAATGCATCACGAGCGTCTAATAGTTCTGGTTCTGGACACCATAATTTGAATCGAGAGAATAACTACGGCTACAATCCAGGACCCCCTACTCCGGATGGTCGGGGAGCACCGAGAAATCAGGAAAGCAGAGAGGAGGTTAGAGAGAGGGTGAGTAAAATGGTGAAATTTAAGCAGTTGAAAAGGTATGTTCCAATCCTTCGATTCTTCTGAAATTTCGTGATTGTACCGAGCAACTGTAGATCTCTATTTTTGCAGTTGGTAACTTTTTCGAAAATCTCATTTCCAGTAAGCTATGATGCAGATAGTAATGCGACCTCGAATTTTGCGTCAATTCAATACTAACTAAAAACCTTCTCTTGAACGTATCATAACTACCTAACAGTGATTTTTAAAAACAAGTTGAACCATTCTGATACCTCAAAGATCATAATTTTTGATCATTTTGCACTGAACATCACAAAACTTTATAAACTTTCAAACGATAGATATGATTCCACTCAATTTTCGATTTTTCCAGGAACCAATGTACCCTGGAAACGGAGACTTCAGAGATGATCGTTCTCGTGTCTCTACCAGTCCTGATTGTTCTCCAGAGCGTGTTTCGTCCAGATCTCAAGGGAACAATCGTTCTCAAAACGATAACCGTAGAGACACTTCTCCACTCACTGCTGCGAACAACTATGGCTACCATCCGGACCCTCCACCTATGCAAAATCGTGACAGGGAGAGAAGAAGAATGGACTCTCGACAATCCAATAGACGACAGGGACCCCAGGACCGTCCGCAAGAACATTCTCAACATAATCGGAGCCCGAGAATGGAAGATCGATCTCATGAGCACCCTCAGAATAATCGTCAGTACACCGAGTCCCAGCGAAGCCCAAGAAACAACGGACCATCGACTTCCAGCCAACATCAGCCCTCTCACCAGCCATCTCGCTCGGAAAAAATTGAAACCGAGAGAGAAGCCATGGCTCGCCGAGCAGAGGAGGAGCGTTTGTCCATCGAATTCATTAAAAATATGCGAAACAGTGATGAAGGGAATGAAGTCGAGCAGGTTAGTAGGGAGATGTTGTTTCCTCACTTTGACTACAGTTTTCTGGGTCAGGGATGCCCGAGTGTGGCAGGCGCTGCCACTCAAAAGTGCGAGGATTTTGACAGCTAGAATCCTCGCACGCCCAAGGCGCGTGAAGCAATGCTCGTACGAGGTTGCAACGATTTTACTGATGAGTAGNACGCCCAAGGCGCGTGAAGCAATGCTCGTACGAGGTTGCAACGATTTTACTGATGAGTAGTGGATTGTAGGAGCTGGATTATCGTGTGCTGGGATGCTCACCGAGTGGCGTTTCGCGGCTGCAAAATCGTTGCAGCAAATTTGCGAGGATTCCAACGCCGCAAACTGCCACACGGCGGGCATCCCTGTTCTGGGTTACCGTAACTGGTATCGAAAAGTGGCCAGCTGAGAAAAATTTCTACAGTTGAGCACTTTTTGATATCTCTCACAGTAAGTGAGCTGAACTTGATCAAAGCTGCATCAAGGGCACTTCTGTTACAGATTTTGCGACCTTTTCCCTATCCAAAACTTTCAGTTTAAAGTTTTCAAGTTTTCAGGTCTCCCGATTCTATGAAAATAGACGTGGTCCACTGGCTCCATCGAGACCTCGTAGTCAGAATCCGCAGCCCTCGAACCCTCAAAACCAACAATGGGGTCCTCAACAGCCAACTCCTGGATTCAATGGACCTCCTCAACAGCAAAACTGGGGACCTCAGCCACAGTGAGTTAAACTATACATTTTTAATATGAGTAAATCGCCGCGAGAAAAGTTTGAAACTTATTCACTCTACCCACTGTAAGGCTAAAGTAAGTTGATAGATCTATTACGGGGTTTTCGGAGCCTAAAAAGTAGGCGGAGTCAGGAAACTATAAAATTTTGCGGGGCGATACTAGATTTTTTCTAATCCATTGTCTTCTAGGGGACCGTTGCCCTATCACCAAAATCGACCTGCTCCAAGCCCAATGACTCAATATCCGGCACAACAACAGCAACAATACGGTAACCAACAACAATACCAGCAAATGCCACCACCCAACATGGGATACTCACAACCGTAAGTAGAAATCGTTATCCATTTGAAAAAAAACGGACTTTTCAAAAGCTGGAACAACGGACCTGGACCATCGTACTCCCAACAAAATCAGAACTACAACAACATGCAGAGTTATCAAAACGCTCCACAACCGATGGGGTAAGTTGTTGGGAAATTAGTCTGATTTGGAATCTCAACCTTCAATTTTGGACCTTTTTTCTTATAGTTAGACGCAGCATATCTGCATTGATAACAATTTTCAAAGGAAGTGCTCAACTACAAAAACTAAAATCTAGAGATACACCTATCAATGAGAAAAGAGAAAACTGAAAACGATGAATATGTTACAAATCATCGTATTTCCAGACATCCACAATTCCAACAACCGCAACTTCCACCGATGATGATGAAACAAAGTCCAGAGTTCCAGTTTCCACGAGGTCCCGGATCAACTCACTCTGGGTTCTCAGGCGGCTCTTCTCTTCCAGTGTGAGTTTTTCAGCAGTTTGAATCTTTAACAAAAATTTATCTCGGCTCTTGTCCCAGTAATTGAAAAGTTGTCAACTGACAAAATATTTCTGGCGATATGAGAACCATTTTGTTAGTTAACCACTTTTCCATATCTGTTACAGAAACCGAGATAAATTTTAATTTAAAAAAATTCCTTTCGACTGTCAATAACTTCTGATTTTCAGCTTGAGTTTTACCCGCGAGAGCCCACCGATCACTATTATGCGGCAATTGATGGACTTTCTGGAGGGATATAAACTGGCTGGAATCCCCGTCTTTGTAAGTTTCAGAATAGCAGCAAAGATTATTGCAAAAGGCGCTCCATTGCACTAGACTATTTTCATTCCCTAAAGGCAGTGCAATGGATTTCTAGACTACCGTTGTTTCTGGCACAATCCTTTGCTTGACTTTGAGCAAAGTTATTTCAGTTCTTTTAACATATATCAAATGGTGGTCAACTGTGAAAATGTTTGTCAGATTGTCATAAACATTTCATTAGTAGACCACTTTTTGATATCTGTTACTGTCTGTACAATAAAACGTCGGCGCGCCGCACTTTGCGCAACGACACGCCCCTTTTTGCAATGCGTGCACATTCAACTTTTTCCACACGTTTCATAAAGGGGCGTGTCGTTGAAATTTCCAGCTGCGGCGCGCCGACATTTTATTGTATAGACAGTACCGTAAGCCAGATAAATTTAGTCAAAGTTAAGGGTTGAGGGATTTTCGATAGTGTTATTGATTCCAATGCTTAACTATCAAATCCTAAAATTCAAAATTTCAGATTTCCACTCTCGAAAGCCACCCAAACAACGTCCCCGCATACTTCAGTTTTGAGGGTTTTGTCGGGCAATATTTGTCGTCCGTGGCCGAAGTGAAACTGGCCACCAACAATGGAACTGGACGACAGGAGAACCGGATTTTCCTAATTTGATTTTGCTAGGCTTTTTGGGTAATAATGCTTTTTCTTGCTTTTTTTAACTTTTTTGAAAATAAAAGTGTATATTTCGAAACCAAGCAAAAAACGGATAACAAGAAGTTTAGGAGATTGAAGAAATCGGACGAGGAGTTGGCGACATGGTGAACAGAACTCGGTCGAGCCACTGGAATTTCAGAGAGTGCTTTTTTGGATTACGAGGTGTCAGGAGTTGTGAAATGACTCCTAGCGGTTCGATTTTTTTGAAAACTGATAGGTGTGTTGAGCAACTCTAGATCTTCATTTTTGTAGTTGAAAACTTTATCTGAAAATCATTGTCAAGAAAGTTATGACGTGTCAAACCGCTTCTCCCTTTTTGTCAACTGCAAAAATGAATATCTAGAGCTGCTCTATACACTCGCTAATTTTGAAGTAATCGAACCATGGGAAACTCATTTTCAATTCCTCAAGATCGAAGGAACTCACTGCCAATGGAGCATGAAGATGAATCTCAATCCAACAAGGCGTCGAAGTCACATCCTGTCTCTGGTACTCAGCACCCCATCCCTTGACGAACGACATCCGAATGAACGTCATTTTTTGAAGATCAAACGATGCGTCGAATCCACGACGACTGCAGTCTTCGAGGAGCTGAAAGTTTCCGAGAATGAACGTTTTTTCATCTGAGAGTGGGTTACAGTTCTGAAAATCTCCATATCGAAAATCTTCAGCGAGCA
The DNA here is from genome assembly GCA_900536305.3 of Caenorhabditis sp. 40 LS-2015. Classification (NCBI taxonomy): domain Eukaryota; kingdom Metazoa; phylum Nematoda; class Chromadorea; order Rhabditida; family Rhabditidae; genus Caenorhabditis; species Caenorhabditis tribulationis. Next base: position 221,365 of record LR543637.1, on the reverse strand, counting down.
CTTGTTGGCGATTTTCACCACCGTGGTTGGATGGAAGCCATTGATGTAGTTGCAGTTTCGAGATTGCACGAAAATCGCAGAGTCACTCTCACACTGAGCGAAGAGAGCTCCGTTGCTGCGGACGTAAGTGAGCTTCACTCCTGGAAGAATTATCTGGGTTTCTGTGACAGATATCAAAAAGTGGTCAACTAACAAAATGATCATGACGATCTGACAAAACATTTTGTGGTTTACCACTCTTTAATATTTTTACAGAAGACGATATGAGTTTAGTCGAAGTGACGATACAGTACTGGCCAAAAAGAGTACTATTTTCAGATCTAAACGATCAAGCCTACCATTCCCAATGTGTCTTCTCGTATTCTCAATCGTCGCATTCCGATTGACATTCGAGAACAATCCGAGACTGATCTTGCTTCCATTGATGCACGGATCCGTGAATCCGTCGATTGTGATAGTCGAAGACGACACTTTGACCTGTTCGCCGACTCTTGTGTTCAGCTCGTAATAACTGATCGTAGCCCAGAACTGTTCGTCCCATCCCTTGTCAAATGGAACGAGACAAGTGGGGACTCCGGATGGGATTTCGAACTTCTGAGACGTATCCATTTCTTCGATTCCATTTGGATTGTACTGGTGGAACTGGTTGGTTCTGAAAATGAGTTTTGATGAGACTAGGTGACGCCTCTCTTCACTACACAACCCTCAATATACTTTAAGGCCAAAACTTTCTCTGATCTTGTAACAGCTAGCAAAAAGTGGTCAACTGTTAAAATGTTTGTCAGCTTGTCATGAAAATTTTCTTAGTTGACCATTTTTTGATACCTGTTAAAGAAACCAAGACAAAATTGGTCAAAATTCCGACGTGCTTCTATCACAGGATCTGTCTGTACATCTGTTTATCCAAATTTCTCCCAACGTGCCCGGAAAACCAAATACATGCATACATGTTGTGCGACCATCTTATTTTCCTCTTCTTCTAGTGTTGCCTACGTCTCCACTTCTCCCCCTGTCTCTCGTTCTCTCGCTCGCGCTCAAAGTATATTGAACGCTGTCATTCTTTCTTCTCGCCTTGTTTCGTTTTCTGTTTTGCAAGTTTGATAAGAAGTTGAACTCTAGTGAAAATCAAGAAGATCAACAAATTGTTCAAAATATCTCGATGGATCCAGGCGATTTCGTAATTGGTCGCAAAATGAACAGAAAACGCGACTAAATTCTCAATATAGCCCTTTTCAGACGCCACCGCGCAATGTCCTCTGCTCCCGAAGAGCCCTCCATAGAAGATCAAAAAGACGACTTCCTTGAGTTCGGTCTCTCCGATGGCATCCCTGATGCTGGGAAACTAGATGAAGTGGGAAGACAGCATAAGAAAGCGACCAGAGCGGAAATCAAATCTCTGATAGACGTCCTCGGAGGATTCGAATATTGGAACGACCTGAATGAAGACTGTCGACGAGAAGTGGTCAAGTATCTGGAGTATGCGGAAAGAAACAGACTGGGAATCTGTTCGAAAAGAGATTATGAGACTGTCAAAGCAACGCCGATGGATGTTTACCGCGTAGAGATTTATGATAATCAGAAGAGACATTGGTCATGTGGTCCGGAAGAGTTTGTGAGTTTCGAAGCTTTCCGTTTCGAATTGTAAGTATCCATTTCCAGGACAATGTGGTGGTTCAAATCCAACTTCACAGACGCTACAGCCACCACAACAGGCATACGAGACTATTTGAATTGATATTCTCACAACTCGGAGATGATACCCAGATCAGATGGATGCACGATAAGCTCACACAGCTTCCCGAGAAAAGAAGTATTGTCTGGGAGTCGTGCAACTACTATGAGGAAGCAGTGAAGTTCGCGGAGAAATGGATGAAAAAGTGTAATTTCGAGTTAAAGCACATTAGAGTTGAGATGAGTCATTATCCATTCGAAACCAGTTCAATCAGGAGTCTTCCAAAATGTGAAAGCTTTCGAATCAGCACTGATGACGTCGACGCATTCCGTTGGTGGTTGCAGAAGGTTCCAGATCAACTCAAAGATGTCCAACTACTCACACTAAACACGGATAGGGAAGTCTTCACGCTACCATCAGAGTTTTTGAATGCTACACAGGTGAGTTCACCAAACTCGGCCTCTCTGAAACTCCATTTCCAGATAATGAAAACTTCCGAGTTCTGTTTTGGGTGTCGTGCGGATTTCACTGATGAGCAATTCCTCAAATTAGAAGCCAACCGTTTCAGTTTCAGCTGTGTCAGTATCACAGATGAAGGCGTTAATCAATTTATCAAGAGATGGGTCAATGGAAGTGGTTTTGAATTCAAACAAGCTCATCTTTGGTCTCAGAAAAAGCGGAACTTTTCGAAATTAACAAGTGGATTGGAAGTAAGAGCATGGAATGCGAACTTCCAAATCGAAGCGTGGTTTGAATCATCACATTCCTGCAAACTTCCGTCAATCCTAACTTTTCAGGGCCGAATGCTGTGGAGACTTCGATCGAATATGCGGCCGAGGAAAATGTGTTCAGATTCCGAATCGCGTGGACCCATATGAAAGTCTCACTTTGAGCGTTTCCTATAACTGTGTCTCCATCTACGCAAGTGGACACAAACATACGCGTAACGGAATCACATACACTTATTACTCGGTTCCCTGAGTTCGTGTTCTTTTTTGTGATGAATAAAAATGATGGTTAAATTTCACTGAATAATATGACTGTATTTATTTTCCAACGTGTTCGATGACACTGTCTCCTGACTTATCTTTTTATGGAAATTTTCATGGATTACGCTCTCCCGGGGTTGCGACAGGGTGTACTATCAGTCTAACGGTTATTGGCATGCTGCCAAACTCGGCTACGACAAGGAGCGTTCGCTTCGAATGTCCGCACCAATCCCGTGCGCTCTGCGTCTCTCAGTGTTCGATTCACGAGGTCCGCTCTCTCGGGTGACCTTTATATTCAGATGGAGAGGCACAGCGAGGCAGTTAACATTCACCTCTATCCTCCCAGACGGACATCGAGAGTCTGTCTGGACCATTCATTCCTCAAAAATCAATCTCATTCGTCTCTCCAACGTTCACATAAGTTTTTCACTGACCATAGTTTTTTCTCTCTATAGTGCCGAATCTGTATCTATTTTATTTATATAAATAAATATATAAATAATAGGAATCGGTCATTCTGACCGAGCAATTTTCGAAGGATCCTGATGAATTCTCACTGTTTCTATAATACTACATTTTTCAGACCCTCTTCACCATGTCAAACGACCCGAAGAAAACTTTGAACTCATCAAATGGAGTTCTGGATGAAGTGGAAAACGGAGAAAATTTGACACCGGAACAGAGAATCAAACAGCTTACGGAGTTCATCGGAGGATTCGAGAAATGGAGTCAACTGAATGAAGACTGTCGATTGTACGTTGTACAGTACTTGGACTACAAATCCAGATGTAAACTGGAGAGATGTTCGAAGCAAGATCAGAGCACTGTGAAGAAAACCCCTCTTCATGTGTATAGTATGGCTATTTTGGATAGTGATTGGCTTCCAGATTATAGTCTGGAAAATCCTTTTGTAAGTTCTTGTTGTTAAGTAGCACTTCGATGATTTCTGGTTTTCAGGACATTGTCCACGTTCATGTTCAATTCGGCAAAAAAGCAAAAAGTTACCGTGTGATGTTCTCTCATAGCGGAGAATATGCAACACGTAATTGGTTGACTCGTGCTGCTGGGAAAGAACTCGAATACAGTACCATGGTGATAGGGAAGTCTAATTACTACGAAGAAGCTGTCAAGTTCGCCGAGGGATTCATGAAAAAGGGAAACTTCGAACTGGAAAGAATCTCGATGGACGTGTCTCGATATCCATGGGAAACCAGTCAAATCAGGCAACTGCCACTTTGTAAAAAGGCTGGTATAGGAGTCAATCGTCTTCAACAACCCAGTGGGTGCTTTTCGATCCTCCCGGAAAACATGGATACCATGAGTTTGTACCCGTCTGGAAAGTACGCAGATAATCTTCCAGTTCCTTCAGAAGCACTCGATGTTCCACAGGTAAGGTTCTGTCTTATTCTGTCAACTTATATCTTAGCATTTTCAGGTTCGAACATCTCAAAGTTTGTATATAAGAGGAGGTGTCAAATATTCAGACGATCAATTTTTGAATTTGAGAAACAAATCGATGCATTTCGACGCCATCGAACTTTCGGATGAAGCAATCAACAAGTTCTTGAAGGTGAGCACCACTTGATTTCTTATTCTAAAAGTTCCAAATTTCCAGAGATGGATCAACGGAAAATGCTTCGAAGGTTTCGAGTATGCTTCTTTGAAGTCTATAAATGAATGGAATTCAGAAATGATTTTGAACGGAATCAATGTAACTTTCTGGGACGAAGATTTCAGAAAAGAAGCGTAAGTCCAATGGTTCATCAAGAAATGGTCGGTCGAAACATATATTTTTCAGGGAGTCCATTTGTGAGGAGGTTCGAGGATTCTGTAGCGAGGGAGACACTTATCAGATATCCAGTCGCGTGGATCCATATGAAAGTTTGACTCTGAACATTCGCGATCTTGGAAACGGAACTTGGAAAACTTGTCATATCTATCACACTGGGAGACGTACTACACGCGATGGAGAGGACTTTAAAGGCTATTATGTTGATGAGTGGTGGTGAATTCTCATTGTTTTGCAAGATCAAGACTCAGAATTTCAATATTTCAATACTTAGACTTATTCTTTCATCCATTGATTTCTCAAATTGTCACTTACAATTCTGATTATTCCACTTTGATTTTGTTAATGTACTATCTCTATAAACTTCATTTCCAAACTTCACTTCACCATGTCATCTGATTCAGTAAAGAAAAATAAGCGTTTTGATGTTTTTGACTGAATTCCTTTATGAAAAATTGCCACATGATACTTGTATGCTACTTTCTGAAGTGTTCATGAGCACTGTATTGATACTTTTTCGTAAAAACCTTGCGGTTGATCCGAGTCTCATCGCAGCTCATTTCCAGACTCTACTTCACCATGACATCTTCTCGAGAAGAGGAGCCTCAAACCAAAGTACAAGAAGACATTTTTCTTTCTCTCTTCGGAGGTCTTCTAGACGAGATGGATACGGAAAGAATAGAGAATCAGAGTAAGCCAGCCACAAAAGCGGAAATCAGATCTCTGATGGGGAGTCTCAATGGATTCAAATACTGGGACAATCTAATTGAGGACTGTCGCCGGCAGGTCGTTGAGTATCTGGAGTACGGGGACAGGACCAGACTTGGAATCTGTTCGAAAAGGGACTATGCGACTGTCAAATCGACTCCACTATATGTGCATCAAATTCAGATTTACGATCACGATAAGCATCATTTTCCGATCAGCGGGGATGAGTTTGTGAGTATTGAAAGATTTAGTGAACAGTATTGAACATGTCTCTTTTTTTTTAGGACAACGTGGTAGTCCGAATCCAATTTCACCCCAACTACTACAACGAGATGAACATCCATCGGATATTCTCTCCACTCGGTGAAGACACTCGAATCAGATGGATAGAATCTAAGCCACGAAAGCGTCCTGCGAACAAGAGCATTGTCAAAGAGTCATGTAACTACTATATGGAGGCTGTGAAGTTTGCGGAAGGGTGGATGAAATGGTGCAACTTTGAGGTGGAGAACCTGAAAGTTGAGATGAGTTACTATCCGTTCGAGACCAGTATTATCAAGAGCTTTCCAAAGTGTGTAAGATTTCGAACTATCATTGACGAAGTTGAATCGTTCCGTTGGTGGTTGCAAAAGTTTCCGAATCCACTCAGACTCATTCAACTCTTCTTGAAACTCGCACCGAGGGCAGTCTTCATACTGCCATCCGACCTCCTGGATTCTCCTCAGGTAGAAATTAATCAGTACCGATCTCTCTGAATCTCCAACTCCAGATAATGACAGCCACCCGCCTTCACCTCGGGTGTCGTGCGGACTTCACCGACGAACAATTGCGCAACTTGAACGCTAACTGGATCTGCTTCGATTCTGTGAATATCACGGATCAAGGCATCAATCAGTTCATCAAGAGATGGGTCAATGGAAGTGATTTCGATTTCAAAAAAGTCTTTCTCTTCTTATCCGAAGAGCGGAATCTTGAGGAAATGACACGTGGATTGGTAGTACGACAATGGGATGCGGAGTTCAGAGATGAAGCGTGGGTTCTTGACTTCTCCTTCTGAATCATGTATCTCCCACTGTAAACTGCATGTGTACTTTTCAGCGGCGACTTCTGTAGAGAATACGAGTGGCTGTTGAGACATGGAACGTTTGTCCAGATTCCGAATCGTGTGGACCCTTATGAAAGTCTCACTTTGTCTTTTAGTACTGACCGTCTGTCGATCCACGCAACTGGGCACAGGAGCATTCGTGATGGAATCACTTGCACCGAGTACTCGCCTTATTGAGTGCCCGGTTTTAATTTGACTACTTTTTATTGTGTCAGTATCACTGTACTTTTTATTCTATTCATAATCAACTGTCTGATTGTAACGCTGAGAAAATGAAGATTGAAATTTCTCCAGATGACTCATAAGTTCTTCTTGATCCAAGGTGTTCATCGGCACTATGATATTACATTTTGACAGATGACACATTCATCTTATTCTTGACTTTCGCTCTCTCGTTCCTTGTATTTTCTAAAAAACATATCTCTTACCATCTTCATCTCTGGACTCTCTTACTTTTCTATGATCTTGAAAACTTGTTTATTCTCTGAACTCCTTTGTTTTCTAATTGTCAGTCTCATGTGATCTATTTTTCCTACTTATCTTGAACGCTTTCTAATTCGCGATCATTATTCAGACTATTACAAAACCTCTGAAATCATGTGACGGAACCTTCAGTAGACAACACACAAAAGTAGGCAGAGAAAACGAGGCTCCGTTTCTCTGCTCTCTGCGTCTCTTTTTTCCCGAATTCTCTTTTTGATCCCCTATTCTTCTCTCCACAACCACCCGCTCATTTTTCAGTAGTTTCCGCATTTTGAAAATGATCTTGTAAATCAATTGCATGGTGAACTTTGATATTGACTCACCTGTGTCATCTGACTAATCACTTATTCTTATCTAACGCCATCTACATTGAATAGAGAATAGAAACTGGAAACTTCTACCGAATTCTTTTAACTGGTCACCGTCAATTCCTAGTTTCGTTTACATGAGGACTTCTGAAAGTGTTTTATTCGACGTCACTTCCGAGATTTAAGCATTGACTGGTTCTTTATTCCAGACTCCATTTATCATGTCATCCGATCCGGATGGAACTATACAGTTGAATTCATTCAATGGAGTTCTGGATGAAGTGGAAAAGGGAGAACACTTGACACCGGAACAGAGAATCAAACAGCTTACAAAATTCATCGGAGGATTCGAGAAATGGAGTCAACTGAATGAAGACTGTCGATTGTACATTGTACAGTGCTTGGACTACAAGTCCAGATGTCAACTGGAGAGATGTTCGAAACAAGATCAGAGCACTGTGAAAAGCACTCCCATCCATGTACACAATATTGTTATTTTTTATAGCAAACTGTGTCCGGATTGGTATGGAGATGAACCCTTTGTGAGTTTTCTAGTTAAGAAGACTCTAAATTCATATTCATTTCCAGAACAACGTTCAAGTGGAGGTTGAGTTTGGCAACTCCACCAGAAACTACTCTTTGGTGTTCTCTCAAGACGGAGAAAACACAAAACGTCAGTGGTTGAAATATTTTCCAAGGAAAGAGCCTAAAGTGCAGACATTGGTTATCAAGGGTTCCAATTACTATGAAGAAGCTATCAAATTCGCCGAGGGATTCATGAAAAAAGGGAACTTCGAAATGGACAGAATCTGTATAAGCATGTCAAGATACCCATGTGAAACCAGTCAGGTCAGGCCGATGCCATTTTGCAAAAATGCTCGAATTGGTGTCACTAGTCTTGAGCAACTTGGCTGGTGGCTCTCGAAACTTCCCGAAGACATGGACAGATTGTATTTGTACTCAAATGAAGAGGGTTCGGATGAGTTTGTGTTTCCCTCACAATCACTCGATGTTCCACAGGTGAGACCATCATATTTTATGGGAATTCAAATTTCAAAATTTCCAGGTTCGAAGAGCGAAACTCTTGTCCGTTTCCGGAAAAGTTGGATTCACCGACCGGCAAGTTTTAAGCTTGACAAATCGTTCAATTTATCTCGAAGATGTTTCCGTTTCCGATGAAACTCTCAACCAGCTGATAAAAGTGAGTGCCCCTCAGTTTCTTAACTCTCCTGATTATACTTTCAATACTCGCCTAATTTTGAAGAGATGGATCAATGGAAACTGCTACAAAGGGTTCGAGCAAGCCCATCTCGGTTCGATAAAAGACAGAAGTCTCGATGTGATTTTGGACGGAATCCAAGTAGTCGAGTGGGATGAGGACTTTAGAGAGAAAGTGTGAGTTGGAGTAGTATTTCTTTCGGAAACTCATTCATCTCTTTTTCAGAGGATTCTTCTACTCGGAGTTTCACAGATTCTGTGGAGGTGGCGGTGTAAGCTATCAGATTTCCAGCCGAGTCGATCCGTATGAGAGTTTGACTTTGAACTGTTTCGATGACGGCTTTTATCTCTATCACACGGGAAAAAGAGCGATATACAATGGAGAGTCGGTTGAAGAGTATTTTGTTCCTCGTGGATATTGGTGAAGCCCTGAATTGTATTGTGTCCATTTTATCCTTATATTGTGAAAATGAATAAACTGAATTTCTATAAATCTCAGTGGAGCGAGATTTCTACGGTTCTTGTTTCAATATGAGGTCAAAAATGATTGCCGTCTTTAGTCACAAGTTCACGTTGGTCAGCCGAGCAAAACTTGGGTGTTGAGCGACGAGATCCCAACACGAGTTTTATTGCCAACCTTAATCGGAGCTTATTAAACGGGGTCTAAGTCGTTAGGTCGGACTTTAGTCGCTAAAGTACTGCTGACAAGTTTAGGCCAAAAGTTGGTCAGAAGTTCTTCAAAAACATGTAAGAGTATGACAGACAGAGGGTGTTACCTTGATGCAGAAATTAGGGCGCTTTGACTTTAGATCGAACCTTAGTCAGCTTCAGGTTGGAAGTTGAATGAAATTTGAGTGTTGCTGGAAGTTTCAGTTCGGAAGTTGACCATAGGTGTCGAGAAAAAATCGGATCTTGCTGGAAGTAAGTCGTCGTTGCTCGGGCGGCTTTGGTAGCTGTCTTCTTCATAATCTGGCCATGCTGAGACCCTCCACAAACTCTTCGTTCCCAATCCTCAACCTAGTGCTTCCAAAAGCCCATTCGTCCCATTTTCGGCATGCCCAAACTTCGGTTAATTTCTGTCTTGTTCGAGCCAGACTTCGCTCGGGCTGTCAAAACGGTGTGAATCCAGAACCAGGCCGTGTCGGTCCCCAACGCTCAGCTATCGATCGATTTAAGAACGCTCGGTGCACGCGCCTGCCATGTTTGAAACTCTTCTCCATCTCACAAACACAGCTCTCCTCTCACTCGTTATTCATTCCCTTTTTTCGTCTTCTTCTTCTTCTTCTCCTGCCTTTTTTGCTCCCATACTCTCCTCCCATCACTCGCTGCTTTCCGTTGGCTTTCTCGTTCCCTTCTCCGCCTTTCTTTCCCCAGAATCCCCTCGCCTTCTTCCATTTTTTGAGTCTTTCTTTGGGCGCAGAGACGTTTCATTTTTGCCCCTCTTCCGTCTTCTTCTTCTTCTTTGCGGCTCCTTCTCTTCTGGCTTAGTTCGGTGCTCAGTGGAGCTTAGTCAGTTGCTCCGAATACTTGAGGTTGTTTCTTCAGAACTCGGCCGATTCAGTGTAGCAGAGAATCTGATCTTTTCAATTACTGTACGAGTCTTCAAACAAGTAGGCAAGAAACAACTGAGTTAAAAGCTTGAAACCCAATACTGAAACTCCTACGGCTACCTCGCCTTCCTATAATCCCAGTCCCACTAGAAAAGCAGCTCAGAGAAAACATCATGTAGTTGTAGTGTCCGGTATTAGCTTAAAAATCATAGAAGAGCGGAATTCCGAATCCTTCCACGGATTCTTCCACCAACAGACCAATCCTCAGTCTCCATCTATCTATCCGCCAAATCTTGACAGCTCTTGAATAACCGAATCTCCGTTTTCGCATGACGAAATTGGCCCATTAATTCCGACTATAGCTGTCATTTTTCAATTTCTCAATTTCCTTTTTTATCCAATCCCTTCAATCCATCAATTTTCTAAGGCATGGAGCCAGCCGTCAAGAAGAAATCTCGGTCTTCTGGAAGGAAGAAGCGAGAGCAAGAGATGGCTAGAAGAGAGGCGGAAATGATTTCCAATGGCTTGTCAGTTGTCGGAGCCAACGATCCGGAACATGAGGGAACGTGACTCATAAGTTCTTCTTGATCCAAGGTGTTCATCGACACTATCAAATTATATTTTTACAGATGACACATGCATCTGATTCTTGACTTTCGCTCTCTTGTTCCTTGTATGTTCTGAAAAACATCTCTCTTACCATCTTCATCGCGATCATCATTCAGACTATTACGAAATCTCTAAACAACACACACTCTCTGGCTCTGCTCTCTGCGTCTCTTTTTTCCCGAATCCTCTTTTTGATTCTCCATTCTTCTCTCCACAACCACCCGCTTATTTTTTTTTTCTCAACACATCATCCGTTTCGCCGTCGTTCACTGTTTTCTTCAAAGCGAACTTTGTCGTAAATATAGTCCATTGCATTGCTTCGTACGGTTTCCAATTTTCAGTAGTTTCCGCATTTTGAAAATGATCTTGTAAATCAATTGCATGGTGAACTTTGATCTTGACTCACATGTGTCATCTGACCAATCACTCATTTTTATCTAACGCCATCTACATTGAATAGAGAATAGAAACTGGAAACTTCTACCGAATTCTTTTAACTGGTCACCGTCAATTCCTAGTTTCGTTTACATGAGGACTTCTGAAAGTGTTTTATTCGACGTCACTTCCGAGATTTAAGCATTGACTGGTTCTTTATTTCAGACTCCATTTACCATGTCAAAGAACGCGGGCAACACGATAGAGTTGAATTCATTCAATGGAGTTCTGGATCAAGTGGAAAAGGGAGAACACTTGACACCGGAACAGAGAATCAGACAGCTTACGGAGTTCATCGGAGGATTCAAGAAATGGAGTCAACTGAATGAAGACTGTCGATTGTACATTGTACAGTACTTGGACTACAAATCCAGATGTCATCTGGAGAGATGTTCGAAACAAGATCAGAGCACTGTGAAAAGCACTCCCATCCATGTACATAATATTGTTATTTTTGATAGCAACCCGTCTCCCGATTGGTATGGATATGAACCCTTTGTGAGTTTTCTAGTTAAGAAGACTCTAAGTTCACATTCATTTCCAGAACAACGTTCAAGTGGAGGTTGAGTTTGGCAACTCCACCAGAAACTACTCTTTGGTGTTCTCTCAAGACGGAGAAAACACAAAACGTCAGTGGTTGAAATACTCCAGGAAAGATCCTAAAGTGCGGACATTGGTTATCAAGAGTTCCAACTACTATGAAGAAGCTATCAAATTTGCCGAGGGATTCATGAAAAAAGGGAACTTCGAAATGGACAGAATCTTTATAAGCATGTCAAGATACCCATGTGAAACCAGTCAAGTCAGACCAATGCCATTTTGTAAAACTGCTCGAATCGGTGTCACTAGTCTTGAGCAACTTGGCTGGTGGATCTCAAAACTTCCTGAAGACATGGACAGATTGAAATTGTACCCATATGAAGAGGATTCGGGTGAATTTGTGTTTCCCTCACAATCACTCGATGTTCCACAGGTAAGACTTTCTCGTATTTTATGGGAATTCAAATTTCAAAATTTCCAGGTTCGAAGAGCGAAACTCTTGTCCGTTTCCGGAAAAGTTGGATTCACCGACCAGCAAGTTTTAAGCTTGACAAATTCTTCAATTTCTTTCCAAGATGTCTCCATTTCCGATGAAACACTGAACCAGCTGATAAAAGTGAGTATCACTCAATTTCTCGTCAAAACTCTCCTGATTTTGAAGAGATGGATCAATGGAAACTGCTACAAAGAGTTCGAGCAAGCTCATCTCGGTTCAATGAAGAATAGAAATCTAGATGTGATCTTGTACGGAATCCAAGTGGTCGAGTGGGATGAGGACTTTAGAGAGAAAGTGTGAGTTGGAGTAGTATTTCATTCGGAAACTCATTCATCTCATTTTCAGAGGCGGCTTTTATTGGGAGTTTCACAGATTCTGTGGTCATGGCGGTGAAAGCTATCAGATTTCCAGCCTAGTCGATCCGTTTGAGAGCTTGACTTTGAACTGTTACGATGACGGCTTTTACCTCTATCACACAGGGAAAAGAGCGACATACAATGGAGAGTCGATTCAGGAGTATTATGTTCCTCGTGGATATTGGTAAAGCCCTGAATGTTTTTTGTGTCCATTTTATCCTTATATTGTGAAAATGAATAAACTGAATTTCAATAAACGTCATCATGATTCAGAGGAGCGAGTTTTCTGTGCATGAGTCCTACAAATTGTGGGGATTTCTACGCGTTCTTGTTTCGATATGAGGTCCAAAATGATTGGGTGTCGGGTTGTAACCTTAGGTCGGAAGTTAATCTGGGTGCGACTCTAGGTTGGACGTTAGTTAGCTGAGCAAAACTTGGATATTGAGCTACGAGATCACAACACGAGTTTTACTGCCTACCTCAATCGGAGCTTATTAAACGGGCGCCTAAGTCTTTAGTTTTAGTAGCTGAAATACTGCTGACAAATTCAGGCCAAAAGTTGGTCAGAAGTTCTTCAATAACATGTCAGAGTTAGTCAGACAGAGGGTGTTATCATGAGCCAGAAGTTAAAATGACTTCGACTTTAGATCGAACCTTAGTCAGTTTCAGGTTGGAAGTTGAATAAAATTCGAGTGTTGCTGGAAGTTTCAGTTCGGAAGTTGACCATAGGTGTCGAGAAAAAAAAAATCGGATCTTGCTGGAAGTTTGTCAAAAGTTCGTCGTAGCTCGGCCGGCTTTGGTAGCTGTCTTCTTCATAATCTGGCCATGCTGAGACTCTCCACAAACTCTTCGTTCGCAATCCTCAACACAGTGTTTCCAAAAGCCCATTCGTCCCATTTTCGGCATGCCCAAACTTCGGTTAATTTCTGTCATGTCCGAGCCATACTTGGCTCATTTATTTCTGAATCATAAACTTCTGGCTCTCAAAATGTTGTGAATCCATAACCAGGCCGTGTCGGTCCCCAACCCTCAGCTATCGATCGTTTTAAGAACGCTCGGTGCACGCGCCTGCCATGTTTGAAACTCTTCTCCATCTCACAAACACAGCTCTCCTCTCACTCGTTATTCATTCCCTTTTTTCGTCTTCTTCTTCTTCTTCTCCTGCCTTTTTTGCTCCCATACTCTCCTCCCATCACTCGCTGCTTTCCGTTGGCTTTCTCGTTCCCTTCTCCGCCTTTCTTTCCCCAGAATCCCCTCGCCTTCTTCCATTTTTTGAGTCTTTCTTTGGGCGCAGAGACGTTTCATTTTTGCCCCTCTTCCGTCTTCTTCTTCTTCTTTGCGGCTCCTTCTCTTCTGGCTTAGTTCGGTGCTCAGTGGAGCTTAGTCAGTTGCTCCGAATACTTGAGGTTGTTCCTTCAGAACTCGGCCGATTCAGTGTAGCAGAGAATCTGATCTTTTCAATTACTGTACGAGTCTTCAAACAAGTAGGCAAGAAACAACTGAGTTAAAAGCTTGAAACCCAATACTGAAACTCCTACGGCTACCTCGCCTTCCTATAATCCCAGTCCCACTAGAAAAGCAGCTCAGAGAAAACATCATGTAGTTGTAGTGTCCGGTATTAGCTTAAAAATCATAGAAGAGCGGAAATCCGAATCCTTCCACGGATTCTTCCACCAACAGACCAATCCTCAGTCTCCATCCATCTATCCACCGAATCTTGACAGCTCTTGAATAACCGAATCTCCGTTTTCGCATGACGAAATTGGCCCATTAATTCCGACTATAGCTGTCATTTTTCAATTTCTCAATTTCCTTTTTTATCCAATCCCTCCAATCCATCAATTTTCTAAGGCATGGAGCCAGCCGTCAAGAAGAAATCTCGGTCTTCTGGAAGGAAGAAACGAGAGCAAGAAATGGCTAGAAGAGAGGCGGAAATGATTTCCAATGGCTTGTCAGTTGTCGGAGCCAACGATCCGGAACACGAGGGAAGACGGCAGGCGACGAAGGAGGAGATCGATTCGCTGATCACATTCATCGGAGGATTCTGGTGTTGGTCTCAGTTGAAAAACGACTGTAGGAAACATGTCATCCAGTTTCTGGATTTCGAATCTCAACAGAGTCTCAAAATGTGCTCCAGAAGAGAGTATAGAACAGTCGATGAAGTTCCATGCCATCTGTATAGCATGGAGATTCTTCAGGATCCATTTCTAGATGTAAGCGTTTCAAAATTATTCCCTCATAATCAAAACATTTTCAGCACAAAAACAAAGGTCGGGAAACCATGATCACATTCCAGTTTGGAAACAAGGACGCCAAAATCCATCGCCTTCTCTTCTGCACAACGTTGAACGCGGTTCTCGTTGTTACAGTGCTGGACAAGTTAAGAATGCTTAGTCACAATTGGACAATACCGAACACCAATCATCGTGTCGTAGCGATGAAAATGGCCGAGAACTTTATAAAGAAAGGAAGATTCCACGTGGAGCAACTGACAGTCAAAGTGGGCAGCTACAAGTTCCAGGATAGCATAATCAAGAAGCTTCCGGATTTGAAAGTCTTGAAAGTGAAGACCGATGATATCTATGCGTTTCGTTGGTGGATTCATAAAATACCGGAGCAGATGGAGTATCTCGAATTCGAGCAATATGAAGACGCTGGAGTTCCGCCACCGGTTAACTTCTCTCAAACCTTCATGAAACTTCCACAGGTAAGTCAGAAGGTGTCACTTAGATCAAGTTTATCTTGGTTTCTGTAACAGATATCAAAAAGTGGTCAACTAACAAAACGGTCTTGGCATAATAAGCAAAATTGTTTTAGTTGACCAATGTTTGATATGCATCACTGGAATCATGATAAATTGGGTCAAAGTTATCGTAGGAAGTGCCTTTTTATTACTGCCTGTTTTCCGTTCAAAATGGTCGATTCCAAGAACTTGAAAAGTGATTTCCAAAAATCCTACTGTTTTGAAAATCGGTGGGTGTACTAACCAATTATAGATCTTCATTTTTGTGATTGTCAACTTTTTGTGAAAACCACTCTCAAGTCTGTTAGACTGCCTATAGCAAAATGATCTCAAACTTTTGAGATTTTCTTTTTAACATTACATATTTGACTTGACTGCGATTTTCAGAAAAAGTAGTCAACTACAAAAATGAAGCTCTAGAGTTGCTTGATAGACCCACCGATTTTCAAAAAAATTGGATGATTGAAAACCACTTTTGCAAATCCTCAAATTTCAACTGACAGCTCAATTTGTATATCATACATCATTTCGGTTTTAATAACTGAATACTGTTTTTCAGATCATCAATGCTCCCAAAATTACTTTGTACTTTAACAATGCTGTCAACGACGAACAGTTCTTGAACATGACAGCTCCACAATTCTGTATCAATGCCAACTTGATCACAGACAAAGGCCTTAACACGTTCTTACAGGTAAGCTTAAAAAATAGTCCCTCTTTTCCAACTCTTTTCAGAGATGGGCGCTTGGAAAAGGTGTCGAGGGATTCGAACAATTCGTGACTCAGAAAATATCGAAGGAATTGAACTGGGAGAAAATTCTTGAAGGACTAGGATACACTGCTTGGCGTGAAGACTATCTTCAAGGGCTTAGGTTGGTTTTGACCACATGCAGAATGGAATCTGGATTTCTTTTTCAGATACAATTTCACTCGAAACCACTCGACACAATTCGGTAGCGCCAAGATATATCAAGTGAGCAGTCGTCTCAATCCGTATGACAGTTTGACCGTCGGACTTCTTTCCGACCACACGATTGTCGTGGAGCGAAGCGGATTCAAGGAGACACGCTCGAATGGAGACGAGTACGCAGAGTACAGAAGCCCCAAACCAATATTTCCCAATCCCATGTGGTCCGTCTGCTATCATATCGATGATTGACTTTTTTTGCTCGAATGCAAACGCTTTACCGGAACCCGCAATATTTAACCATTCACCACCATGTTTTTTTCACTGTCCTAATGAGGTCATGATCATCTGAAATGCCGTCACAATGTGGCTATTGAGCTGAGCTGGAAACTCGCAATCCCTCCATGAATACGTTTTCTATAAAACTATTATTTGTTCGATTTTGGTTGTGAGCGTGTTACTTGACATGGAAATATTGGAACTCCTCCTGTTTCAAGTTGAAAATGGTCAAAGAGTTGAAAAATGGTTCCGGATTCCGGATTTTTCTGAAAACTTGCAAATGTGTCAAGCATACCGAGATCTCCATTTTCACAGTTGACAACATTTTTTTGAAAACCGTTGTCAAGTCAGTTAGGAGTGGAAGGGGAGAGGTTCAATTTTTTGAATTTTTATGAAATTAGCCGGTGTCGTCACTAGACCTGAAAAAGAGTCAACTAAACCTAAAAGTTTGAGTTCTTAATCCAAAATCTACTTTATCAAAACAAGATTTTCAAAATTTTACATTTCCTCCAAGTCGATTTTTTTTCCAAACTAAGAACTGGAAATAACCAGTGGGATTCCTACTCGGAAAATATGTCTACTACAAAAATGCTAAAAAGGTCAAGTCAATCAGAGTAATCCCGCTAATTTCTACGGTCCAAAGGGAGCACTTTCCCAAAGAATTCTACTGTATCCACTTAATCGGTTTGTTGTCTCGACTCCAGAAACCAATTTCGATATGGCATTCTCAAATTGGTTTTCAAGGTCAAGAAACAATTCTCACATGACCTAATATACCCTGAGACAGAACCCAATCCAAACATGTACACATGCTCTCCTTTTTCCCTCTGTTCTCCATTCACTGGTTCTCTTCTCCCATCGGTTACACGAAACTTTCCCTTTTCGTTCCCCCCATTCTCTCAACGGAGAAGAGGCAGTTCTCCGTCCCTCTTCTCTCTTTCTATGCCGTCTGAATCTCTTCCATGTCCACCAGTCCCCCTTGATTCCCTGCCATTATCTATTGCTTCTTCTGTCTCTCTGTTTTTTCCTTGTTCTCAGCAATTGTTCTCTTCAGCCCCACCACTAAATGGTTCATATTATTGGCTACCATTCCGGCGAGCCTCGGCTCCTTATACCGGAGGAAATCGACGAGGAGGAGCTGAAGGGGCAAACCACTCCAGAAGTTTTGGAGAATCTTCTCGAACTCATTGGGGGATTCGATGGATGGGGAAAGCTGAACGATGATTGCCGGAGACACGTGGCTAACCATTTGAATATCGAGGCCTTAACGAGTCTCGGGGCATGCTCTCTGCAAGATCGGCAACTAGTGGACGACACTAGAATCCACGTGGTCAGTGTGGAGATTCATGATTGCTATGATGAATTGGTGAGTTGTACTAGATGAAGTTTCTCAGAATGTTTAAAATAATTTCAGAGCGGATTCCAAAGATCGAAGTTCGGCGACAATGAGGTGTTGGTCAACATCCGATTTCACACCGAATCTTCCAGAGAACATCACGTGCTGTTCTCTCAACAAGGAGATGACACTCATGTCATAATTGCCCAGAAACGAAAACAGTTCGTTATGTTTCCAATCTCAGAAGAGGTTCGAGCGACTCTGAAGTCTACGAACCACATAACGGAGGCGGTGAAGTTCGCGGAGAAATGGATGAAGCGCGGGAGATTCGAACTGTCAAAACTCGTGGTGAATTTGAAGGAGTATCCATTTGAAGGATCTCTGATCGAGTACCTTCCAAAATGTTCGGAACTTCAACTGAAGACCAACGACAACGCAGTCTTCACCTGGTGGCTTCGTCGAGTGCCAGCCAGAGTGCAAAAACTCAGTGTGATGAGGTACTACAAGGACCAACGAAGTCACGGACAGGTCGGCAGGGACGTTGTTAAATTCACGGCCGTCTCGATGCGATACGAAGCATACGACTTCCAAGTTTCCGTGTTTCTCGATGTATTTTGATCCACTCAAAGTTTTTATAATGTAAATGAAAATTTCAGCACTGGGCCTCTGGCTACATACCACACAATTTCGAGATTCTCAAAATGATCACAAGAGGCCACCGACAAAATGCTCCGCTCGTAGGGCCAACTGTGGTGGCATGGTCAAGTGCTGAGTTTCGAAATGAGAAGGGGTAATCCGATAATAGACACTTTGTAACGCATCAGATCGTTTTTCAGAGTTGAGGAACTTCTGGGCATGTTCAAGAATAAGACACTCTACTATAAGCGATTTCACTACCAAGTCTACAGTCTATGCAATCCATACGATAGTGTCAGCGTGTGTTTGTCTGGCTACGAAGTGTACATAATCAGGACGGGAAGAAAGGGCTATGATAAGGATGGAAGACCTCAAAAGGAGTATTTCATACCGGCAGATATCAAGTGGTGCTTAGAAGGAGATTCTTATTATCGTTGACACTAAATGTACACTTTTCTTGTAAGCTGCCGACTTTTCCAATTCATGTCAATATTATATATTGTTTCTTCACTTTTTCAATAAATTCGCCTGGTTACGGTAAATAGGAATATTTTCTCCTTTTTTCCACTATTGTTGGCTGCTTCGTTATAGAAACGTATACTTTTCCTGTAAGCTGTCAAGTTTTCAAGTTTATGTCATTATTGAGAACTATTTCCCGTAATTTTTGTTTCAATAAAACCGTCTCAAATTCGATTAAAAAATAGACAACGCCCTGAGAAGCCAATTTTGCAACGACACTCCGCTGCTTCCGCCGCGCGCGCTGTTTATCGTAAAAAGCCTCCCAACAATGCTTATCATTATTCTTACATCATTCTGCTCATTTTCCACCTCTTCTACCCTCAAAATCACTGAAAATTTTCAGAAAAATGCCACAAACCGACGGTATGAGCGACCAGACGAAAAAAGTGATCATCGGAGTAGCTGCAGCGGCGACAGTCGCAGGAGTTGGCTACATGGCCTATAAGAGTCTCCTAACTTCTGATGTGAGCACTGCTATATCGAAAAAAAATTTCTAAAGCTATCTTTCAGTTAGACAAGGATTTAGAGGAGATCAAGTCGCTAGGAAATTTAAAATTCAAGGAGAAGAACTACGACGAAGCTATCAAAGAATTCACACGTGGCATCGAGAAAGCCGGTTCTGGCACGGATAAGACTATCGTTGCGATGCTCTATCAGAATCGTGCCGCCTGTCGTGAGAAGGTTGGACACAGTTCATTCGACGTGCTCAACGACTGCTTGGCAGCGTTGAAAGTGGATAAAAAGTATGCGAAGGCGTATTTGAGAGCGGCGAAGGCGCTACATGATGTTGGAAAGAAACAGGACGCGTTGGCTTGTAAGATTGAAGAGAAAAGTCATTGAAAGGGTTTTTATTTTTTTTTACTTTCAGACCTTCTTGCCGCCTTCACCCTCGACAGCAACTTGAACAAGGCCAACTTTGAGTTCTTCGGAAAACTGCTCTCCATGGAGCCGGTAACTCATGATAATCTTTAAAATTATCCTTCCTAACTACAACTTCAGCTCACCGACTGTTTCATCGGGAAGCCACTCAAAATAGAAGAAGTGAAGCCAGCGCCAGTGGCACTCTTCCGTATTCAACAATGGTGTGACACCTGGGACATCCTTGATCTTTTCAAGAGGGATCTCACGAAATTCGAGCCAGACGTTCTTAGCGAGGATCAGAAGCAATATCAATCGGCTCTCGAGTTGTTTAAGAGTGGCAAATATGAGATGATTGTGGGTCGACTGACAGAAGAGAACAACTATCCACCGGCAATGATCCTTCGTGGAAAGATGCTCAGCTACGGGATCGATCCGAATGAGGCGACCAGATATGTGGATAAGAATGGAGCAAGGATTGATGGAATGATTGGAGAGGAGGAGAATGGGGAGAGAAAGAGACTGATGAGAGATGCATTTGATGTGCTGAAGATTGAATTGATGTACACGATGGCAGATGTTGATAAGTGAGTTTTTTTTGTTGAAAATCGAAAATTAAGGAATCGAAGTTGTTCAGATTCCTGCAATCTCTTCCACAAGACGACAAAGATCGCCTCTTCAAGCTCTACTCCTTCGCCGCCATCTTCGTCTACAACGGATGCGTTCTCGACACGAACAGCTCCAGCCACGAGGAACAGATGATGGCAGACACCACGAACGCGAACCGCCTGCTGGAGGAAGCCGCCAAGCACGGAGAGCTGACTCCGCACCTCAACATGATTAACGGGTTCCTCAAGTTGTGCACCTCGGAAGACTATGGAGACGTACATCGGAGAATCAGGGAGATGGAGGAGCACACCGAGCAGAGATCCACTCACTTCAATCTGATTCTCATGGCCAAAGTCTACATGATGACGAACAATGCGGAGAGCTCCGAGAAGCTGCTCAATGAGGCGGCGAAGATTAAGACGAGATATTTGGTGCCGAGTAGACATCTACAGACGGCGTGAGTCATGATTTGTAGTTCGAACGAAATTCGACATTCGACAAAATCCCATTTTCAGAGACCTCCACGTGCACAAACCAGAAGATGAACGTCTCCGTCTGACAACTGCCAGCGCCAACGCGGCGATAGCAGTGGATCCATACAACTTCTCGGCCCATGTTCTTCACTTGCTCGGAACAAATGGACCGGAGCCTTACATCAAAAAGTAGCGAGTTTCAAAATGGACCTAATTTTTTAATACAAAATTTTCCAGAGCCAACTACGAAGAAGCAATGGAATCAATCCGAAAAGCGGCCCTGTTCGCTCCGCCAAGAGAACTTTTAATGCTGAAACGAATGATTCCATTGATGAACGCGAAAAAGCGCGCCGCAGAGATGCTTGATATGTATTAATTAGTCCACAATAGTTAGTAGTATCGTTTTTTTTTCATTTGATACCCCTTCCATTTTTCGGACCGGTTTTTTACCCCCAACCCCCTTTACTCTGTTCCCCTCCCCGCTCACTGTGTTCTTCGTTGATCATCTCATAAATTCTATCATTTTTTAAATACTCGGTCAGTCACTTCACTCACGTAAAATTGACGTTGGCCATATTGACATTCTGTGGCATCTTCGAGCCGCTCATCTCCATCAGCTGAAACTTGGCCAGTGTCGGTGGCACTTCCTGTGGTGGTTTCTCCGAGTAGCGGGGGACCAAGACTGGGGGAAGAACGCCGGCCGCGTGGACTCGCTTATAGTGATATGGGTTGATGCAGATGTCTTTCTGGCCGGATTCGTAGCAGAAGCGACAGTCTTCGAGGGCTTTGAGTTCATGGTGGGATTGTAGGTCGGGCCAGCGATAGACGCGACAGTAGATCACGTGGGGGAGGGCCTGAAAAGTGATGGGACTTAGGTATCATCTGTATTTTCTTCAGATTTCAATAAAACCACTTATGGAACTTGCAAGGTTCCTGAAATTCTGCTAAATAAAACTCCGCCTACTTTTTGCTCTATGCCACAAGCCCCTCTCTTAGTAAGTTTTCAAAGCTAAACATTTCCTTTCCGCCCCCTTCGAAAAGTTTTGTTTACAATTCTCGTACCTTTCGATGCGAAATTTGAAGTCGTCCGTCCAGCGATCGTGGAATTGTCACGCATTCGGTTTTCTGCTGCCCTTGACACTGAAAACTTTCTTTTTTTGCTTCTTTTCATTCGATTCTCTTTCAGTCATTCCGTCTCTCTTGAATTTCGTCTTCAGGTCTTAGAATAGTGGAGTCTTTGGAGAATTTTGTCCAATAAAATATAGATAAATCTTAGATTTTCTGAGATAAACCATTGTTCATTTTTCAATCTCTCTTCCGGTTCCTGGACGTTCCCCGTTCACCCGAAATCTCCGACTCCATCAAGGGATATACCCAGTTTGTAGTCCATAATCCAAAACACAAAATCTCACTCTCAACGCGAATTCCAGATTCTCCAGCGCCTGCTTGTTGTGCTTTATCAGCTTCTTCATCAGATTGTCGATCGCCTTTTTCGCCCAGTTTTCATCCTCGTCGCCTGCAAGAAAGTTCTCATGTTTGAGATTTCCACTTTTTTCAAATCTGGCGCGGTCTTTTGAACAAATCTGGAGAGGAGTCTCACCTTGTTTCCACTTCAGTCTTTCGGTGATCTTTTTGATGCCGTCGAAGTTGATCTGAACGTTTTTCAAGTTTATTATTGGAGATTTTTAGTTGTGGAATGGTTTTTAGTTGTCTCTGGTGTCATAGTTCTGTCCGAATTCTTTTGGTTTTCTGTAGGCTTAACATGGTTGGGTTTTTTGGTTAATAGAGTTTTTTAATTGTGTTCCAAAGATTTCCTCAAATTTACTGAAGACTGATCGAGGCTGGTATTCAAATGCTCGAATTTTAAAGAACTCGTTCCATAAATCTTGTCCTTCGAACCCTTTTTCCATTTTGATTCCTTCATAATGTCTGTCCCTAATTTGTGTACTGTTGCACGCGCCTCTCCTCACTTCAAAAACATTTTTCTCAGTTCACATTAAAAAATTGAAGGAACAGCCAATTGATGAACTGTTGTTCCTAATCAGGGCTAAATTTCATTAGTTGATACTTTTTTGAAATTTTCAGTACGAACCGAGATTGGCGTCCTAAAAGTGAGACATGAGAAAAACTTACCATAATTGGCCAATTATATAAATCAAGACAATTAGTGAAGATTTGTGTTGAAAATAACCTGTAAAATGCGCACACTTTTTTCTTTCTTCACCACCCGTTATTTTGTTCCTCTCTCTCTCTGTCTCTATCTATCATCTCTCTAATTTACCCTCCCTCTCTTTTCCCAGTTTCTTAGCTTCCATCATCAACCGTATAACTGTCTAGTCATCACGCCATCTGCGTCTCTTCATTGTTCCTTTATATCTCCCATCATTCCACCCAGATGGGTTTCCGACAGTCAACTTGTCCTTCTCCTCCTCTGTGTGTGTGTGCCCCGTTATCGTCCTCCCCATCGTTTATTAGCCGTGTGAAGATAGTGTTGCGCCATGGGGAGACGCAGAGAGAAGTTGGAGAAATAACATTGAAGAATCAGAGACGGTAGAGAAAGAGATGGGCGACATGGTGGAGCCAATGGAATTCATTTATTCATAGGAAAACGGTCCGTTGTGTTTGGAAAAGGACCAGGTGCGATGGATAGGGATGAATTGAAGAGGAACTGGTTGGGAATAAGAGGGAGGAAGAATAGTTTTGGTCTTGTCGGCAGCTTTGTTGTGATCATCTCGATCGAATTGTCCAAAAAAAAAGACATTCTAATACTTCAGAAAGTCCAACTCGCCGTTTTTGGTTGTTCAATTGATCCAAGGGCGTGCACGATGAGAATTTTCGAAATTTCAGAGTCTCGGAATACTCCAAATTTCAAAGCGATTTATTTGGCTGGCGAACAAATTAGTTTTTCTCGCTTTTTCGACAATCGGCTAGAACAATAGAAGGGCGAACATTTTTTGATGTCGGAACAACGGAAAATTTTTCTTCCGACATATAAAAAAATTTGATCATTTGAACTGTAAGGCGCCTTCTAGGAATGTCTCGACCGGGATTCGGTTTTGAAAATGAATCTCAGAGTTTCGTGTCTTACACCTCTGATTTTGTTCCAGAAAGATTTGTACAGAGCTCAATATTTTGGATCCTTCAAATTTCTGTAACCTTCTTGGACGGTTTTATCTTTTCCCATGTTATAAGAAAAGGTTCCACTGAAGGAACAAGGAATCTCCTTGTATGATATTCAAGATACGATCCACAGTTGCACTAATTCTCCTATTAATCACTAGAAAGGTTTCCATCTCAAAAAAATCGCTTGCTAAACTTATCCAAAATGCAAAGCTATTTTCCCCCAAAAGGTTTCTACTTCTGAGCATGTTGTGTGCTCTTCCTGGCCCTGCCAACCAAAAGAACGAAGCCTTCCTCTCTGTTTATGTATATTCCCAACACGTTATGACTCGCCTTGTCCTCCTTTCGAACGTGGCTTGGTTCCTCTTCTTTCACTTTTGCTTAAACAAGGACAAACAAACCTTATAATCGGAAGAGAGAGTGTGGACACACCCTACACGCCCTGGTCTTCGTTATCTCGCCCTTCGAAATTTATAGTATTTGAATTTCAAAAAAAAATTCGAAGCTATTGATTATTGGACTTCAATATTTCAGAGCTGTCAAATTCTGGGGATGAAATTCCAAAATGTACATATTGCACACACCGACGAGGAAGATCGCGAGAAGTTGTTGCCGTTGACAAAGGATGATGTCAAGGATGAGAAAGGTAAACATTTGTGGAGAATCACTGTTCAAGAAATTGATTTCCAAAATTTTTTAATCCAAAGTTGAAAAACCGAAATTTTTGATTGCTCCCAGTTCCAATCCTCCCAAGTTTCCAGACACCTCCGCCTCGTCTCGTCCCAGTTTCGCCTTCAAATGCTACGTGATCGCCAGCATGACGTTCATCTGGACCGCCTACACACTAACCATCAAATACACACGGAGCTCAGTGGAACCGGATCAAGTGGGTTCCCAGGATACCCCAAAACTTTGAACGAATCTGATTTTCCAGATGTACTCGGCAACATCCGTGGTATTATGCGCCGAGGTGCTGAAACTCTTGATCACATTTGTCATGTTCTACAAAGAGTGCGAATTTGATAATAGGCAGTTTTCTGAGGTATTTAATTATTGTATTAGATCCATTGAGAATCCGCAACAATTCCAGAAAGTCAATCAATATTTTCTAAATGCTCCGAGAGAGTTGGCCAAGATGAGTGTTCCGTCGTTCGCCTACGCGCTTCAAAATAATTTGGATTTCGTGGGATTGTCGAATTTGGATGCGGGAGTTTATCAGGTTCGGAAAATTAGGAACACTTTTTCTCAAAATTTAGGTCAAGATGAAATCGAATATAAAGATTCAGAATCGGATATGAACATTGGTAAAATTTGCGAGTTATGATCTTGTAAAGCCAGATTATGGGAGGTTCTCGTCAGAAGTGAGATGCTTGAACCCTCTCCCAACTCGAAATTCCAGGTCACCACTCAACTGAAAGTCGTCTCTACTGCCCTCTTCATGATGCTGTTCCTCGGCCGGAAGTTCTCGACCCGTCGCTGGATGGCCATCTGTCTTCTGATGTTCGGCGTCGCCTTCGTCCAGATGAACAACACGAGTGCATCAGAAGCCAACACGAAACGAGAATCCGCTGAAAACTACATCATCGGATTGTCGGCAGTGTTGGCCACGTGTGTCACTGCCGGCTTCGCGGGCGTCTGGTTTGAGAAGATGTTGAAGGACGGGGGAAGCACGCCGTTCTGGATTCGAAACATGCAGATGTACAGTTGTGGAGTGGTGAGTTTTTTTTGGGCGATATTGTAAGGAGGAAGTCTTGAAATCTAAACCAAAGTCTTCAAATTCAAGAAACCCCAACGCTTTTTTTCAGGTAAGCGCCTCCATCGCCTGCCTCACGGACTACTCCAGAATCTCGGCGAAGGGATTCTTCTTCGGCTACACTGACAAAGTGTACGCAGTGGTCATCCTTTTGGGAGTCGGGGGTCTCTACATATCTCTCGTCATGAGATACCTCGACAATCTCTACAAATCCATGGCCTCCGCCGTCTCCATCATCCTCGTCGTCGTCCTCTCGATGCTCATCTTCCCAGACGTCTTCGTTGGCATGTACTTTGTTCTAGGCACCATCTGTGTCGTTCTCGCCGTTCTTCTGTACAATTCGGTCAACGAATAGAGGAAACAAATCTGTGATACTTATCGATTGTCTTTTTTATCCCGGGTACTTGTTCGTTTGTTCTGTGTTTTATTCATCGAAAGCTTTAAGCCGAGTTTGCCTTTTCAAAGTGTATTTATCAGAGAAATAAAGTGATTTATAACTGCTGTTCACACGAAGAAATGCAACAAAGGTGTCGGAGAGAATTTAATGTAGGAAAGTTATCTGATTCGATCGTTGGAAAAAGACAAAAACTGCAAAAAAGTGAAATAACATGAAAAATTGAAAACCGCAAAGGCTAAGTGAAAAAGTCGAGGATACAATCAAAGGTCAGAACCATTTACGATCCATACTGGTAGTTTAAAATGTTCCCTTTTGAGAAAACTTCCTCAATGTTTCTTTCCTTAATGACTGCTGGATTCCGAGAATCCCGAATATGAAGCAACAAAAAATCTAATTTTTCTCAAAGACATTGTTCGAACCCTCCGATGCGGAAACCCTCCTCCCGCTAACTCCCGTTTTCAATAAGAATTATCCATTAGTTTTCTTCCGCACTGGCTCAGGTGGCTCATAAACCTTTGGAGGGGGCTCCCTGGAGACACATTCTCGGAGCAATTTGTTCTGGCAGTAGTTTGACAAGTGTGCGTTTGACAGGAAAACGGGACGGATGGACATTTTGTGTCCCCGCCGCTGCTTCTGCTTCTGGTGTGGTTTGTTTAATTAGATGGGAATTCAGAAGACGAGAAGAAGAAGACGAGGAGGGGTAGGAGGACGGGCGGCGGCTCCCGATGAAAGAAGTCTCTATCTCTTTTCGGTCATTCTGAAATTCTTCTCTCTCTTGAATGTATGTTATATGGATTAGGACAAAACTCCATTTTACGCCACCCTTATGTCATTTTTTCACATCCTTTATTTAATTGCATTCTGGAGGATATTGAGAATTTATTTGGGTTTGCGATTTTTGATTGAAATCTTGATTTGTGATGGGCGGAGCTTCCGATTTTTCGAAATTTCTCCTTGGTTCACAGTAGAGGCGTTCGGAGCTCCGGAATAGATTTTCGATGGTGGATAGATTTCCATAATTCTCAGTTCCGTTTTAGAAACGAAGTACTCAAATGTGGAATTTTAGAACTCGGGCTTTGGGCTTTCAAACAAAAGAAACCAGTCGGTTTGCGCCCCGCTAACGCGGGGCTTCACCTCCTGGCCTTCGCTTACGCCCCCGTTCTGGAGCCTGCGGCTCCTCTGTCAGGGCCTCCGGCCCTTCCAACTGAAATCTGGAGCCTGCGGCTCTTCTGTCAGGGTCTCCGGCCCTTCCAACTAAAGTCTGGAGCCTGCGGCTCCTTTCTCAGGGCCTCCGGTCCTTCCAACTGAAATCTGGAGCCTGCGGCTCTCCTGTCAGGGCCTCCGGCCCTTCCAACATAAGTCTGGAGCCTGCGGTTCCTTTCTCAGGGCCTCCGGCCCTTCCAACTGAAATCTGGAGCCTGCGGCTCTTCTGTCAGGGCCTCCGGCCCTTCCAACTTAAGTCTGGAGCCTGCGGCTCCTTTCTCAGGGCCTCCGGCCCTTCCAACTGAAATCTGGAGCCTGCGGCTCTCCTGTCAGGGCCTCCGGCCCTTCCAACATAAGTCTGGAGCCTGCGGCTCCTTCTTACTCGTTTTTGTAATTCAAACAATTTTTCTCAGAATTCCGCTGTTACGCTTTTCTAAATGAGAAAGTTCAAAAACTTCGAAAACGTGAAAAAATATTTCCGTGAACCTGTCACTCTCTCTTCTCAAAACTGAATCTACTGATCGAGCCTGTAAATGAGAGTTTTTACGTCCTCGTGACCTCATTTTTTGATGAATCGAAAATCGAAATAGAAGGGCATCATCCCCAGATATTCAGGAACAAACTGTGTAAATTTCAAAAAAATTGCTCAACTTTGAGTATGAGAAAAGGTGCGCTACACATTTGGCGTTCCGAAATTTCCCAAAATTAGTACTGGAAAAGTGGGAGAACAGCTGTAACTTCGTCCATTTTTGAGATATCAGAAATCTAAACACACGGGCATCGAGTTAACGCCAGTTCCAGTCTTTTGGTCCAAGATTCATAAAAATCGGTTCAGTTGGAGGTGAGTTACAGAGTGGCACACACGGACAAACATACGGAAGTTTTCAAATGTTATTAGTAAAGATATGTTTTTCAAAGTGTAAAATCTCTGAAACCTAGGAATCCGAGATTCTAATGGATTCTGATATTCAGAAGTTTCCCAATTATAACCCTTTTTGTTTTGTGAGTGCCGAGTTTTTTTCGATTTTTGAAGTTTGTTCTCACAGTGGAATCTCTCTACAGCTCACCTTCTTCTCCACCACCCTCAAAAACCTCATTTTATCTCATAAAATTCGATGTTGTCTCTGCAAGAAACACACAACCCGGGAAAATATCATAATGCTTTTCTTTCTTCTTCTTGTTTTTTTTTTCCCGTTCCCTGGGAATCTCATTCTCATCTGTCTTCGTTACTCTTTTACCTAATCCTTCGTCATTTTTCTTTGGTTTTTTTTTTGCAGTTCTCCTCCGAATTTTCGAAAATTCTGAATTTGTTGACATTCATGTCATCTTCTTTTCACCATCTCAATCAATTCCTTTCTTTTTCCCCTTCAAGTAGTTTATCAGATTTCCCATTTTCCGTTCCATCTCCTCCTTCCCATCCGTCGTTTTCATTCTTTTCTTTTTGAAATCCAATTTATTCCCGCCTTTTTTATCCTGTGTGAGCTCGTGAGCTTTCTCTGTCATCTTCTGAACATTCAAAAATTTGGGGGAGGAGAGAAAGGACGATGAATGAAAAATGTATTGAAGGGAAGGACACGACGAATGGGAAAAGTTGTCTTTTGAATTTTCATAAAAAGAGAGAAAGAGAAGGACCCTCCGAATTTCGGAAGTTTAGAATAGAATTTGGAAACATTTTCGACTCTGAGTATATTTTGAGAGTTTCACGAGATCCGAATCGGAGACATTGTAGGGCTTGATTTTGTTTTTTGAGTCTGTGTAGATATTCAGGATTTTCCCATGAATTCAAAGACAAAAAATATTCAGAAAGTTCTGATATCTGGAAAAGTAGATTTTGAGTGTGGGATTCTGAGACTCTGAGCATTTCAGATTCTCAAACTTTCAGAAGATCCGAACTTTGAAATCTCGAAAATTCAGAATCTCAAAACATCGAAATCTTGGAATCTCAATGTCTTCCAAAATCTCAGAATCCATGAGAATCTTGGAATCTCCAAACTTTATTCTCAGATTCGGAGATTTGGATATTTTGAGATTCTGAAATATTTAGATTCTGAGGTGCTGAAATATTTATAATTTTTTTGAGAAATCCCAAAGTGATTTTCAGAATTTACGGTATTCTAGCATTTCCGAAAGCTCTGCAACCTTCAGAATCTGGATTTTCGCACACACTCAAATTTTGAAGCGAGATTCTGAAACTCTCAAATTTCAAAGTTCCAGCGGTTCAAATGTTTTTTCGATTCAGAGAATTCTAAAATTGATAGGATCTGATCTCTTCATTTCTAAATTTTGGAACCTGAACTTGCAGAAGTTTGAAGCTTCCAAGTCTTCCAAGTCGTTCATACCCAACTGGGTTTCCTTTCTCGACTCTTGATCATGCTCCGCTTTCCTATATACCCCCCACTGTTGTTTGTTTATCTTTTCCTCCATACAGACAGCAAAAAAGATGCATTTTTGTTCGTTCTGGAATAAGTAGAATACGTGAGTGTTTGTATGAGGAGTACTGAAGACGTTGACGAAGAAGTCGACGTCTTCTTCTTCGGCGTGAAAATAAGATAAGAGGACTCGACGCGATTGAATTACGGACGAAGAAGAAGAAGTCTTCCCCCTTCTTCGTCTTCTACTCCTCCCTCTTTACTTATATTTGTTCTTTTTCTTCTTTCATGCTCTGACAGTTTTTGATTTGTTGCAGTCAGCGATGATTCTTCTGGCTCTACTTTTTCTCATACCGATACCTGGAGTGGAGACAAAAGAACCGCCAGTGAAGTGTGAGTATTCGGATGAGAAGAAAGTCAGCGAGTGTTTACAGGTTTGTGATATTTTTTTCTGGCTTAGTCTAGGCTAGTAGCGGACCAATTTAGACTCAACTTCGCCATAGAGAACGTTTCAGAGAGAACTTTCACTACTGTAGCCCTTTGGATCCATAGAGTGTGTCGGGCAATAGCTAACAAAAAGTTAGCTTGAACTTCGATTTATTCAAAATCCGATTCACAGAATTTGATTTCTCGAAACGTCTCACAAGAAAAGTAGCCTACAGGAAGATGTATAAATATCTACTTTGACTTGTTGAAAAAGTGATTCTCAATGATCCAACTTTCCTGAGCTGTCACTTTGATCAAATTACCTCGGCTCCCGTAACAGATATCAAAAAGTAATCAACTAACAAAAAGTATCTCATTTTGTGTAGAATATTTTGTTAGTTGACCACTTTTTGATATCTATTACAGAAACCGAGATAAACTTGATCAAAGATGCGGTGCACAATTCTCGGTTCTTTCCAGTTTGAGTGTTTTGTTTTCTTCTGAAGGTATTCCATTTTTCCAACGTCCACTTTCCCGGAATTCAATAACCTGAAATTTCCCTTCAGCCCATGCTAGACTACGCCACAAAACTTCAAGCCGAGACAGGAGCCATGCAATTCCCATTACAAGGAGGTCACGTATTCAACCAGCTTTGCTCGATATACAGTGACTTTAAGGTGAGCCAAATCTCTGATTTATCATAGAACTTTTCTATTTTCAGGACTGTGTCTCCCCAGTCCGCTGCGATTCCCTATCCATTGACGCCGTGCATGCCTCCTACAGCTACATGTGTGGATCCGGTCAGCCGTTGTTCCAGAAGCACGCTGGCTGTTTTGCGGAGGTGAGGCTTCAAATCTCGAGAAAATCAAGTTCTCCTTGTAAATCTAATAACAAAACTATTGTTTCAAGGTCGAAGCTCAAAAAGAGTACATCAGTTGTAAGATCGCGGCGACTCAGGCGATATCGGAAGCTCAAGGGGCCAAAGTGAGTGAATTGAATTTAGATGTACTCAAATCAAATCATTCAGGGATCCTCCACAGAAGCTTATCTAACGGAAATGTGTCGAGCCATGGATGGATACTTGAGATGTTCACATCCGGTCATTTTACAGAAGTGTGGAACCGACGCGTGGACGCTTGTCTCGACGGTAAGGACGCGAGCATTTTTTTGTACTGGCAGGTCAAATTGAGTTAACAGAAGAGTCAATGATCCACCAATTCAAAAACGCGTGTATTTTTCGGTCCAAAGTATGAGATGGAGCGCATCGCCAACACTTGGGAAACACCAATAAATTTTCAACTTTCAGGTAACCCGCGACAGCCTCGGTGTGACGATGCCCAACTGTGACATGCACAAAGCACTATTCTGATCGTCTCCCCCAATATTCTCACTTTTTCATTTTCCTTCTCAAAACTTTCATACTGGTTTCCACTTGACAACAACGACAACGCAAAACTCTTCATTTTTTAACTGATTTCTAGAAGTCAGATGTGCAATAATAAGAAATGTTGGTTGTTTTATTGTTACAAGTTATGAAAACTTTTAGCACAAGACTAGCACAAGAGTTGGCACGTAATGGTTGAAGATAAATATTTGAAGAAAGGATTAAAATGAGCTTTTGCCTGCAAATCTGGAACAGGTTTTGTAAACTTGAAGACTAGTTTAGCTGATTTTCCGATCCAGGATATGGGAATTAGCTTTGTACGTGTTTCGAGATAAAATTTCCATAAAACTCAATAGTTGAGCTGGAATTTCAAGAATTCAAAACTCCCTCCATTTTCCCCGCACAGAACAGTGGGCGGGGTTACGATTAGCAAAATCCTCGCACACTTTTTCGACCATTTTATTTTTCACTTGATTTCAGAAAAAAATGATTGTCAGGTGGAAAGTTTGCTCTCGTGTTTTTAATTTCAATAGATTTTTGAGAATTTTTCCGGTGGTTTTTCAGTGTGCTTGATAATAAAGAATCATTCTGCTCTCATCGCGTTTTCTTGTTGGTATTTTCAAGTTTCTTCGGCATAATTCTGTTCTGCTCCACCCATAATCATCCAAAATCTCAATTTTGAACTTCCGCGTTAGTCTCAAAGCGCGCCCACCCATTTCGCGTCACACTTCTCCCATGGCGCCTTCTCCGTTTCTTCAATCGGCGACTCTGAAGCAAGGGACAGCAGAGGAGCGCTCTGTCGGAAAAGAGTGTAGACGATTGGGCTGTCTCGCGACGTGCAATTCATAAGTTTTATTCTCCGTTTTGTCAATATATATTCTCTCATCGACTGAGCGTAAACAACGCCTTCTAAATACTCTCCTCCCCCTCTCAACGCCTCGAAATGCACTTCATAATCGTTTTTCGCCTCTCAAAAACACTCACTTTCAGATGCGCTTCTCGCGGAAGTTGCTGGGTCCGTTTGTGGGCTCGTTGGCCAAGAAACTCGATTATTACAGGTTGGTTTTTCAGTGCAAATTTTGTACTATTCCCATGGTTTGATCTCAAAACGAAAAACAACCATCGATGTTGACCCTTGTTCTTCCCTATCAAAACCAGTTTTTTGTTTGTTTTCAGTCAATTCCAACCCTCCTCGCTCACCATTCAACAATACCTGGACTTTGGCCGAATAGGAACCGCAGCCAACTCGTACACGTTTCTCAAAAATGAACTACTCGTTCGACTCGCCAACATTATGCAAGAATTCACCCTGCTACCGCCGAAACTTCTCCAGATGCCCAGCTCAAAAATGGTATCCAATTGGTATGCTGAGAGCTTCGAGGATCTTCTCTGCTTCGAGGCTTCGGATGCGTCGCCTGAACAAGTCGCAAGATTCAATGACCAGCTGACAGTGGTGCTGAAAAGACACGCGCACGTCGTCGAAACAATGGCCGAGGGGTTGATCGAGCTGAGAGAATCGGACGGTGTGGATATTGCCAGTGAAAAGGGGATTCAGTACTTCTTGGATCGGTTTTACATTAACAGAATATCTATTCGTATGCTCCAGAATCAGCATCTGGTGAGTTTTAGCTTGAGAACATCATTCTGAAACATTTTTGGTCGTATTGAGCTCTCAGACATCGCAGTTTCCCCAGAAAAGATGCGAAATATTCTTTGTTTTTCCAGGTCGTCTTCGGAAATGTGCTCCCCGAGAGCCCACGCCACGTCGGCTGCATTGATCCGGCTTGTGACGTGGAAAGTGTCGTCTACGATGCGTTCGAAAATGCCCGGTGAGTGTTTCTGATCGCTATACGAATTGCGCCTTTTGGGTTTTCGATAGCTAGCCACATTGCACACACATGAAGACTGGACACACCAGGGTGTGTGTGTGTCAGTTGTCGATTGAGCCCCGAAAACAAAGTTCAATGTGGATTCTAGAAGAATGTTCTTTGAGACTGGGAGTGATAACGAAACCTGATCAATGAACACATCACCTTTCAAAAAAAAAGCGAAAAAAAAGTAAAAACATGTAATTTTGGTGTGTCACTTGTTTTCGTGGGAAGGCGGAGGTGGAATATTTTCGTAAAATGAGTTGGCAGGAGACCGAATAGAGGGTTAGAGCTTGCGCACAGCCAATTTTTTTTGACCGCTCTTTGCAGCAATCGATAGATCTCGTGGTGATCTACACTTTCAGGTTGACAACTTTTTTGTAGCGTTTCCAGTTCTAGAGACAATTTTTCCCGTGAGTTTTCCTGAATCTGTTTGGCTCATCTTTGATTGACAGGAAGAACGAAGATTGGAGTTGCCAAAATGGGATTCGAGCCTCAAATTTCAAAGAAGAACACCTGAAACTCCAGAAACGCTGAAAACTACATCATGACCCAGTTATCCTTCTTCCAGATTCCTTTGCGATCGTTACTACTTGACGAGTCCATCAATGAAACTGGAGATGCACAACGCTGTCGAGAAAGGAAAGCCGATATCGATCGTGGCCGTCCCAAGCCACTTGTATCACATGATGTTCGAACTGTTTAAAGTTGGTCTTTTTTTCGAAAAGTGAATGTTTTCTGTCTCCATGTAGTCCTCGCGCGCGTGTGTGTAACCTTCAAGTTGCCGATGACAATCTCTCTTCTACTTCTGAACACATTGTACCCACGTGCTTGGCTGGTTTTGATACTAAAAAAAAAGAGAGAGAGATAGTGATAAGGAATTAAGTGAAAAGAGGAAACAAGAGGGAATTAAATCGAGCGAAACGCATTAAATTTGGAGAAGAAAGGGGTTTTCAATTTGCAGAATGCGATGAGAGCAACGGTCGAATATCATGGGGTGGACGATGACTTGCCGGATATCAAGGTGTATGTTGTCAAAGGGCAGGAGGATCTTTCAATCAAGGTAATTGGATTTGATGGAGAGAAATTGGAGAAATGTCAAGAAGATAGAACATATCATATCTGAAAAGTCTCTCAACAACCCAGTGATAAATTTCTCGAAAGGATGTTATCAAGTAGCTTCTGATGCTCTATGGAAAAATTAAAAACGAAACCTTTATTCAGGGCCTGGCTATCAGAAGTTTTTCTTGGTAAAGTTAAAACATTGATTAAAAAATTACCTAAAGAATATTCATGCCTCTTCAAACACACAAATTCTTTCTTCAGATCTGTGATCGTGGAGGTGGCGTGTCGAGAACCATTCTGGAGCGACTCTACAACTACATGTACTCCACGGCTCCTCCTCCGCCCAGAGATGGAACTCAAGCGCCATTGGTAAGAATTTCGTTGTAAGAAAAACGGGAGATTCTTGAACGTTTTGTTAAAACGCCTATCAGTTTTGCGAGAAAAAAAAAACAGTCAAGGAAATCTACAGATTAGTAATCTTGAATAGAAACTCTAATCACCTGAGAATGGCTTTGATTTTCATTTCATCTTCTGAATCTATGCGGTCGATTCTATTTTGACCCAGAGTATGAGAAAGAGTTGAAAAGGAGCCGACGAATCTCCTTGTGGAATGACACGGTTTCCCTTCAAACTTCAATCTCATCCATTCCAGGCTGGCTACGGCTACGGACTCCCACTCTCCCGTCTCTATGCTCGATACTTCCTTGGCGACCTATTCCTTGTTTCGATGGAAGGACACGGAACAGATGCGTGTATTTATTTGAAGGTGAGTCCGAGTTTTCTATGACCAAATGATCATTTTTTGCTATTCCAGGCTGTCCCAGTGGAAGCGAGTGAAGTCCTCCCAATCTACAGTACCTCTTCCCGCCGTAATCTGACAATGGGTCCACAAGTCGCTGACTGGTCTCACCATGTACCTGGACAAGGAAACCGTCCAGCTCAGTCTTGATAACAGAAACCTCTTTGTATTTATTGATTCGTTCTTTTGTAAAAGTTGTGAATATCCATGCCTAGCCTCTTCTTTCCTTGTCCTCTTCGCGTTCGTCTGTGTCTCCGGTGCCCCTTGACCCGACCCCCTGTTGTATATAAAACATTTCTAGCTGAAAATTTTATTCGTCTATTCTAGCTTTCCCCGAAAATATTCACACACAAATCCCTTCATTTTTGTGTATATATAAGTTTGTAGGTGCGTTGAGCAATAACAACAGAACAAAAAAAAGACCCAATTGGTAGGCATTCTTCTCCCCCCCAAAAATCCACGAGTTCGTTGTGATTTCAGTTCTCCTTTCTCCTCCCTTTTCTTCCGATTAGAAAGACTCACCACCACCCACAAATTTTTCGGAATAAATCATTGAGACTCACATCTAGTACAAATTTCGAAGTTTGAGAAGGAAGCTGCTCTTCTCTTCTCTTTTTCTCCCCTTTTCCGCATTTTCTTCCACGACAAAACAATTTAATTTTCGTGCGTCGAAGCGCTCGACGACTATATTCGGAACAACTACGACGACGATGGAAAAATCTTTCCGTTTTTCATGCTCTTCTCACATCTCAATGCGGCGTGTTGAGTCTCGATGTGCCGAGTTTAATTGAGAAGACGACGCGTTCTTTTTCGATTTTTTGCCGGTGTAAACAGCTTCCCTTGCTTTCAAAACTGAAGAGAAAACGGATTTAAATGAAGATTTTCAGCTAAAAAAAATAGCAAGCAGAGTTTTGAGAAAATTCAAACCTCCCGCCGTTTTGGCGGCAGGGAAAAGTGGGCGCGACTGCAGTTCCCTCGCACAGTTTTTCCAGTGTTTTTCATTTGTTTCCGTGGATTTCTGAACTTTTTCTGCTGAAAATCCATATTTTCACATTCTCGACACCAAAAGTTGCAAAAAGTGCAAAAATCAAACATTCATTTGGCTTCTCCTTTGTGTTATTTTTCATTCATCTTTCTCAAAAGTGTCGAATTTCAGCTTCCCAAAATGGTCACCTCCATTTTTTTGCTTGTTTGTTCTTTCGATTTTCATAACGCCTTCTTTGAATTTCTTCATCCAGAAAACCTATCAAAAATGATCGCTTCATTTTTTTCTATTCAGGTTTTTTCTCATTTTCCTATCTTCCAAAAGGTCCCTAAGGAGTTCCTCGAATCTCTCTCCGCCTGACTTGTCCTTTGGTTTTTTTGCTGGCATGGAGGCCGAAAGCAGAAGAAAGGAGAAAATGCTCGAATATCCTCGCCTTTTATTCTTCGCTTTTTTCTTTTGACAGAGACGTAATGGAAGAAGAAGAAGGATGCGCGGTGCCCCCAGTCAGTGTTTGGTTTCTCGTCATTTTGAATTTTTTCGTTTTTGGAAATTTTGGGGCCAGCTAGACATGACGTTTTGAACAAGACATGTCCAGATGTTTAGATGTCTTGTCTTCCGAGTTTCGAAGTGCTACACTTTTCGAAAAAATTCCCTCGAATCCTAGTTCCAAAAACGGCAAGCAGAGACTTGCTCTCTGCAAATTTCAGACTCTTTCGAGTTCATGATTCTTCGGTTTCCCCTTTTTACTTATTGTTGCAAATGTTTGCAAAAGTCATGAGATTCTCTCACCGAAAATTAGCTCAATTTTTGTTTTTGTAATCATGTGCGAAAATCGGAAAAAAATGACGTGTTGAGTCAAGAACAAGAAATAGCTAAAAGTGTTGTCTTTAGGGGTCAACAATACACATCATCAAACTGTCGGATTCTTCAGTTTTGGACTTTAAAAAAATTTTAGTCAGTTGGTTTTCCGATTCCGAGCAAGCATGGTCATAGATCGAATTTTGTGAGCATTTTGCTTTTCGAAATCTCAAATCCTGAATCTTCAGTGTCGATTTTATCTTATCCCAGATTATAGGAAAACTTTTCGAAAAAACGTTTCATGTAAAATTTGAAACTGGAGGAGCCGAGTAATCTCCTAGTTAGACAATTTCGACACCTGCAATAGTTCCACGTCATAAGCAAGGTCATCCCTCAATCTGACGCAATAAAATTGAAAAGACATGGAGAACGGGTCATCAGAATGATCCGTCCGCTCGATTAGACATTGGTCATGAGAAGGAGAAGGAGGCTAGAGGCCGAATCTGTCATGGGTACATAGTTCATCGCCCCTCTCCCCCACAATGTGCCTATCAAGAGTCTATCAAAACAGTTTCTGTTTGTGCTTCTTCGGTTGCCCGTGAACTTTTTCAAACACTTCTATCTCTCAAGCCGCCTGCGTCTCTTCCGCTTTCACCACTCTAGATCTTTCTGTCCCCTAAGGCTAAGCTAATCCGCGCCACGGAAACTTTTAAAAGTCGACGAGTTCCTTCATTCATCCTCCAACCACCTGTTTTTTTTACGCCTACCTTGTCATATCCCTCGTCAATCTCTCCCATGCACTTTTTTCTGCCGTTGCAACCTGAGAATTTGTTCCCTCATTCATTTCGCTGGGTTTTTTTTTCATGGTGTGTCTTCTGTTTCTGCTCCTCTTTGCTGCTTCTCTCTGTTGATTGACGAGTTGTGTGTGTTTTCAACTCGGTTTGTGGATATTTTCATCTCTGGGTGTTAATGATTAATGGACATCACGATGATGGTCCAGTAGTTGGTCGTCTGATAGATTCATGAGATTTTGGAAGATTTGGGTGCGAATGGACTAAAATTGAGGAGCCCCCTGAAGTTCGAGTCTTTTTCGAAAAAAAATGTGACCTGAATGCACGACTTCGGTTTTATCTGAGTTTCAATATCTCTGCTCACCGTTTTCAATCGCTCATTATTGCAATCAATAGATCTCATTTTGATCTGTTTCTATTTCAGCTGACAATTTTTCCGTAGCATTTCTGATCCCGAAGATAAATCGTCATTAACGAAATTTCGGGAGTATATGCTCTAACATTTTCAGAAGTCTTCTGAAAGACTAACATTCCGTTTTCAAAAATGTTGCATAAATTGAAGAGTTAGGTTTGCGAAAACCTAGACCGCCGATTTCGGAACAGTCCGTTTTTAGAAACATTCAGAACCCTCTAACTTCCACCTAACCATTTTTATGAACAGTCTGAATGTCGTTTTTTCACCAAACTGGAAGAGTAAAATTAGCGAATTTCCGATTTTTGTTTGCCCTCAAAAATTGTTCGAATTGGTCTTCTATCTTTAGATTTTACAATCAGTTCGTCATCTCTTATCACTCGCCTCTTTGTTCTTTGGCAAAGAGAAGCAGACCCCACGTGACGAGAAAAGTAGACGATTTTAGTGTGATTCGAAGATGATAAGAATGTCCGCTTCCTTCGTCCTAGTTTCTTTTTCTTCCGTGCTCTTGCTCCATGCAATTGTGCTCTAGAGATGAAATAACACATTCTTTACTACCACTGTACTGTCAATATTGACTCAAAGTGTCGGACGATAGAAACCTCTTTGACAAGTTTCATTTTTCTCACTTTTTTCCAAGTCGAGAAAGTGAGATAAAGACTGATTGAACGATCATTCGCGAACTGATTGTCATGTGAATATTATCACCCCGGGTTAGAGACATCATCAGAAACTTTTCTAAAGTCAAGTCAACAAACAATTTATTCTCGACTGTTGTGTTTCGAAAGTTTCATAGAACAAATTTGAAAAGAAGATTCCCCATTCTTGAGTACGGTACAATTGTTTTCTCCCCCGTCCTCAAGGAGCAAATCAAGCTTCTTGAAGGCGTCCAAAAGTCATTCCTGTTCCGATGTTACAAAAAGTTCAACTATCCCTATATATCCTACTTTGATTGTCTCCGTGAACACAATTTAGAATCCTTAGAGTACCGTCGACTTGTATCCGATCTAGTTTTTATGTATAAAACTCTAGTTTCCCGGGAAATTGCAATTGCCCATAATCTATTCATTGTCCCGTTTCATCATAATCATCTAAGACGCCATCCATATTACATTCGCTGTTCATTGAAAAACGCTTCAAAACTTTCTGCTCAATTTCTCACTCTTCGCATTATATCTAGCTGGAACTCGCTTCCCAATACCGTCTTCCCCCCCTTGATTTCATCCATTTCTTTTAAAACTAATTTAAGTCATGTTAACTTATCTTCTTTCTTATTTTTAAACCATCATAATTTCTAACTCTTATTTTTATTTGTAACACATTGATTTTATAAGTGACTGATAGTCCTGAATCAATAAAATTATTATTATTATTATTATTTGTCTCCTCCAGATTTTCTGTTTTCTTTTTGTTGTCTCCACTCCCTAAAAAACTTCGTTTTGAAGTCACACGCTGTTCCGGGGTCAGTCAGCTGGTGGTGTTGGCTCCTTTTCATTTTATGTTGCTTTGTTTTGGAAAATTGAAGTTCCGCAATCCGAGAGATGAAGGTGTGACCGGCTCTTGAACGATCAGAGTCTGCCTCTCAAATTTCGAACAGATCAGTTAGTGAGATGTTTTCTCGGTTTTCTGAAATCGTGTGAATGGGGATAGATAGGAAAAAAAACATGTTGATGATTGGATGATTGAAACTTTCAGCGGATCAGAATCACCCAGGATCCAAAGTTCTGAATTCCGCTTTTTCAGAATTCAATTTAGAATCAGCTTCTAAAAGTTTCAGTTTGCTCACTATAAGTTTCTATCAGATTTCTTTTGGTTTCGAAGATCAGGAACACCCAGAATTTGAAGATTTCTGTTGGAGAAGCAAGTTGCAAAAAGTCGCTCCAATAGACTGTTGCCCTACTTTAGAGTCTGAGCGCATTCTGAAAATCTCAATTTCCTCAGATTATGTTAGGTTTGGTAGATCGGCAAGTTTTCGTCCTCAAATTATGAAATTAATTCCCACCGGAGGAGCCGAGAATACCCACTTGAAAACTCTCCGGTTGCTCAGGTGGTTTAGTTCGAAAATTTTTTGGAGCTTCTGGAGTTTTTAATATCTCTAATTTCGAAAGTTATAAAATTTCATCATAGTCTCACCAAAATTCCTCATAATTAAACGACAGCTCTCGAAATTTGCTCAGAATGACGCTCCACCACCTACAATTACCCGCCCATCGGAACATATTATTTGTATTATCCATTCCATCTTACTCCCACCATCATCTCACCTCCTTCTCCAATTTCATCTGCTGCTCCATCTCGAACGAAAAAAAAATGTAGTGTCACTACACAGCAAGAAAAAGAACACAAAAAACCAACCAACTTCTCTTTCCTATTTTTCCGTTGTTACCCATCTCTCTCGTCATCCTCATCGCCATCATGATCATGCTTTCCTCAATTGATACACATTTTTTTCGCTCTCTTACACTGATCGAGGGAAACATCTTCTCTCCCTTGTATCCCCACGTGGGGTTGTCTGTCCTTCTGTCACCTATGAAAATAATGACGAGACAGAGGAACCGGCTGGACTAAATTCATAAAAAGCGAAAGTTCAGGCGTGTTGGTAGCAGATGCAGATGCCCCCAAAAAAAGCGAGTGATGACTCCTCATAAATTATAACGAGTTTTTTTTCTGCCATCTTATGTTTTCCCTTGGCTCCCATCCATCTCATCTCTTTAACCATCTGCGTCTCTCAGGATTTCGTCTTTTCTAATGAACATATGCACTGTCTTTTTTTTGAACATTGAGGATTTCCCCGGGTTTTGCATCACTAATAAGAACAAGCAAACATGTAGCAGTGTCCTTATCGCTTGTTGTTTTATGTTGCCTTTTTTATGTCGACTGGTCAAGTAGCCCCCACGTCATTCGTCACACCTTGTATGTGTGATGTTTACTAACGATTCATGACCTTTATGACCAGCTTCAAAGGTGTCAAATGGAGACAGCAAAGGTGTTCGTAATTTGAAAAAAAAAACTTCAGTTTCAAACACAGTTCGTGTCTGAACTAGACTAGACTTCTTTTCCCTTTAAGTGTAGGGTAGTTTTTGTTACCGGAGTTTTCTTCCGCTAAAAACCAAAATTTTGCTCGTGATTTATGCAGACTCGCCCATGCCCACTTTTCCCTAGTTTTTTGCAGCTTTTTTGGTGAATTTTTCGCATCTTTCCTTCCTTTGAACTGAGGCCGAGGATTCTCCTTGTCAAACTTTACTCTTTCTTTTTTTAATTTCCGACCCAAAAATAGACCTCCTTCGCCAATAACCTCATTTTTTCGACCTCTAAATCTCACGTGCATTTCGCTCCAAACTGCCACAAGTGCCACCTCTCAAATCTGTCTAATTTTCAGTTTCCGAAGCGAATGCGGTTATCTCGATGAGTTTCCTCTATTCAATATTTGCACCCATCATTTTTCTTGTCACATTCATTTATAACCATGTAAGTTCTGACACAGTCAATCTTCGATACCATTCGCTTCTCCTTCAGGTTCTCCTCATTCTATTCACCATTTGCATAATCGGAGCCATCGCCTTCTTTGTCTCCTACTATCTTTTCGCCTACTCCAACACTCCATCCTCGGGCTCACCGAGCGCTGCCACATCCGCTAGAAACTCTCCGAACAGTAAGTTTCTCGACCAACATTGCCATTTCCTGAAGCGCCTGTTTTGATTTGATTCCAGAAGAGCGACATAAAAAGGTGCCAACGATTCTGGAGACGGACAACGAGGATGATGAGACACGTGTCGATGGATTACCGAGAACGGGTACCCCAACTGGATCTCTTCCGTTGCAGCCGCCCACTTCACTCCCACTCAATAATATGGTCACCTCGGTCAGTGGTTCGAATCTAGCGGGTTCGCGAAGGATGAGAAAGCGGGATTGGGCCAAGAAGATTTATAAGAGTTTGGTGGTAGGTTGCTCGAAGTAAGGGTCTAGATCCGATTCTCTTATTTTATAGCAAGATTCACCTGGCCGCACACCAACAGACGATTCATCGGACGAGGAGAACGGCAACCTGGTTATGGGCGGTGCATCACTTCCACGACGACGCTCGAAGCAAGGAAATTCGAAATCAGGAAGACGTCACTCGACGGCGTTCCAAATGGCCAAAGAGTGAGCTTTTTTTCTTAAAGGTTTCGAAATAAACCTGATTATTTTCTAGCCTTCTCCGCCGTGGAAGTCGTGTGTACTTTCGTCAGAATCAGGAGAACAACAAGGACACTCGTCTCCGTCCACCACAGGAGTTCTTCGAGCCCACTGATCTTCCAGAGATTCCACAGAATCTTCAGCCCGAGATTTTCTACATTCTTCATAATCTGAAGTAAGGTTTTTATTAAAAGATTTGAAACCTAAATATGTTATTCAGAATGCTCGAATTGCCATCGGAATGGAAATTGGATCCGAGAGAAATCGAGGTTCGCTCGTTCCAAGCTGGAGAATACATAGTGAAGCCTGGAGAATCGGATGACGCGATCTACGTTGCCATTGATGGAGAGTTGACGGTTCATATTCGGGTACGTCTTAATCACTGGACCCGAAAACACATTCTGACCAATTCAGCACATGGAAGGCAAGGAGTATCTGGTGAAACGAATCCCAGCCGGTGGCAGCTTCTTCTCGCTTCTCTCAATGTTGGATATCCTTATGGATTTCCCATCGATATTCCGTACGGTCGCTTTAAAAGCCGCAGAGCCGTGTAGAGTTGCCAAGTTCCCTATAACATCCTTCCGAGAGTCTTATCGCAAAAATCCAGAAGCATGGATCCGTCCGATTCAAATCGTGATCACTCGTCTGCTCCACGTCACACTTACGACCCTTCATCAGTACATGGGACTGAGCAGCGAGTTGATGAGAAGAGTGAGTCTGAACTGAAGAGCGTTATTCACCAGAAAGGCCGATTTACATGCCAAAAAAACCTGTAATGGTGCCCATCTCTCCCTTAGCTTCGCTTTAAAAATATTTATCTCGGTTAGTATGAATATATTTCCAAGAAGTTTTTAACTAACGAAATTTGAATCAAAATGAAATCTACATTTCATTAGCTAACAGTTTTCCGAAATACTGGATGCGAACCGAGCAAATTTTCCAGAGACGAGACGACGACAGAATGCGGAATGGAAGCAACTCCTCAAAACTTCACTTGACGCTGTCGCTGAAGAGAAAAGAGAAACCGTTCAATATCAATGACGGTGAGTAAAAATTCAATGTTCCCTCCATTCCTTTAGTTATTTCTAGGCGAAGAAGAACAACTTGCGACAGCCAGAAAATGGATGGCCGAAGCCTTTGGACTGGTTGCTGATGATGCGATCGCTGAACAAATCGGAAACAAGATCCACCTGGAGAGCTACGAAGCAGGCCACGTCATCATTGAGCAAGGCGCCGAGGAAGAGGTTCTGATGATGGTGCTACACGGAAATTTGATTCTGGCGCAGGTTAGTTCTTTTGGCAATTTTCGAAAATCCTCTATCAGTTTAGTCCGGTTCAAAGTACCTCGCTGAGCTGGAGAGGGTGAGTTAGAGTGCTCGAAGTTTTCCGATTTTTACAGTTTTCGAAGTGCTCTATACTAACTCATGCCCGTATTTCGAAGCTAACCTATCAAGATAAACAGGAGGAATCTTTTAGGAATCACTGTTCGATGAAGAGAACAACGAAGAAGACGAGAGTGCCGTGATTCGAGTCACTGCCCGAGAACTCGTTGGTGGTCTTCAGATTCTGACGAATGAGCCATCGTTCTACACGATTCGAGCTGCTGTGAATACGAGAGTTGCTATTATGAAAAAGAAGGATTTCTCAACGTAAGCTAACTCCAGATAACCTCCTAAATCATACATCTATCTTCTTCCAGATTCCTTGAAGCACATCCAGAGATCTACCTTCCTGTTGCTCACTCGGTTCTCCGTCGTCTTTCTCCATTCCTTCGTGGAGTGGATTTTGCGTTGGATTGGGTTCTTGTCGATTCTGGACATGCATGCTATCGTGCTGGAGATATGGCCGACTCACTCTTCGTGGTTCTCAGTGGACGTCTTCGTTCTGTTGAAAAGAAGACTGTGGTCGAAGAGTTCGGTCGTGGAGACGTTCTCGGAATGATGGAAGTGCTCACCAAGAAGCCACGAGCAACTACGGTACTCGCTGTTCGTTTCTCTCAACTGGCTCGCGTGCCCGAAGGACTTTTGAACTTTATCAAAATGCAGTACCCACAAGTTGGATTCCGTTTGGTGCAACTGCTCGGTCAGTACTATAGTCAAACGAATCGACGAGCTCAGTTTGCTGCTCCAACTGTGATAAGAACCAATGAAATGGGAGCCACTGATCCGATGAGTCACATCAAGAATCTTCACACGATCGCTGTGGTCCCTGCGTCCCCAGACGTCCCATTGGTTCCATTCACCTGTGAACTTTATCATGCTCTCTCATCGAACCTACGTGTCCTCCGTCTCAGTAGTCAAAAAGTGGCAGCTTGTTTGGATCCAAGT
The DNA here is from genome assembly GCA_900536305.3 of Caenorhabditis sp. 40 LS-2015. Lineage (NCBI taxonomy): Eukaryota > Metazoa > Nematoda > Chromadorea > Rhabditida > Rhabditidae > Caenorhabditis > Caenorhabditis tribulationis. The sequence continues at coordinate 176,874 of LR543637.1, read as the reverse complement.
GTGTTGGAAAAGTAAGTAGGAGCTGATAATCTTCTTCAATATTGACTTTTCATTTTCAGACAAGCCGATTTCCGTCTGATGCACTGGCTGAACGTCCAAGAAGACACGTATCCACTGGTGATCTACGAGTGTGACTTCACTCCAACCAACTGGACAAGGAGGTGTCTCCGACAGGCTGATGCTATCCTTGTGGTGGCCATTGGTGGCAAACATCCGGAGAAACAAACGTTGATGAGAGAGTTGATGAGCATGAATCAGGATGGAGTACGTACCAACAAAGAGCTGATCCTTCTGTGGCCAGAGAGCACGAAGACACCATCTGGAACTATCGAATGGCTCAAGAACAGCTACTTCTCGGGCCATCACCATATCCGTGCCCCAAAACGAATGCTCCAGTGGAATAAGAAGATCAGAAAGTCCAGTCGACTTGATCTGATGACACCGTCGAATGTGGAACATGAAGTTATTGAGTACTATGAGAAGAACGTATTCTGGACCACTGATAGACGATCAGACTTTTCGAGACTGGCCCGTATTCTAACTGGAAATGCTATCGGATTGGTTTTGGGTGGTGGAGGAGCAAGAGGAGCCGCTCATGTTGGAGTGTTGAGAGCACTTCGGGAGGAGGGGATTCCTGTAGATATTGTTGGAGGAACATCGATCGGATCTCTCATCGGAGGACTGTATGCTGAATCTCCAGACGATACGATTGTGGAGACACGTGCTGCATCTTGGTTCAGTGTCATGTCTTCATTATGGAGGAAACTTCTCGATCTCACTTATGCTCATAGTGCGATGTTTACTGGTGCTCAATTCAACTACACTATCAAAGATCTTTTCGAAGAACGACTCATCGAGGATCTCTGGATCTCCTACTTCTGCATCTCTACTGACATTAGCACTTCGGAAATGCGAGTTCATCGATCGGGGCCCCTCTGGGCTTATTGTAGAGCTTCCATGTCTCTCGCAGGATACCTCCCACCTCTCTGTGATCCACAAGACGGACATCTTCTTCTCGATGGAGGATATGTCAACAATGTTCCAGCCGATGTGATGAGAAATCTGGGAGCTCGTTGTGTGATCGCGTGCGATGTTGGGTCCATAGAGGAGACCAATTTGTACGATTACGGAGATTCGTTGAGCGGAATCTGGGTGCTTCTGAAGCGTCTGAATCCTTTCGGAGAGCCAGTTCGGATTCTGAACATGGAAGAAATTCAAAGCCGTCTCGCCTACGTATCGTGCGTCCGTCAGCTGGAAGTTGTCAAGAAAGCGTCCTACTGTAAATACTTAAGACCACCGATAGAACCATTCAAGACTCTCGACTTCCCGAAGTTCCAGGAGATCATGGTAAGATATCCAGAATCATATTTCGAGTGTTCAAAATTCAATATTAACAGACTCGTTTCAGGCTCTCGGACTAAAATACGGACGTGAAGCAGTCCACGAGCTGATCGCCAACGATCGTGCTGGAATTCTGGGTGACGAGAAGGAGGCGAGAAAGTTCAAACGTCAACAGAGCCGTCGTGAGAAGCCAGACGTCTCTCGTGCCGTCTCATTCACCGATCTCGCTGCTGCAATGTCGAAGATTCCGGTGGTTCGACCCACTTTGCGTCACTCGATGAGTCTGAATCCATCGGCTACGAGTGGGCCTGTGGGAAGAGCCGGAGATCATTTCTTGTTGGATGATGATTTGTTCCAAGGTGAGTAGTATAAGACACCGTAAACCTGTAATAGTGGTGTCCTCCCTTCGCCTTTATTGAAGACATTTCTCTCGGTTTGTATTAAGAATTTTGAAAAGCTGTTAACTGACAAAATGTTGGTCATAATAAGAGCTGAGTTTCATTAGTTAGGAGTTTTTTGAAATTCTCAACGCTAATCAAGATAAAATTGTTCTGAAGTGACTCTAAAAAGGGGTTAGGGGCACCACTATTACATTTTCACAGTAGGTACCATTAGCACTCTCCAACTAAAATCCTATTTTTCCAGAAAGCGACTACTACGAAGAGGAAGAAGAATCCTCGCAATCTGAAACTGGCAACGAATCCTTCACCGAAGACGAAGATCTGGTCATTGGTCCACCGAGCAACTCGTCGTCATCCGGCGGATCCGGTGGTGGAAGCAACGGTACCAGTCGTGTCATCACCCCACGTCCCCCGTCTTCCTGAATCAGGAAACATTATTATACCCATTTTGATTTACGTCTTTTTTTTGAAGATCTCACATTCTTCTTCCGATTTCCTTTGTGTAGAATATAGATAGTTTATTCCATGTGCCTAATTCATTGTTTCCATAGACTCTTCTTCGCCTTCTCCCCGTGTGTCAAAATTCTCTTTTCCCCACCCACCACACCGCCTGATTGTATTACGGGAACCGATTGCTCTTTTTCTCCGCCAAAAGATTCTAGCTACTAGAAGGAGACTTTATGATTATTGAATGGAAATGTTTCGGATATAAAGTGTAATTTTCCTTGTATGTAAAATTCTTCATTCTGTTGGGGAACATATAGTGAGGTAAACTGAAAACGGGAGGTGAACATCGGGAAAACTATTTGGTAACGTTATATTGCTGGAAGGTTCTGATCATCAAAAGTTAGTAAAGAGAATACTGGAGATCGGATAACAAAAAAAATGTGGGCGGGGCCTGAATAGGTACATGAAAAAACAAAACAAATGGGGGAGCTAGCAATTACTTTTCAAGAAAACGCGGAAAATGGCTTGAAAATCGGCGAGAATCTCGATTGTCGGATTTTAGGCCACAACAGACTTTTGTTCAAATTTCTTATTATGTATTAATGTACTTTTTTTCTCTGTTACTCTGTATACTGGAATTTCAACAAGGGAAACAAAAAATCGGGCTCGGTTGACAAAAAAAAATAAAAACTTCCTCTACTCATTTCTGTGGGGCTGTAATGCTCAAATATACTCAATTCAAAAAAATCGCAAATAAAAAGTTCTTCTCAAGGGACGGGGCTTGTGTTCAAAGTGGTTGGATTGTGATATGATCATGCTGCGGCTCGGTTTTTCCGTGAAAATGCAGGGAAAACCGTACCGCAGCAGGGGGCGGGGCTTATCTTAGAAGATGTAGATTTGAGAAGCATCTGCATGAACTCTATACCATCAAAAGGAAGTGAGCCTTGGACAGCAGTTTGGATTTTTCCATGGCCACATAATACTCCTCTTGCAGTGGACAGAACATGCGGCAATGGGCGACTCCGCCGATCACTTCGTGGTTGTCCCTCTTCGCATTGAGACAAATGCGACATTCCAGAATGAGATTGCACGTTCCTCGGTGAAATTTGCTGCACTCCATACAGTGATGCGTTTCTTTCATAATTCTCTTTCGATCGTCGACATCGGTGATTGTGCTGCACTCGTAGCCGTGATGCTCGAGATTTGCGCACAACGAGCATGGATCCCTGACTGGCCTTCGAGTCTGCTGCATCCAGCCTCGAATGTTATCTGCACGCACCGAGTAGGTCTTCATCAGATCCACAACTTGGACCATAATATCTCCGTCCACCATTTTTTGGAAATCCTCCGCTCTAATTTTATTGTGAAGGAAATCGAGTGCTACTTTCTCATTGGTTCTCCTTCTTTTCGGTGGTGGTGGATGCTCTTCGAGGGAGCTCGGCGATCTTTTGATGGTTGCCACTGGAGAGGCAATCCTCGCTTGTGGATTCGGTGACGCCGCCGGAGTTGCCGGAGTTGCCGGAGCCTCAACTTTCGCTCCTGCCTTAGACATCCTTCTGACATCAATCCAGACCTGACGGATCCATTCGTAGTTCAATGCATTGACCTTTTGGATCTTGTCGATTTTCTCAAGAGACTCTAATTTGGCGACGAGACTCTCTTGAGCAGCAACCACTCTGTTCAGAATGTTATCCTCTTCTTTCTCCTCTACAATCTCTTCCGGAACGATGGCAGCCTGTTTAGCAGCCTCCTTGTCCTCTTCATTCTTCAATGTGACAGTCATAATGGTGTTGAGTGCTTTTTGAATCTCGGTGAAGCTGTCTTTCAGAAATGCGACATCTTTCTTGACTTGGTGAACTTCATGCTGAACATGGGTGAACTTTCCATCCAAAGAGCGAAGCTTCTCCCATTGACAATGAGATAGAATTTCGAGTTTATGCATTCGATCCTCCTCGACGCCTGGCTGAAGACTCGACGCAGTCGCGAACATCTCCTCCTGGACTGCAATCTTCCGTGCCATAAACGCATCGGTCACATTCGAGTATTGGATGACTTTGCGAGCCCTCTCGTTGAGGCCATTCATGAATGTTGTGAACAGAAACAGGTCGGTTCTCTCTACACGTCCGTCGTTGACGATTTCGATGAGTTTCAGGCATTTGTCGAAATAGTTAAGCACGAAATCGGATCCTTGTTTGAGAGTTGCCAAGCGACGTTTCGCTTCGGCGACGTCGATTTTGCCGCCAGAGTCGCTTTCCGGAGTCAACGCGGCGGAGTTGGCTTGCATGGTGGGCTGAAAAAACGAAATGAATTAGATTGAGATCATAAGAGTTGATTTGATTAAAATAGTCATTTTTGAGGCCTAGAAAATTGGCTCATACCAAGTGCGTAGTCTCGAGAGTACGCACTGCTCACACCTTTTTGATTTTACTGAATTTCTGTAAGTTTATTAAAGACTAGAACACGATTTCTACAGTTCTGAACTTTCATTGCGAAAACTAAACTCTAACGAAGAATGGACTAGGATTTACGGTGTATTCTTTAGCGAGGTGTCTCTGATTAGTATATAACAAATATCCTTGGATTTCTAGCAGCTCTCGATTTCAACTGAGAATTAGATTAATTTAGATTTCAGGCTCCTCACTTCGCCTCAATCTTACATTCCAACTATTTTCAGCGGGCAAACAATCATGCCCTCGTCGAATAATAACCTCGTCGAACATGAAGAATCAGTAAAATATTAGAAGCAAAAAGTTGAGTGAGAAAATAATCAAAGAAAATAATCTAAACGACTGTCACTATCATCTACACCGATGCATTTACGTCACTAAAGGAGTACTTATAATATTAATACTCTTTCTGTCCTTCTGATAACGGGTCACATATAACCCTCGGTGTCAAGTACGGAAAACTATCACTTTCGCTGCACCTACGTATTATATTTTTTTTTCTGGAATCATCAATAAACTGTATTCTGGCTACACAAAAATGAACTGAAAGACGATAATGCTTCTATTGTTGGGCCATTTTTTGTGAATTTCAAGAAAGTTCGAATTCAATTCCGGAATTGGAAAAACCTGACAAGAACGAAGGTTTTTCTACACCATTCAAATGTTTCTATTGTCTTGGAGTTTTCAAAGTTCGAAGCTAAACCTTTGGTATTGAACCGACCGATTTTTTCGAACATAAAGCTACAGAATCATGTGGTCTTTTATGGGGGCTAAACGGGCAAGAACCGCAATAAAAGTATCAGTTTTGTTGCTACTTTTTGCAGTATCGGAAACAAAAACACATTGTGCACGTACACATGTGTCAACTTCCCTATTCGAGAAAGGAGAGTAGAGAATGCATTAAGAAGGAAAAGTCAACAATACTAAAATAGGTCAGGAGCACAATGCATCCACTAAGGAAACAACCACCTTCCAAGAATCTCAATGAAGAAATCTCTCACTAAAAATCTAGAACAATCTGGAATCCTCACCTCCTACACAAATATCTGAAGAATGTTCACAGAAGCAAAGCTCAGCAAGAAATAACGCCCTTTGAGTCTCAATTTCGACAGATAAAAATAGTCAATTGATGGAAGCACGAAGAGCAAATGGATTGGATTCCGACAGAGAGCAAGAGATAAGGAATTTTTGGACTCTTATCAGCCATATATAGTTGTGAAATTGTAAGAAAGACGAGGTTTTCAAACTAATTTTGAGAACCAGGGTCGTAAAAAAGGAGCAGAAGACTATAAACTAGTCGTTTGAAAACTACTTTCAACAAAAATTGGATAAATTTCTATGGCTTACTCCACAATACTATATTAGTATTAATCATTTTAGACGGGGAGTTTTGGCTCCGTGAAGTTGTTGTGACAATGAAAATTTAACAGTGACTACTTTTTCATAAAACTTCTTTGTCTGAACTACATTATGGAAGTTACCGTAATTGCTCTAATAGATCTCACACCCCTACTCCGTTATGTGATTGAATTTATCTTGCTTCTTGTAACAGCTATCAAAAAGTAGTCAACTAGTAAATTGTTTCTCAGTTTATCATAAACATTTGTTAGTGGACTACTATTTGGTATATGTTATAGGAACCGAGATAAACTTTGACGAAGGGACGGTAAGGGGATGCTGGTCGCGGAGATAGAGTATTATTATCGTTCAATGAGTTACTATTTCTTGTTTTCAAACTTTAAACTTACAGTATACTTTCTCTCTATCCTCATTGAGTCGGTGCCTACCGGACTGTTTGGGATCATCATACAATACCAGTAGAAAAACAACAAAAATGCCGACAGTTGACAGACGACTGCCTCGTTCTCATACAACAAAAGATAAGGAGATCGGGGGAGAGATAGAAAGAGATACTGGAGAGGAGAATATGATTGAAGACGACGAGAAGAGAAGGAGGTTGATAGATCACAGTAGCCGCGTGGTGAAGAATGCACCCAGGAGACGGAGATGTGTATTCATAGACAGCTGTCTTCAATTTATATGGCTGGGCACGACCTTTGATTCTGGGTCACGGTCATTCGTCTCTTATTAGTCGGTTTGTGTCAAAAAGACTTTTGAGCTATCGAAAGTTGTAAATATTGTGATCTTGAGATCTTGGTTGGAGCAAATATCGACAATTGAAAAAAGAGCCATAAAAAGCGAGGTTTGGCCGGAATGACTCAAGATTTCATTGTATGGAGCATATTGGAGCCGATGGTTAGTCATTGTATATACTTTGGGGAGATGCATATTGTTGGAGGTATACATATCTAATGTCAGTACTTCAGCAAGAATTCGTTGATATACTTGAGGTATATGGCTCAATTTAAGAGATGTGTATACACACAATAGCTCGGGAAAGAGAAATTCCCGTGTTGTCTTGTAACATTTGGTCCGAAGATGAGAATGTTTCAGCTTCAGAGCTGGTCCTGTGCTAGGTTAAACCTTGGTCCACTGTATCATATACTTCTCTATAGATATACTTGTTACTTCTTCTATTCCTTTGTTATTCTAGACTATACTCTTATTATACTCTAAGTGCTCATATTCCTTTTGTTGAGTCCTTCTCAAGAGTCGAGATTCTTCCGAGAGCTTTTCGAATTCTTCACTTCACCTTATAATCCGGCGGATGGGGTACCGGATTGTTCCTCTTGGCAGTGGGCTTCGACATTTTTCGATGACAAGTTCTGAAAAGAAGAAGGTTTACAAGCGGTTGATGAACAAATAAAAGCGAGGTGCGGTAATTGTGAAAGTAGATACTGTCCATTGGGGAAGGGAATTCGTGTGGTTCACTTTGATCAAGATTATCTAGGCTCCTGCAACAGCTATAAAAAAAAGTCAACTGAGTAAATGTTTAGAACAGCACAAGAGACATTTTGCCAGTTGACAACTTTTTTATATCTGCTACAGAAATCGAGATAAATCTGTTCAGAGGGACGGTACTTGACATGTAAAACATACAAGGACTTCTTTGGATCTAGTTAGTAATTAGAGTATGATAATGTAGGAATAGTGCGATAGAATTGGCGACTGAAGTGGAAATGATGATCACGGGGTGCTTTTATACTCGCTTAGTCGGTATTCTTGTCTACAAAAGGTGGAGAAGGAAGTGTTGCGACCGATTTCTGTCTTCGTGGTCTGACGGAAACATGCGTGTCGACAAATCCGGTCCTAAAGTGCAAGCATCATTTGCGAGAATACATCTGCAAGTCTCAGCGGGTGACAATTATATTGCCTTGTCGTCTTCAAAAAGAAGGCAGATGGTGGAAAAGTGGCGGACGGTCAGAGAACAATTGGAACAGAATCGAGTGGAGTGGAAAAAAGAGAACCGGTTCTGTGGCAAGGTCATGAATAATTCAATGCACATCTGCCGACATTTAGGCCTGTCAGCGATAACAATTGATAGATTTATGACCGATCGTATTAAAGGATGTTACCACTAGAATATTTGGAGGGGAGGGTGTACTCGCAGAGCCAATAATAAAAGTTTTTGCAATGACACAAAATGTTGCAGATGTATTCTGCATAGTAAAATCACCACTACGGCTTGTGACGCAATATTACAATACATCTTAATGTCATTCATTGTCCACTCTGGTATACCAGACAACGTGTTGCATTCAAACAGACGCACAGATGTCTCTAAGAACACCTTCTCTCTTTCTTTCTGACCACTCTCTGTGAAATATTTGACCGCATTGTCATAAATCAGTCATTGCTGGAGAGTGGAACAGCCGAAACTCGAAAAGTGGTATTGTCGAATACTAGATCACGTGAGAAGAAAAACAAACACATGAACTTCTATCCATGATCATAATCATTTTTTGGAGCGAACACTGTACTTTTGCCCGAAAGTTGACCCAGAAAGTTCTACCCACTTAAATTTGTAGTGAAGCGATCCTTTAGTGGAATTCTGTACTGGCCGAAAAGTATGCATGTTTGGTGATTTTCTGTGCAAAACGCCTAGTTTTGAAGAGTTGAATGATTGTAAAGCACTCACAGGTTCTATCTGTCAAGGAATCCCAATAGAAAATAAATGCATCTTGTTACTTTGACCTGATTTATATTGGTTCATGTAACAGATATTAAGAAGGTGTCAACTGTAAAAACGTTTCTCATGTTGCTATAAACATTTCGTTAGTTGAACACTTTTTGACACCTGTTTCAGAAAACGAGATAAGTTTATGAAAGTCCGGGTTCGCGGTAGATGCATGCGACGCAATTCCAAACAAAGTTAGCATAAAAAAGAAGAAATATGCAACGTCCAAAGACCACTGCCGCTGACGAGGGAAGTCATGGGACCACTTTCGCTTTCTTCGCTGCTACAAATAAACGCGAGAGTGCAATATCTCCCTCTCTTCTCGTGTAGAAGCGAGGTCTCCTCCCCTCGCATTCTTTGAGGAGGCGGTGCCACGTGACCCTGGTGCAGCTAGCTTCGAAGAAGGAAAAGAGAGAGTAAAGATTAGCTGGGGAGCGTATAAGAAGCACACGTAGGGCGAAAGTGTGTGGTGCATGAAAAAAGGAGTCCGGAAATGCACGAAGAAGAAGATGTTTGAGTTAAAGGAAACCACGTATGAGCGGAAGTGCATTCTTTGATTGGCGGAACATGGAAGTGGAAAAACGAACGGAATTCCGCTCATCTTTGGTACGTTGTATGCATCATGATTCCATTCTTTTAAAGAAAGCTATTGAGGACTCAGAGTAAGGAAAGGAATGTCGAAAAGCGGCAATATAAAAGAGCTCATGACGCAAGTTACAAAGTGGATGTTGGTGGAAGAAGCCTCTTCCAATGTTACACACCTCGATTGATGGGAGTGTAAAAAAATTTGGGACAGGGAGCAAGTCAATTTGTGGGCGTGTCAGCAAAATCTGGTCCTTCCAATGTGCTTGATTGCTACTTTCGAAAACTTCCGGAATTCGAGGTAATGGGTAACGCTGTTTGAAAATGAAAATGCACCATCTTTCGAAGCGAAGCGTTTCGAAGATTGACTGAGGAATCTGGTGGTGAGGCAGGCACTCATGCTAACCGTACGTCACTTAAACCGTTCCCATGAAAGGGTGTATAAGAAAGTTTTGGATTGTCGGGAACAAGGGAAAAAATTGAGAAACAAAAGGTAAAATGATCAATGATCATTTACAGTATTCACTTCTCACATATAACCCTAGAAGTTTGTGTAGGTCGTCGCTTATAGTTATTATAAATTCGCAGTCTGTTGGCACTCTTTTAAAGGCGCATGACGTTACTTAAAAGGATATCTCGCCGCGATTAGACATTTTTTCGGTCTGAAAAATGTGCGCCATCAAAAGTTTTAAGATTTCACATCTTTTTCAGACGGAAAAAATGTCGAATCGTGGCGAGATATCCTTTTAAGTAACGTCATGCGCCTTTAAAAGAGTGCCAACAGACTGCGAATTTATAATAGCACATTTGAAATCTCAAAATTGCGTTTGTGCAAAAATTGCACGATGAAAGATACATACTAGATTACAAAGCAGTTGTTGATTGTGACAGCGTCTTCCAACAGAAATGTTACACATTTTGATGAAAGGGCAATAGAGGAGAAAAAGCGGGATTGGGAGCAAATCGATTTCAGAGGGTGTCACCTGTCTATTGAGACTTTCGATTTATCAAAAAATGAGGCCATGACTTTCCACTGAGGCATAGCAATCAGTAGTAGATATGTGAGGAATAACTTTTTTGAAGCTGAATTCAGAATCCGGAATGGGGTTTTCAAAACTCCGCACATCTCTAATTAGTAGTTGCAAAATCACTTTTAAAACCAATCAATGTGCAATCCAAATTTCACATTCTAAATTCCTAAAAATTAACAGAAAAACTTTATTTGGAACACCAGAGAATAACGAGTTCTTTCTGTCTCTCTCATTGAGTTCCATGTGGCAGTGCTCTCGGTTTTCGGCTGAAAAAATTCTGGAATTTAGGACAAATTTTGAAGAAAAAACAAACCCTCGCGGATTATGACTACTACGACTTCCGGTGCGACTCCGATCAATCGAACTCTCTTCAGCCTTCTCCGAGAATATCGATCGGTTGTCTTCAGAGGATGCCTGGAATTTCGAGATCTTTCGAAAAACTTAATTCGAAAATTCTCACAATCTTCGTAGTGGCTGGCAATGTGTTTCCAGTGGACGGCACTTTGCTTGACGACGAGTTTGTCGTTCTCATCGAAGTAGTGTCGGTATTCTTCCATTGACATGTCCAATCTAATGGCTCTTTTAGCGTTAGATTGGAGCAACGGGCGTAGTCGGTGATCGCTTCGCGGAACACTCTGGAAAAGTTAAAAGATTTCAAATGATTTTCGGAAGTGTTAGGGTACCCGAACTCGACGTCCGAAAAGAAGAACAAGCTGTTGATGTAGTCGGCCATAATGGCGAACTCTTCGGGGACCGACGAGATGGTGGATACTGGAAAATCGGCATTTCGGAAGGATTCAGTTTTCTAAATACAGAAGCTCAGAATCTTCAAAAACTCACTCCACTTGGAATCTTCAAAAACCTTCCTCTTCAACGCATACGTTACGTCCCTCGGTTTGCCTTTCCATGGTACTCCCCTCTCACCGTCCATGAAATCGAGGAGCTGAAAACGAGTATTCAGAATTGTTGATTCAGAAATCAAGGTGATGAAACTGAAAATACCAAACGCTCTTTCATTCTTACCATATAATACCAGCTCTCAAAATCGTCTTTTCTCGCCAACTCCTCCATCCGATGCGACGCTCTTGGGCAGTATCTCGGAGTGCCCACCATCTTCGTCCGATTCCTCGGATCTCTCACTTTCCCATTCGATTGACGATATTTTCGAGCCAAACCAAAGTCCAAAATGTAGATGAGTTCTTGTTTCGCGCCGGCTCCGATACAGTAGTTTGCTGGTTTGATGTCTCGATGTAGGAAGCCGAGGTTGTGGAAATCGTGGATCGCCTATGAATGGAATGCTCGATTAGAGAAGATCGAAATTCAGAATTATCGTATTCCCTCATACAGACCAGCACCCCCCTTCTCGTCTTTTCGATAAATTTTATCTCAGTTTTTGTAACAGTTATGAAAAAGTGGTCAACTAATAAAATGTTAAAAACACGAAACATTTTTGTAGTTGGCCACATTTGATAACAGTTACAGGAACCAAGATAAATTTGGTGAAAATGACGGAAAAAGCATGATATTCTATTCGAGGGAAAACAGTATATACCTTCATCGTTTGAAGACCACACTGAAGAGCCGTGGATCTGGAGAAAGCCTTTTGTTTCAGCTTTTCCAACGAGGCACCGACAAGAGTCATCACAATCCACTAAAAATGAACAAGTTTACACAAACTAGAATTATTTAAAAAATTCCTCTTATATCCTAGTAGCCTTGTTTGACGACTTTCAGTACGGCTTTTAATTTTGAGCAGTTGAAAAGATATTTTCCAATCACCCGATTTTTCCGAAAATGTGCGTAGCAAAGAGTTCTAGATCTTCATTTTTGTAGTTGACAACTTTTTTCTGAAAATCACAACCAAGTCAGTTATAGCGCGTATAATACGTGATCTCAATTTTCAAAAAATTTCGGACCTCTTTTCTTTACCATCACCTAGCAGACTTCAGAGCGAGTTTCCAAAAAAGTTGTCAACTACAGAAATAAAAATCTAAAGTAGCTGAATACACCCACCAATTTTCAAAAAATTGATGGCATATTTTCAATTGTTCAAAGTTGCAAATGTTTTTATCGCTAGTGTGAATTCCCAAAGTTCCCACCTTCAACTCAACAGTCTGTCCCAAATCAATGAGCTCCGGAAAGTGCTCCCTGCCGGCTGGATCACTCTTCGCAAACGACGCCATCACGTTTCTCTCGATTTTGAGACGAGACGACTGTTTCTTGACACATTTTAGCTCAGTCTTCATGGCGAATTCCTCAAAATTTTGAGGTCTTAAATTTTCGAAAACTTAATGAGGGACTAAAGGAGATTTCCATTTTCAAAAACTGAGGTCAATCTTCAGAGTTCTGAGCTTCTGAAGGTGCGTCGCAGTTTTTGAAACTCAAGGAGTACGTGTCAAAAATTCTTTTCAATGGTAACCCTCAAAACCAACTTTATCATTGATCGGAATCCCGACCTCGTTCACTTGTATCACCTTCATCACCGTCCCAAAGCCACCGGCACCGAGTTGTACGACAACTTTCCAACTGGGAAAACTCAAGTGATTCTTTTCGAAATTCCACCATAAACTCACTTGTAATCAGGTTTCGATCTCTTGATAATATCATTTGGTTCCAACTTTGTTCGCAAGCGAGTGCTCATTCTTCAGAAATACTTTTGATTTGTAGAAAAAACTTCGAGGCAATATTTCGTGTTGGCGAGAAAAAGTGGGAACGGGTTATTTTTTTTTCTAGAATGACGTGATGTGTAACTTTCTAGTAACAACATGTTGATAAGTGGGAGGTCTTCTAGAAATGTGTCTTTTGCTAGCAGCAGAGTTCATTGTTTTGTTTTTTTTTTGAACAATTTTCAGATTTTCTAGAGCTCCAAATTTGGTAATCCAAACCTCTCCACCCCAAACCTACTCCACTCTTATCTCCTCCTTCCATTCTTTTTTCGCATTCGCCGACTTCGTCATTCTTCACCATCGTTGCCACTTTTGTGTGACGGTTTGTCTCCGTATCTATTTGCGTCGTCTCCAAAAGTGAAATCAGAAGTGATACAGATAGACTACCTCCACAAAATGATTCGTCTACTAATCTCTATACTCTGTATGATAATTTATGGCGATGCGTTGGGCTACGAGAACCTCGAACACAGAAGAACCGAACCAAGGTTGCGAGTGGTGAGTTCCTTCATTTGTGAAGAAATGAAAAAAGATTTCGCTCCCGGGTGGGCTCGAACCACCAACCTTTCGGTTAACAGCCGAACGCGCTGCCTATTGCGCCACGGAAGCGGACACTTCCCGGGTTGCGTTGTGCGTATAAGAGAGTGGGGGTTGTCTGCTGGCCGGCGGGAGCGCGAGAGAAGAGAATGAGATAGCGATGGCATGCAAGTTCTGTGCACTCTCTAATATCATTTTCCAGTCAACACTGGATGTTGGCGAATACTGTGCAACTTATCACGAAAACTACGTCTACTACTGTCGAGGAATCTACACGGCAGAGAAACTACACAAGCATCGGAACATCATGGAGAAAATTGGCAAGTTTTGTCCGAGTTACAAGCAGGCTTGTGTCACGAGAACGAGGTGAGAACATAGTTTATTATCGGAGTAGATGGAATGTATCTTTTTCGGTTCTAGAGGTGACCCAGAAGAGGATAGGGAGAGGAAAGAAGAACACAAGAAAGAACTGACAGATGACGTGGGGGATATGCTATTCGACGATTTGATGAGGAAGGTGAGAATCGATCTGAAAATAAGACTTAAAACTTTGCAAAAAAAAACTCCGCCTTGTTTGCCTCCAAAAAGGTTTGAACCCAGATAGCGAATTTCAAAAGCTGACGCTTAACCATTACACTAAACGCTCCAGCTGCTAAAGGGGATACACGGCATATGAAAAAGCTTCCGCGCTCCTCACTTTTTCAACGACTTTCAAAGACTATTTTCAGCTCGAAAAAATCGTTCCATGCCGTCCAAACTGTAACCAATCCGTTCATCCGCATTGTACTCGTCGGTGTAAGGTGGGTGTATCTCCATTTATTATATCACACGGTCGAAAATCAACTCATCAATCATGAAATGTTTATTTCTTCTCCCCCACATCACTTTTTCATTACGTCTCCAGTCCAAAAAGAGTCCAAATCTTCAGAAAAATTCTTACAGTGCGAATACGAATACCAAAGGATGCAGAAGTGGTGTAAGCCGTCGCGAATCGAGGAGAGATTCAAGTACTTTTGCAAGTATGCCTTCTTATCATTTTAGTTACCCCGTGACTTTGAAAGATTGGGAAGAAGAAGATCAAAAAACGAAGTCGCGCAAAAGACGCACCCCAATCTTTCAAAGTCTTCTCCTTCCTCTTATCAAATCTTTATTATCATTTGGCCTCGAAGCGGTTTGATTTTCGAAGACCAAGAAGATGGAGGAGTGTGGATTGTGATTTTTTGAGGGGACAGTGACGCCTAGCTTGTTTCAGAATTTGGTACATGTCCTGCTCTACATACATCGACGAGATCGATCCTGACATGCCTGAGCAGTTTGTCACAGGTGAGACTACGAATCTGAAAATTTGTTGAAGCAAAAGTTGGGATTTACAGAATACGGGAACTACGGGCACTACGGCGGGTGAACAAATGCGGAATTAGCTCACAGATTCATATGACAATGAAGACCATCTTCTCAGCAATCTCAAGAATGAATAAATAATGAAATGTTTGGACGTTGTACGGTTTTAGGAGAGGGAGATTATAAGAAAGAGATTGACGGGAGGGGAGAGAATAATTATTGAGGGTAGGGGACGAGATCGTGGCACAAATATAAAACAACGAGCCGTCCAATAAGAGACCGTCTCGATTTGATCAATCATGGATCATCAGGGTGGGATTATCTTGGTTTTAGGGAGTGGAGGATCATGGAAGAATGAGAAAAAGCAATGTGGTATGTTTGGGGAGTTAAGAACAGAGCTGTAGGACAGCCAATAAATTAACTATCAACAACGAAAGTTGATCGACGAAAGGATAGTTCAGCTTCGAAAACTGAATGGGGGGAATTATGAAAACAAGAGTTTTGATGTTATCATACAGTTGATATAAGACATAAGGGACTGAAATGTGAAAAACGGATCACATCCGTTGAGTGTTTTTAGGGGGAAAGGGGGAGGACGGAAGAGCAATGATACATTACAAAGCTGTTACACAATCACAAGGAGATTTCTTAAAGTGGGGGGAGTGTAGTTTTAAATTTTGCAAACGAGACTAAAACAACATGGGGCAGTGAAAGAGATGCGGGTTGATTTTGAACCAGAAAGCACGATGGGTGGGAAACGGGAGAAAATTTGCTGGAAGATCAGTTGGATTTGTTCGAACTTTTCGAAGGAGCTCCGAAGATCGTAGGGAACATTTCGCGGAACTTGTCAGTTGGAGCCGAGACCAACGCCACTTCCTTCTCATCCGTCTCGCAGTACTTGTTGAAAATTGACTTGCAATCAGAAGTGGAGGCATTGATATACGCACGGTGCAAATCGGCGAGCACATCAACAAAGTCCTCAGTAGTGATTTCGGTCACCTCAATCATGTGCTTTGGCCATGCTTCATTTGCTTTCTTTCCGACTTGAACGTTTGTGAAGCAAGCAGCGGCGGCGGCAATATCCGATGGTCGGTATCGAACGAAATCGTAGTCGATTAGCGTGAGATCGAGCAGGTAGTTCATGGTCTTGACCATTTTGCTGAAAAGCGGGGAATTCCAGAAAAACCTCGAACGTGTCTCACTTACTATGTGAAGTTCATACACTTGGCAAAACAAGCTCCAAACCAGGCAGACGTCGGGAGAGAAACGATGAAGTTGAACTTCATGAGAAGGAAACGTTCCATTCGGAGGATCTCAGGAACTTTGTAGGTCATGTCGGTGATGACAGCATACTCGCCGATCTCTGGTGGAAAGATCTCCTCGTATTTCCTAAAAGATAAACTTTTTGAAAAGAAAACCCAGAGACTAAACTAACGCAGCGATCATCAGAGCAGCCGTCCCTACAAGTTGGAATTGCACCTTGTCGACGTTCAGGCAGGAAAGAACACGATCCACTAACATGATCGCCAAGTGGAAAGTTTCTCTCTGAAGTCGATACTCCTTGACAACATCGCTGATCCAGTCAACGAGAATCGATCGCATCTCCTCCGTCACTTGAACTTGCCTGGAGAAGGCTTCGGAACAAGGACGATATAGCTTTTGGCGAACGAGCATGTATTTGATGATGTCTCGTCGATACATCTCCGATGAGAACATGGCATCATCGCGTTCTTCTTTTGTTGGCGCTTTCCGGACCACAACCTCCTTCCTCGATTCGGCAGCAGTTTCAGAAGAACCCACGTGGAACGCAGAGAGTGATGCTCGGACAGTGGTTGTGAATGTCGAAGAGGCAACAGAGATTTTCTGAAAAACGGTTATTTCTTGGGAACCCCGAAATCGAGAATGAGCTTACATCGCAGTCATCATCATCATAGACAGCTGAGACCGATTGGCATTCCGATGGAGGTTCCGAATATCTTGACATGTTATCATATGTGTCACGAGTCTGCATGAATTTTTTGAGCTCTTCAGAGTGTTTCTGAAAGTAAAATAGATTAAAATCTTGCACTTTGAATGAAACTGATCTACCTTCTCTTCCATCTTTCGTTCCAACTCGTGTATGATATTGTTGTCATTTTCGACAGCCTCCTTCTTCACCACATTCTCATCATTCTCCTTGAAATCCGGATCCTCGAAAACTTCAAACGTATCCTTCGCATTGAACTTGATCAGTGGAGCGTCCTCTTTGACCACTTCACGACGAAGATTACTCGTGCCAATCTGACGAGTCAGTTTGCCTCCCAGTGGCGCATTTTTCGAAAGTACGGATTTGTTGAACGTTTCGTTCGGCGCTGTTGCAGTCACGTTGCTCGGCTGAAAATCAGAAATTTGTCTTCTATCAGAAAAGATGGGTGAATCGTACCTTCAGTGAAAGTGCGGCTCGCATACTCGTCGCTTGTCAGTCGTCGCAGCTGAAAAGTTTTCCCTAGGCGCGCGCGCGCAGTTGAACCCTGAAAATTGAATATCATTATTGGAAGGTACGAAAACGAAAAAAAAATTGGAGGTTGAGAAGTGAAAGAAACTCATGGAGTCGTTAGGAATCAATCAATATACAAGTACAAAACAAAGATGGTGATGACTTATGCAAGGGACCATGCAAGTGGAAGGAAAAGAAGGAAGGGGGAGAATAGGAGAGGAAAGGAGAGGTTGTGATGAAGATTACAGGAAAGTGTCATTCGTATGTTTTGACTCTTTGGTTAATGAGGAAAAAGGTTCAGGACAAGAAAGTAGTTTTCGTCTTGGAGAGGGAACAGAATCTGGAAAGCTCAGACAAATAATCTATAAGAAACCGAATGATTGAAAATTTTTGATTCGTTGTCAATTCTGATTTTAATCGAAATGAACCTTTCAACATCAAGAGAAATAATAAGAATAGAAATTAACCAGTAGAACATCCGAGATTGTGAACATGATGTGAAGACCAACGATGTTCGCTGCGGATAGGATCTAAGACCACCTGTCGTCCTCTCTCGATCATTACCGTCCGCAGACTCTCCGCCCAATATGGACCTTACTGGACAAAAAGAATGTCTTGGAAGCAAGAATGGTTCAAAAACAACTAACAAGGCTCATGAGGTGAGGTGAGGGCGGATTGAGGGTGGCCGAAGAGGTAGAAGAAGAGGGGGCCTGCAGAGGGTGAAAGCGTTCACGCAATCCGTTGCGCAAGCAGTCCTTTGCCTATGTGACCCGTCCAACCTAGAGCTCTTGCGTAGGCATACGTCGGATCGGAATAAGAGAGGAGGAGGAGGACAGTATGTATCGATTGACAGAAAATGAGTGAAAGGCCTTTGGTATTAGAAGTAAAGCGTTGGCACCAAAAATGGATGCTCTGATTGTTTTCTTATTCTTCTCGCCGTGACTCATGGGGTGGCACCTTCAACCTTCGGATCCTCATGAGAGCAGCAAACAAAAAATGGATTGCACAACGGGAGACTGCCCGTCTTGGGGAGTATTGTTGTTAATCCTCTCCAGGGGTATCAGAGTAAGGGGTTTGTTTGTTGTTGTTAGGAGAAGAATCATGAGGCGAAACGATCCAACAGTTAACTCCACTCAAAAACGAGACATTCTGTCAAACATGGTTTCAAATGATAAATCTAAATGAATTCTTTTTCATATGTAATACGGGCAGGCTTGAGGTTCAGTAACATGCCGCTAGAAAATCAAAATTCGAAAAAACCGGTTTTCAGCTTTTCGAGCCCCGCTAGCCGCTTTCGAGCCCCGCTGAATCCGACTCAGTATCTAACTATAAAGTCGAATCATCAGCCGGTCTCCTTGCAACTATGACCTAGAGTAACTGCCAATATTTGAAAATCGACTACCCAACAAAAATGCGAGAAACAAACTTGCAAAAAGAAAATAACGGTTAGACGAGATATTAACCTGAGATTAGGCATCCACCGTCGTCACGCTTGAAGAGGAAACTGACATTGACGGTTTTCCTCGTCCTCCAAGGTTGTTGCGCCACTCCAACTAATTGGCGGCGGCGCCAGGGGGCATCACACACCATTTTCAGAGATGGCCAACTCACGAGCCATCTACTATTGTTTGTAAACAAGTACGCTACGACGAGCGTAGGGAAACCCAGGTTATCAGTTATACAGTGCGGGTCAAGACACACAGAGGGTGATAAAACTATATGGTCAGCCGGGCATGTTGGGAAGCTCGAAGAGAGAAAATGTACTGGAGGAAAGTAGAAAACTCTCAACTTTCACCTTTTTTGAGGGGTGGCAAGTGGTAGAGGGCGAGCGAGAGTGTTTGCTCTCTGATATGATACATAAAAGGGTTGGCGCCGATGAGAGAGAAAGAGAGCGACACGATAATGAGAGTATGTGGTCCACTTTCGATGTTGAGACAATTCGACATGCGAACTTTTGAACAGTTTTTGCTTTTAGAGTGTGGGAAATTTTGAAAAAAAAACGCCTTGGAAAAGTGATAAATTTCCAAAAATCCGAGGTTCCGTATGGTGCCTGGCGGTGGCTAAAGAAGAGAGGAGGCGCAAGAAAAGGTGAACAATCGTCCCCTTCTGTCACTCAAAGAAATCATTCATTTTTTCGAAAGTTTTCCTTTTGCGCGCCAGAAACAGAACATGAGAAGAGGGAGAATAAGAAAAGTGACACCAGAAGTTATCGGGACTGAATTCGGATTCAAGATTCCGAGCGAAAACGAGTGAGCAACGTGTGAAAACGTGTCGAGCGAGCTGGAAATGCGGTTGGAAACAGAAAAAATCTGGAAATTCGGATTGTTGCGAACACGCTCTAATGAGAAGCTTTTTGGGCGGCGGCTCGAAATTTCAGGAATTTTTGGCGCACTTTCTCTGAATTTTGAGAATAAAATTTAATTTTCAGTGAGAAATAATGGGTTTTCAGCAAAGGTTTATAGATTTTCAACATTAAAATTGAATTTTGAGGTTGCCAAAAAACAAAACTACAGGAAAGAACCAGCGGAAGCTGGGAAAATATCCGCAATTTTCATTTTTCGAGGAAACAGCAAAAACTCGAGAGAGAAAACTGAATTCAAAGAAGAACAGTTAGCAATCAGCAAAAAAAGTGGACAAAATATCAGAACTCATGAGTAATGAAACAAGGAATTCCACCGAAAAAAAAACTGAGAACTGTTCCTTTGGTGTTGTGTGTAGTTTGATCGTTTCGACGATTCCCTATTTTGATCAAAAATTGACCGCGAAAATTGAAAGCTACAGTATCCTATTTTTCAACTTCAAACTTGACCGATTTGTGTGCCATTTTCAGCAACATCTTAGAAGCTTCCTTAACATTGAATGAGGTCAGATCACCTTCATAAATCTGAATCGAAATAAAATGTTGTTTGGAAAGCGAAAACCATTCGAAAAGCACGATAGAATTCTCAATTCGAATTTGGCGGCGGCTTCGGAAATAGTGCGCTACTCGAAGAGACGCAGAGCAACGCGTTGACCGCGCGGAACAAGAAGCGGAGAGAAAACGATTAGATGATGTTGGCCCGATGGGGTGGATGGAAAACAGTGGTGATGGCTGGGTGACCGTTTGGACAGACGGAGGAAAGAGAGAGAAGAGAATGGTCTGTGATGAATAGGAGACGGAGGTGGTGCACCAACGTCACACCAGCCGGCCTGGGGGAGTAGAAGGTGTCCATTGTGTCCGTGGGGCTAACGGAGAGGAAAACAGGAGGAACGGATCAATGCGATTGGTGGCCACCAGTTTCGGGGGGCGCTGGGCGGATGGCGACATGAGGAAAGAAAAATGAGGGCGAAACGGGTTGGCGGTGGAGATGGGAGAAAGACAAACCCAGATGGTCGAAATGAGAGAACCACAGTGAAGAAAGTCACCATTCATCATTAGGTGACCTGAAGATGTAGCAAGTATGTATAGATAGAACAGTTGGCTTGGACAAGTGGTTTAGAGAGATGGGTTATGCGGATAAAGAACAACTGATGGATGCCTAGATCAGATTGCTCGAAAAACCGAGTTCAATGTTGAAAGATGTTATGGACTCTGGAAAAAACTGGAAACTTGCCATGAAACTTTCCATTGGAAGGTTTTCAATAGAAAACTGCGAATCCTGACCTGGTACTTTAATAATTTTCATGTCCGTCTGTTTTTTTCAGATTGTCTTGGAAACCCTTAATTCTGGAATCTTAAGAATCCAAAAAAGTTCCGCTAACAAATTTGCATATTCTTCCTCTCTTCTTCAAATACAAAACACAAACAAAATTTCAAATTTTCCTCCCGGAAAAAAATGTTGAAAGTGTCATGTTACCAGGAGTACAGATCGTTGTGTATGTTTTGAGAAACATCTCATTTTCTTGTTTTGCAATTTTTTCGATAAACTTGCCATGTGATCTGATGAGAAACTTGTTTGGAAGTCTGTATGGTAATTTTGAAGATTTCATGGTAGATAGAAAGGTTTCCCAGGAGGTTACTGTACATCCAGCAATAGAATCACACCCGTCACTTTGACCAAATTGACCTCAGTTCCTGTAACAGATATGAAAAAATGGTCAACTGTAGAAACATTCTTCATGTTGCCATGAACATTTTGTTAATGCATCACTTTTTGATATATCTTACAAGGACCCAGATAAATCCAGTTGTAGTGAGATGTTCCGTGCTGAATTTATGGTAGTCTTACTGAATGAATCTAAACATTTGGAAAGTGCAAACTTGAAAAAAAAACTAGAGACTTCTATGATTTTCATGTTTCTGGATGTTCTAGAGAGAAACCCTTCCTTCAAAAAATTTCAGAGTTTCTGTGTATTTGTCTAGTTTCGAAAAGTTTCACAGAATCACTTATTCAGATTCCATCGACTCGCAGTTATCCTTTATTAAAATTTCTACCACGTCCCTATAAGAATTCAATATGATCGGAGCTTTCGAGCGATTTCGTTCGGAGGTGTGTTTTAAACAATTCTACAGTTCCCGGTTCACAAAAAGCTTTCCCTTTTGATTCGTGTATTTTTCCTTTGATTTGGAAATTAAGGAACTAAAACATTCAAAGGTTCGGTTCTTGAAAGTCTGTTCGATTCTAGTAGATTCATCTCTAGACACAACAAATTCTAAAAGTTTGAAGGAATTCTCCAGATTTTGGTTATTCATCATCAACGAGAAACCAACTGGGGCCCCTGATTTTATTGTAACTTGCAATGAAAAACTCGACGATTTTGAAATTCTGAAGAGTTCTCTGTTCCAGGAAGATTTTTAGATTTTCAAAAAGTCGATTGTTTAGACTTTTTGTCATTCTTATTGGATTTGAAAATCTCAAATTCGCTGCTCTCTCTCTCAGACTCAATGGCCTTTTTTTTCAGTTCGACCACTCTCGATTTCAAAATCCCAAACTCGATGCTTCCTAATCTGCATCATCGAAATCCCTGTAGACCCCTCTTCCGCATAAATGAAATCTCTATTACCCGATTCGAAAGTCATCTCCATGTCTCATCTGTCGCGATTCCTCTCTCCTTTTGGAGCGCCTTCTGAAGCCCATGTTCCGCCCTTCCTTCCCACTTGATTACCCATTAAATTCGAATCCTCCGCCTTCGGAAAGTCCATAAAGAGGGCTTCGGTCCTTCCAAGCTCTCCGTCTCTCTCTCCAATAGAGAAAAAACACAATAGCTTTGGAGAGGTACCATCCCATCTGATCGTCTGCCTCCCTCCCTCCCTCTCTCGCTTCTTCCGCATCTTTTCAATCATTCCGCGTGTATTGTTTCAGTCGAGCAAACAGCGTGTCCTCTTCTCTTCTCCCGTTCTATTTGTCATTTGCCCCCGAAGTGTACCTTCTTTCTAACCTGCTTCATCTCTCTTCTCCCCGCGTCCGACTCTGACCACTAATTATCTATACTAAGCTGATTATTACTGAGAGGAAGAATAACCATGACACGAAGGTAGGATGATTGATGAGTAGTTGAGATAGTGTCAAGTTTCCAGGAATGCCTTCGTGGTTCTGCTACATCTTGTTACATGTTGCTTTGCTGCCAATTGGGTCAAAATTATGGTAAGATTTTTTGTTTGGAACTTTGAAATTTCGCATTGTTGGAAACAGAAATATTGAAAACTTGAACAGCCAACTTTTACGGGGTCTTATTGGCACTTTCTTTCGTTTTTCGAGAGCCTATGAAAGTATGGGAATTTCAGAAATCTTAAGTTGGGATTCGAGACGTTTTGAGTTTTCATTTTGAGTTTTCAAGAGGTCTTGAATCAAAAACTTCCAAATTTATCTCGGTTTCTGTGACAGATATCAAAAAATGGTCAACTAACAAAATGCTGTTCATTTTGTTCTGATTGTTTTGTTAGTTGATTTCGTTTCAAAATCTGCCACAGGAACCGAGATAGAATATTGGTCAAGAAAGTTGCGCGCTTCCTGATTTTTAGTGCACAACGATCATCTTTGAAGCTTTGAAAGGCGTTTCCAATGACCCGATTTTTTTGCGAATTCGTAGAAGTATTGAGAAACCTTAGATCTTAGTTTTTGAAGTAGACAACTTTCCAAAAGTTGACGTCTAGTAAGGTTTAACGGGAATGGAGAAGCGACCTCTAACTTCCGGAATTTATGCACCTACATGCTTTAAAGCGTCATAACTCACTGGAAGATGATTTTACTGAAAATTGGTCAACAAGAGGTCGAGAGGTGTTCAATAAATCTACCTGTTTTGAAAACAATCGTGTTATTGAGAACCTACTTTTCAAGGTCTCAAAGATGACCATAACCGTTTTGCACTGAAAACTGCAACCACCTTTCCATGACTGAAACCAAATGTATCTTGGTTCCTGTAATGAATATCAAAAAGTAATCAACTGACAAAATGTTCCCCAGTTTTCCATAACCATTTTGTTAGTTGACCACTTTTTGATATATTTTACAGGAACCGAGATGAATGTGGGCAAAGCTTCGGTGATTTTCAAATGGACCCCTTTCTCAGTTTTCCATTTGCAGCGTCCCACCATAACCTGGGAAGACATGGACGTCTCCGCGGACGGCGAGCGGAAATTCTTCTGCGGTCAATTCGATTCCTCCTATTCTGGCCGATACCATTGGAGATTCAACGGATCCTCGATTCTTCCCGAACGAACTCAAATTCATCGGAATGAGTTTGTGTGAGTATACTATAGAATTTAATTTCAAAAACGTTCTCTTCCCTAATAGGATCGATGCCCTTGACTCACAAGGACACGATCGTTTTGTTGCTTTACGGCACCCGGCGAGAAGAGGGACATGTACCGTTTTATTGTGGGCAATTATGTAGAGGGGAAGAGAAACGCGAAAAAGAACAAAGAGAGTCCATATGGTATTGGAGCATGAATAATCAAGGAGTTTTTATAGATTCTTGTCGGGAGCGAATGCAATACGAAATCAACTACCCGGAGAGTACGAGTGTTGTGTTCGAGAGGATCTTGGAAATGCGTGCTACGCGAGAATGATCGTGGTGCAGAGTGAGTTTTTTTTTCGAGATTCTAGAATTATGGGGGTTCCTGATTAGGCTCCGCCCTCGTTTGGGAAGACCCATACTTTTCCGATAGTCCGACAGAAGGTGGCTGAAACACTGAGAGTCCGAGACTCTGAAATTCTAATATTCTGAAATTTGCCATTTGTCAAAATCAAATTCAGTTGGATTCTGAGGCTCAGAAATCATGGATCATCAGATTCTGAATCATTCGGAGATCTTAAAGGTTTTCGAGGCTTTTGAGAAGTTCTGAGCTTTTGAGAATTTTGAAAATCCTAGAGTTCAGGATCTCAAGTCTCACAATCTCGCCCTCAATCTAAAAACTAGAAACTCCTAATGCTACTTTCTAAATTCGTAACTTTTTTGTGACCATGAAGCTAGAACTTGAAAACCCAACAAACAAAAAAAAAAACGTTTACCTTCTCCAGACCGAACGGACAATCACAACATTGACATGACAAACTCGACACTGCTTTTAGCGGAAGAAGGACATACTTACTATATCAGGTATCTCAATTATCCTCCCTCTCAATGTACTTTTTGTTTCCCCCCAGAATGCACGATGTGAAGAGGATCGAAGGGGTGAAGTGCACACTCGATGGTGTGAATGTTGACAATTTCAAGTATCCGGTTCGTTTTTTATATAGGTTTTTGATAGACTGTTTAATAGAGATGGCTTGGTTGTGTTGACTTTTTCCTTGCGATCTAGGTTAATGCAGGAGATTCCGATTCTACAACACAAATCGGCCAAAATGATCATGTCATTTGAGTAGTGATCTCACAAAGTTGCCACCTATTAATAGCCTGCCAGTGTGTGCTCTCGAGACGGTCTCGAGAAACTTCTCGAGAAATTTCTCGAGAAAGTTTCGAAAAGTTTCTAGCGTTGACGTTTTTCTTACAATGTCAATTCCAGTTCGTGTCTCGGGAAACCAAGAAAGCTGTCCCCTACCATCTAAAAATTGGAAACATCGAAAGAGGAGGAGAAGTCAAATGCGATATACGACTTCATCATAAGGAAAAAGTGGAGAAATCTTTCGACGTGCGGTTACTCGGAGCATTCGCTTCAGGTTCAAATCTCAAACTTCTGTTCATCTCTGTGATTCTTTCTCTCTTCAGGTGGTTTTAATAATATTCATTTAACTTATTAGGTCTATCTTTTTTCTGTAAATAAAGTTGTTATCCATCCCTATACAACAGACAAGTTATTCCGTGTCTCGAGTGAACACAGAACTCCTGGGCATGAGCCAAATAAGAGAATGCACACGGAGCACAAATGACACTCCAGGTTCCTTCAAAATCTCGAAGAGCAGCCGCGTGGATTGCTCGTTTGGATTCGGTCATTCCCTCGTCGCTGATGTGCTGGAACTTTGAGGTTAGATCGTCTGACGGAAAATCCAAGATCAGAACTTAACTTGGAGCATAACGTATATTGAACTCAAGTTTCTCATCGTCTTCCTATAGAGAAAACAAAGCTTACCTCATTCATGACTTTTCTCAATATCTCATCCGAACAATCATCATCTTTCCTCGGCCTCACAACGGGTTTGGTTCGAACATTCGGATTCTGAATCAGGGAGCCTGGATATGGATCAATGTAGTCGTACTGGTGGGGAGATGATGTTGAATCTGAAAGTTTGGTTTTTCAACATTTCCGAAATTGGATCTTCAAAACTAAAACTTCAGCTATCAACACTCAAAGTTTGCTAGTTGAGTTTTGACTCAAAAAATTCACAGAAAAAAAACAACATTTATTCCCATGGGAGGTGTGAACGCAAAAATTTATGAATAAAGTTCACATTTGAAACATTTCCATTCTTACGGAAACTTCCTTCGAGGCTTTGTAGTTGATATGGAATCAAAAAAAAGGTTTGAGTTCAGTTCCGATTCTGCGCTCGATGTTTTGACTTTCAGATTTTTCAGTTTCTATTTTTGAAGATTGAGTTGAGTTATTGAAATCTTCAGCTAATTTTTTTTGTGTTCTTAGACTCAACTTTCGTACTCTAACTTGGAAATTTTTACTTGTTCCGTTTCCTGTGAAACACGTCTCTACCGTCCATTTATGCAATCATATTTCATGTCCCGCAGTAGATATCAAAAAGTGGTCAACTAAAAAAATGTTTATGACAGTATGAGGAACATTTTGTTAGTTGACCACTTTTTCATATCTATTACAGAAACTGAGATGAACTTGATCAAAGTGACGGCAAAGTTGTGCCTCTGAAACGAGATTTCGGTTAGTTTGTGCAAATCTTTAGTTTGATTTTCATGCTTTTGGCCGATAATCATTTTAAATCTTATTATTTCGATTTTCTGAGTATTCCCAATTTTCAAATTGCGATCCTTTGAACCTTGGATGGTGCTCATCTCAATTCAAGTTTTCAAGCTTAATGATTCAAGTTTCCCACCCAATGAAATCTATCCAATGATAACCTTTCTTTCTCTCTCCAACCGCAACATCCCCCGGAACATAAATCTTCTGCCAGCAGATTTCTCTCGATCCCCCATGCTCTCCTATCCCCCCAAATTCCATGGACCACCACCTGCCCTCTCTATTAGCCGTTGCTCTTCCCCTCGCAAAAAATCACTCACTCGCATTTCCTTCTATTGTTTTGACCTCCTGTTGTCCACGCACTTCAATGGTGATTCGTAATCCAATAAGGACAATAAGAAAGCGAGGAATTTGGGTCATTTTTAATCGTTTGGAATATTAAAAAAACAAGGTTTATATGTTTTGATTTCCGCTTTTCTCTCTTTTATATTAGTCTCCAGTTTCCTGGAGAGATATTTGCATAATCACCCCTTTTGACAGTCCTCATAATATCCATCTGTTTGCTTTCTCTCCATTAGAATAGGCCTTAGCCTCCACCAGGAGACAATACGTCATCAATGTTTCTCTGCACTCTCTTCATCTCACACACTATTTCCATCACCTCGAAGGATATTAAAAACCACCTGCTACAGGACCTCCTTGGACCACCACCACCTCATTGTCCACCTCCTCTTTCTCTCTTCTGCACTCCAATGACGTGGCAATTAACACTGACAGATTTACACTGGAGGAGTACACGATGTACACTTTTACGACTTTGTCCAAGTGGCTCTGGAGGCGATTAATGACCCAAGAGAAGACACTGATATCAGCTCCGCCCGCCAGAGGAGGACACGGATTTTCTGAGCTGAGAAGTTATGGTTTTTGAACTCTCGCCATATTGGAAGAATTCGGTTTTTAGGAACCCAATTCTGTCTGGGTATCTGTACGTGGTCTATCTCCGGTATTAGTGATCCAATTTTCACAATAATTTGATGGATCAACAGAGCCACAACTTGGCTTATAGTGATCCTATTTTCTTGAAAATCAGACGAATTGACAGCGCATTGTTTCCTGGTAATTTCCGAAATTCTCATTCTTTGAAAGTTTGATTTTGACGGCTTCTGGAGCTTGTCCAGTTTCACAAGGGCAAACTAGTAGAAAGACAATCTTGTCGACGTTGGTATGGATCCGCTGATGAATTTAATTGATCCCAAAACTTTCATTGTTTGACTTTTGAATTTTGAATTCTCACTTTGTCTCAGAACTATCTAAGAGCTTGACTACTTCTAAACTTTCAATGTTTGAGCTTCATTTACTGTGAATCCTGTAATATACTTTCACCTCATTTATCTCGATTCCTGTAGCAGATATCAAAAAGTGAAAAACTGTAAAAACGTTACTCATGCTGTCATGAGCAATTTGTTAGTTGACTATTTTTTGATATCTGTTACATGAGCCTAGATAACTTTGGTCGAAGTGACGACATGGTGTCGACAACTGTAAGATTCTCTCGATTTTCGACCTATTGATTTCCAATCACCCAATTTCACTTCCGGTTCCCGTAAACAACCCAATTTGTCAATGACTCCAAATCAAACTGAAATTAGACCCCCTTCTATCCTCTTCCCCCGGAAACTGGTTTCATCTCTGATATTGTCTGTATCAATCACAGGGGTGGCAACTACTCCTCTCTGCCATCATCATCTAATGATGCGCGACATGTTCTCTCCAAAAAAAAAAATCATCACACACCCTTGTCTCTCTATCTCACCGTCTATTCTCTCTCAATCCATCACATCCTTATCATGTACATGTCACTTATGATATCGCTTTGTCTCTAACTTCATTTTTTTTTCTCTTTCAATCTTGACACCTTTCAGAAAATGGACGAAACAGATCCGGCGAATGTGCCGGATATGTCTCTCCTTCCGGATACCGTACCCGTGGTGGTGTCTGGAGACGGGTCCGCTGCTGGAATCCAACTATGTCCCGCGTTGATTCTCGGAAGCCCCCAGGCTCTTCCAGGAGCCACCAAGCACATCTACAGTCGACTGGCAGCCGCTGCATCTGAAGTTGATCAAGGTGTTCCTGACATCATAATTTCTCTGATCTCCCATGGAAACTCCCTATCTACAAAGTACATGTCATCAGTGGAGAATGGTCTGAAATCCTTCCTCATTGGATGTGGCACATGGCTTATCTCATCTGGAGAAGTCAATGATCCCCTGTCAAGAGTTGCCAGTGGAGCTCTGAAAAACGTACTACCCCAGTTGGAGCACCAAGCAGAAGTTCTTCACATCCTAGTGAATTCCGACGACGTCATCGCTTCCGACTCTGTCACTTCTAAAAGTGTCGTGGACACTTCTCTAAACACGTTGATGCTGATTTGTCGAAAAGAAGGGAGTGATTCTCTTGAAGCCACTGCTAGCAACATGGCTAAACTCAGAGCAGCAACTGCAGTGAAACTAGCCCATCCACCACCAGGTTTGAGTTCAAAACTTTTTGTAGAATCATTGAATTATATTCTTCAGCCCTTCTAATCGGTGTTCCTTCCGAACCAATGAGTCCATCGACCTACGGAAATTCGGCGGCGATTCTCCTGTCTCCCTCGAATGATAAGAGACCGTTTCCGGTGGCTGTCTTTGCTGGTTAGTAGCGACTTTTTGATTTTCAAAGAAGATAGCAACGTTTGGAGACTTCTGATTCATGATGATAGCAGAAATCTGATCATCAAAACTTTTCCAGGAGCATCAAAAGAATCGCTCATCGAGCTTCTTTTCTTCGTCGAACACGGAATTCCTGTGGTGATCCTCCAGGACAGTTGTGAGCTTTGTGCCATTCTTCATTCCAGTCATTTGCTTCTGGAAACTTCCAACTTTGATAATGACAAATTTATCAGCTGGTAAGCACCGCTCAAAAGATACTACGCCAAGTTTTAGAAAAACCGAGTCAGAGACAACTACTTTTTCAAGTCCTCAAATTTGACCGGTTGGCTCTGCAAAGCACCTTTGCTGTAGATCATTTTAGTACCTTGAATTTCGCTCAATCTCTACCAAAACCCCTCTTTTCTAGGCTTCGCTCTCAACTCTACCCACTTGGCCTGGCCGATTGCTACACCTTGATCACAAAGATCCTAATCTCATCAAACTCTGGAGACGTTCAACTCATCGAATTCATAGATTCATCTCAACTCCCCGAGTTGTCCTCTGTAGTTGTGGATCGGTGTCTGGAGTGTTATGCGACTACTGGGGAAGAGAGACAGGTTCTTTTATTAGCCGCCAAATTGAACTCTCCGTCTGTGCTTTCGTCGATGGATGTGGCTGCTCAATTGGACGAGGAGCTCTTAACAATGATACTCTGTGAATGTATCACCAAAGATGATCAATTGCACTTCCTCTCGTCTGTTCTCCAACTCAATCCTCCAATAAGAGTCACCTCCAATATGCTAATCAGAATGATGCACCATGCAGATGAGCACTTTTTCACAGCGATCGTCCTCTGCCAATGCATGGGATACTCTTACGTCCCATCCGAAATCGATCCGAGATTCGCCAACGATATCCAGAAACTGGTGAAGAAGCTCTCGTTCGGAGTGGACAACCTCTTCGACCCGAACGTCTTCTGCAATGACTCTTCCCATCGGGACAAACACGAATCCATTCGAATTCTGGCGATTTGGAGTCTTCTCTTGCATCGACCGGGGATCGTGAAGTGTCTGGCGGCATTTGCAGATGAGCCAGTGGCATTCTCAATGGTCTTGTCCAGGATTTCAAGGTCGTTGGCTCATGAGGTAAAACCGATTTAGGTCTAGAAGGAAACCATGATATTTTCAGAGTCACGACTGGCATTTCTACGAGAAATCTCTGAACGAGCTGTCGGATACATTATCTGCATCTGCTACGAAGCTTTTTGATACGGTAATAACTTATGAAAACTTGCCTGAGCACCGCAGACCACCTAGTTGTGTCTATGGGTTCGGATCAACTCTAAAGTAAACGAGACATTTCAACAACGAAAACAGCGAAACGAGTTTCTGTACATTCAGTTCTGAACCGTCCATTTTTAGAACGGCCGGTTTGAAGACATTCGATTTTAAAGTGTTCGGTTTCGAAAGTTCCGGTTTCGAAATGTCTAATTCTAGAACGTCCAGTTTTATGTCCAGGACCCATTTTTAAGTCTCTGACTTCCAGGTCTTCTCCTCTTCCCCCGCCAAAGCCTACCAACTCTTGTGTCAGCCCATGGAGCACTTTTACGGATTCAATATGACCCAGTTAGCCTTCCACGTGAGCCCTTCCATTCATCTTATACCTTCCAACTCTCCATCGTTTCAGTGCAATGCCCGTGAAATCATTGCCCACGAGTGTTGCCAACGATGGGTGCATCGAAAACTCTACGGAAACTTGCAAGCGAAAAATTTCCCGTTGTTCATCCCGAAATGGGCCAAATTTTGCATCTCTGCAGTTCTCATCATCCCAGTGAAGTTTTGGATGCTTGTCAGACCTAAGGAACGGTCGAAGCAAGACAGTTCAGTGTCTCCCACTGTAGCCCTTTTGGATGTTGGCAAGTTTCCACAGAAGCAGAGAGCCATTTCGACTTATAGGTGTGTCAGTATGTTTATCCATCTGACTTGAACCCAAACTTTTCAGTGTGATCTCCTCTCGAAGCGAGGCTCTAACCGCCCTCACCGCTCCTCTTTCCACAGCATTTGGCTTGAATTCTGCTCTCGGAGGAGCCGAATCTGCAACTCCCCAATCAATGGTGTTTCCTTTGAACATCGAGGAAATTGATAAAGATTCAAGGCCGTTTGGGAAGAAGGTGAAATCGAGAAATCCAATATTTTTTCCCAATCTGGAAACATTCAGAATCGAATCCGTCGTGCTCACGCTCCCAGTCTCTCCACATTCTACTCAACTCCCATTGTGAAG
The DNA here is from genome assembly GCA_900536305.3 of Caenorhabditis sp. 40 LS-2015. NCBI lineage: Eukaryota > Metazoa > Nematoda > Chromadorea > Rhabditida > Rhabditidae > Caenorhabditis > Caenorhabditis tribulationis. Next base: position 145,280 of record LR543637.1, on the reverse strand, counting down.
TACTGGCTTTCTCTGCTGTTTCGGATCATCTATATTTGTTGCTTAGCCTATTCAGTGAGTCCATAGAATCCATATAATCGACTGGATCCTTGAGAAATCAAAAATTTCTCAGGTAGTGCTTCCCGGATGTGGATCCAACATTTGGGACACTGGAATGTGGGTTTGGTCATTCTTCTGGTGGATCGAGAATTGTTACGTTTTGACGGCGAGAGCCAGGAAGATTCCCTTGTCACTGATGCCTTGGCGGGTTTTCGATGTGTTCACATTTTTCGTTTTTCTCATTTTGCTTCTGGTGATGAAAGTGTTTCCGGCGACACCGGTGTTGGATATGTTGGTGAGTGAAAAGAGATTCTGAAGGATTCTGAGATTCGAAGATGACTTCAAAATCTTCCAGGGAATCTCCTCCATCTACTCCGCCAAAGTGGTCTCCGCTTTCTTCGTCCTCTACGTCAGCTACGCCACCCTCTTCACCTACATTCCCCTTTCCGACATTTTCGGTCCGATGATAGTTCGTGTCAAACTGATGCTCCTCAGAGACTTCACCAACTTTCTCTTCATGATAGCCCTTGTCATGTTGAGTAGCGGGGTTGCAATTCAAGCAGTAGTGTTCCCAGATCGACCAGTGACTTTTGAAGTTTTACGGAAGACCATGTCATGGATTTGGCTCAGTTTATTCACCACGGATTTGTCGAGTAAGTTTTTCTTTGAAGAATTTGATGGATATCATTGCGAAAGAAGGTTTTGAAACGTGTTTCCATACTTGCAGAGTAATCCAAACTTCAGAAGATCATAACTCAACTTCTGAAGGCCGTTATAGTCTTTGAAACTATGAATTTACGTTTCAAAACCTCCATTTTTCAGTGGTACCCATCACTGATGCTCTCACATTCCCTAACTAGAAAACCAACTTTTTTCAGACCTCTCCGAATCGGAAACCTGTCGGAAATCGTTCGTTGGAGCCCCGAAGAGATACTGCTCCGTAGTTGGCCAATACGCAAATAACGCTTGCCCATCACAGTCTCTCCCAGCATATTTGATCATTATTGAGTACTTCGTGATTCTTAAACTACTTCTCTGGCCGATCCTCTTCGCGTTCTTCTCAAAGACTGCGAAAAATGTGGATGAAGAGGCGGATAAGATTTGGAGATTCCAGTTGTACTCTCTGGCAGAAGACTTCCGACTCCGCCCACCGTTCCCTCCTCCATTGACGCTTCTTTGCCTGATTTGCACCGCCTGTTGTCGATTCACGAGCTCCGTTACTGGCTTCTTCTCGGATTTCGATCATCCTGATTTCGAATCTCGGGATAAAAATCGAACGATTTGGAGGTTCGGATCAATCTACAGAAATCCATCTGTCCCCTTTAAAAGAAACGAATTCGTGAATTCCTTCTGGCGAAAACTGTCAATGGAACAGTGGAGGAATACCGAGCAGAAACCGAAGACAACGGGGAATAAGTCTGAGCTTCAAGAGCTTCATAATATTCATGTGAGCTTTTTTTGTTGAAACTTGGAAGCTAGAAATTGTTCATTTTCAGAATCATATCCGAATGATGACGTTGCGAGACTCCTATGAAAAATCAGGAAGTCGAAAGGCTTCAGAATTACAGTTCTTCGAGAAATATCCCGAAAGTTCCATTATGAAAATCAGTGTGAATCTGATTTCGAAGCCATGGGTGGTTCTCGTCCCAAGATATAATCCACCTTTCTACTGTAAACCTGCTGAAGAATTTGCCACCGATGTTCAGAAGTATGTGGATATTGCAACGGAGCAGGTAATTGTAGTCAAAAACTTTTATGTAGTTTGTAATTTTAATTTTTCAGAATGTGGGAGAGCTGAAAAGAATCTGGAGAAGTAGACAAGCCAACGATGTGACTAGCAATAGTGACAAGTGTTGGAAGCTGTCGGCAGCTGGATTCCCGTTGAATCCGAACGGAAGAACTGGAATGGCTGGAAGAGGAAATCATCCGAGATTCGGGGCCAATCGAAGATGCTATTATATTGTGTTGAGTGGAGGCCATGAAGCACAGTGTCAAGTTTTGGTGGATAGTCAGAAGAGTGTTCCAAATGAGTGGCATTTGGAGAACTCGTCGAAAGATGAACATCTGACTTCGATTTTAAAAATGATCGGGGTCTCGGATTCGGATGCGCACGTGAGATTTTCTTTTGAGGGGGTTCTATACTACTTTTGATTTTCCAGATGTTCTCGATGCGTCGCCTTGACAGCTCCATAGTCACCGCTGACAAACGGATTCCATCGAACGACACCAGTCCGGCTCATTTGGCCTCCGAGGTTGCTGAAAACGAGAATGACACCGACAACGCGTGGACTGAGCATGATGTATGGGCGATTTCACTGAGGGAGCGGAGAATTCTGACCACGATAATTGGTTATTCATGGCTGCCGACGAGCGCGATTCGAGGAACAATTCTTCCATGGCAAGCGGATCTTGTATACAGAGCAAAAACTATTTACGGGTTATAACTTGGTTTTTCACTTATTTTTTTTTCTTTTATTGAAATATGATCTGATTAATAAAACTATTTTTCAAGTTATTTACTTCTTCAGATTCTCAAGACGGCAAAGAAGATTTTAGTGCTACCGTAACTTTAAAGGATCTTGTGTGTGCTTTGTTTGACTGGTTACGAAGCGGAAGCTTTTTCCGTTTTTTTGCCGGCTTTCAAATTGAAAAAGATATGAAAATGACAAGTGAATTTTTCCTTGACATAATCACTTCTAAAGTAAAAGATTGGCTGCTGAAATAATGGAAGTTTTGGCAAAAATCCAACACATATATAAAACACTTCAACGACTACGGTACGCAGTACGCATTCTGCAAGCATTCAAAACTACGACAGTTAATTGCATGCAGTTTCCATTCAAAATGTTCATTTTTTTTCCGCATTTTTCGCGTGAACTCTTCTCACCTCAATAATTTTTTTTTCTAATTTTTTTGTGGCACCACGCCATCGCGACTAGGTGACGTGGATGCGCGGCGTTTTGAAACTTGAGCAGAATCAAGAAAAATTCAAATTGAACCATCATGGATTTCGAGCATCGAATGCGTCGATACAAGGTAAGAAATTTGCTCTTTTTTGATTCATGTTTGTCGAATGACAAACAGTGTCATACAAAAACAGATGGCGACTCATCAAACAACAGATAGATTAGCACTTTCCCATCGATTTTCGCTCAACGCCTACCATCTGTCGGCGTGTTGGAGAAGAGAAAAAAAAGTAGAATTGGATCAATCGCTTTCTGTATAATCGATTTCACCTTGCCCTTATCATTGAAGTCTTGGGAAAACGGAACAAAATTTCCCTTCCTCTCCCCTTTTCTGTGCAACTTTGCGTCGCAGTGTTGGCACTATAGTGACACGGTTGACCTCAATCTGTCTCTCGATTTTCCTTTTCTTCCCGTAGGCTTCCGCATATTTACCCAAAAGAAAAGTCGATACTTGACTTGTGACAACTGTTCTAGGTTTTGTTACAGATCGACTCGATGAAATATGACCAACGAGTGAATGGAGGAGGTATGAAGAGGAAAAGTGAATGCATAATAAACAAAACTTTGCAGTTGCTAATTTCAATATGAACGACTGGAATCAACAATACTCGGCTTCGCCGCCTTCGTCGAGGAATGGAGAGGACGATACTTCGTCGGTGACGCATTCAAGGTAGGAGAGTGAACCCGAGGAACAGGATATTGAAGCCGATTGAAATCTATCCATGTTTTCTTTTGAAACAAATCAATAATCCCTTATTCTAGACCTCGTCGAAGTCGGTTGGACAAGGATCTTCCCCAGACTCGAGGCCCCATGATTATCCAGCCAGCTCGGAAGTCTAACAAAAATATGAATGGAGGCTCCAGACCTCTAAATTCCACTTTCAATGGCTATGATTTGTCTTATAACAGGTTTGAATTCCTTCGCTTCGAAAATTTACAAAAAAGGCTTTAGATACCGACCAAACTCCTCACGAGGGCCCCACGAAAGTTTCTCTGGTATTTATCCGCAATCGCGAAACGTTTCTGGCTATGCCAGTGATTATATGAATACTCGAATCGGAGCTGGACTCTTGCCGAATAATATGAACGAGCCCCGACGACCACGGTCGACGGCTGCCGAACGATACGCCACTGTTCCGAAAAACGGATTCGGAGGCTATGACACTGGAGAGTCTGAGAATAACTCGGGAGAGTTGGAAGATGAAGAAGCCGAGGATGAGGAGATGAGAGGATACAATATGGATGCGAGACGAGCGATGGGTTCCAGAAGTGTTACGAATACATTTCCTGTTGAACATTTCGGCGAGGAAGACGAGAAGTATTATTTTGGAGTCGTGAAACTTGGATCGCAAATGGTGGACCATGTATTCAAAACCATGCCGCCTCCTGAAGAGTACTATCGATTTAAGCCACTCGAACGAGTCGCCTATATCTTCTACTGTGCAGTTTACAAGAAACCGTACAAGAAGGTCCAAGAATTCCGCAACATTTTTAATCGGGAATATTTCAATTATGTTTGCTCCGGAGACAGTGAAGAGATAGCTCTTTACAAGGTAAGTTTTTGCAGATTCGAAACAACAAAAAACAGTTTCTATTTCAGATCTGTAAATCTATGCAAGATCAATACACTCTGAAGCAACTCGAAGCTTCTCGACTGGCTTACGAGAAAGCGCAACGAGAAGCTGAAGAGAGCGAGAAATTGGATTTTAATCAGTAATCACGATTTTATACATTTAATTTTTATTGTTTCTAATTTTAGACATCGTATCGTGGATCCTGATGAAAAAGTGGCAATTTCGGAGCCGGAAGTTGTGTTGAGCAATGGGCCTCTTCACTATCACACTTGCCTTCAACGTGCGATGATTGGAGTAGGAGGAAAACTGCTGATCATTCGACCAGCAGGAACAGTAGACCCGGCTTCTGGACACGTTCTCAGTACTGCAGGTGTACATATTGATGACTTGCGGTCTCTTCTTCATTTCGATGAACAGTCTGCAAAAGTCATCGAGTCTGTGCAGAATTTCAAGGGACCTCTGATCGCTGGACAAACTCCCACGCACTCTGTTCGACTTTATATTCAAAGACAAATTGATGCACTTCGACAGATGCGAAATTCTGAGGATGTTAAGAAAAGTGAAGTTGTGGACTCTTTGCTCATCTGGCAGCTACTCGAGATTATGGTTCAGCAGCAAGGAGTAAGCAATTTAAAATCGAATTCCAAACACAGTTTTCAAATTTTGCAGAGAGTTACTGGACCTGATATCGCCGCACTGCTCACCAACGCATCTGAAGAGCTTGCGGAAAAGACTGGCATCGCTGAAGGAGGAGCTCTGGACGCTGCGCAGAAAGCTGATGCACGGGACCGCTTCAACAAGTTCCTTCTTGGAGGCCATATAAATGTAAGTTCTAATAATTTCTAGCAGTTTTTCATGATAGTTTATATTCTAGGAAGCAGTGGAAAGTGCAATTTCTGATGGATTGTATGCAGATGCGATGACTTTGATTCGTAGACTTCATCCGAATGACGCGAAGAAAATTGAAGAAATCGAGACGAGATTCATGAATCTGCGGTCGATCGATGATCCATTCGCCACACTTGTCGCTGTGGCGAACGATCAGCTGCCACCTATTCTCACGAATTCAGCATTCGACGATGAAAATAACTGGAAGAGGCACGCAGCTATCGTGCTCTCAAATCTCAGTTCTGAAGCTGCAATGCTGACGGTTAGAAGAATCCTACATTCATCACTTAAATTTTGATATTTCAGATATACCGACTCGGATTGCTCCTGGCGAGAAAGAATCGTAACTGTGCCGCTGATTTCTGTCTATTGGTCGTTTGCATTCTCACCGGATACGATTCATTCAGTCTTCCAGCTACTTCTCATACGGAAGGGCAAGAAAGATCGAGAGAACATATTGGTCTGGTTCATAGCGGTTCTAGCTTGCTCAACCGAGTCGATGGATTGTCGGGCACTGCCGGATTCTCGTTTACCGATCTTCATGCCACCGACATCTTCGACTATGCTCTTCGACTCGGAAATAACAATACCAGCTCTCCACTAGCCAAGTCGTTCGATTACCAAATGGCACGTATCGAGTACGCCAAAAAGTTGGCTTCGTACGGAGGATTCGCAACCGACGCATTCCGGTATTGTACCGAAATCGCAAGATCGTTGTGGCAGTTCTATGGTGTTTTCGATAAGAACGCGTTGCTCGATTTGTGTGATTTGGCCGAGAGTCTGCAACATGTGGCAGCTACAATGCCAGCGGAAATCGAATGGATTGAAGCTCTGAGAACGATGGTGAATGGAACAGTTGCGCCTGTTCAAGAAGTACAACAAGAGCAATTGCCACTTGTCGAAGATCATTCGCTGGAGACGGAAGCGCAGAAGTGGCATGACGATCATCAGGCTCCGTTAGAAATAGCGAAAAGATCCATACCTCAATACCAAGAAGAGCCAGCTCCTGTTGCTGCACCAGTCCCAGCTTTTCAAGAGAACTGTTATCATCAGCCTCCATCGCCAAAGAAACAACAATCTTACGGTGGAGCTCCGATGCAATCCGCATTTCTTCCGCCCACCGTGACATCTTCTGAGTCATCGTATTTGACTACGGAGACTGGGAACTCTATTTCAACGGATACCGTAACAACGAAGGCGTCTACCATTGAGGAGCCAACTCCAGAGCCTCCGAAACCAGTGGAGCAACCACTTCTGACACCACCACCGATGATGACTTCGTTTATTCCTGAAATGAGTGCTCCACCTGCGACACCACCAATGTTCCAAATGACTCCTCCTCCTATTACTCGTCCACCGGTTATGACACAGTCTCAACCAATTCCAATGACCACTAACAAGATCGAGGCTGACGTTGCAATGAGTCCCAGATCGGAACTCGAGGGTCTTTGGGGTGATGTTCCATCATCGATTCCTCCGCCACCGTATCATCCGACTCCTGCTCCAACTGCTCTGGCACCTGTCGCACCACCGACTGTTTCATCGGCCCCTACTATTATGCAGCCCGCCCACGGCCAACCTTCTGTACCCAACACGAAAACCGTAAGAACTAGCTCTTATGTATTATCATATTTCAATGTTTAAATTTGCAGTCGATACCACCATCACCACAAAAATCAACAGAACCGGTGAAAATGGAACAAAATGGTTCTTCCGGATGGTTCGGCTCGATTAGAAGCAAAATCATCAAGTCGATTCCGTCGGCCAACGCGATGATTCTGCCTGATGATTCGAAACCATCGGTAATAATTTCGCTCCATTTTGAGTATACAGTTCGTCAGAATTTACAGATTGTGTGGGATCCGGTCAAGCAGAAATATGTTGGTGCTGGAGTCGAGGAAGAAGTCGTTGCGGCACCACCCCCAGTGCACCTGATGAGTGGAGGTGCCGATTCGAACAAGTCGAGTACCAACAGTCTTCGGAATGCCAGAAGTGGATTCGGTTCTCGATATCTGCAATCCGGAATGGCTACCAGTCAGGCGCCAGCTATGAATACTGGAATGCCATCGATGATGCCTCCGACGATGATGCCGTTGCCGACTTCGTTCAGCTTCATACCAACTGCAGCTGATGGTAATCACAATCATATAAAGTGAAGCCAATCAATCTTTTTTTTCAGATGAATCGTCAGAATACGTGGATCCATTCAGCGGAGAAGCTAATCCATCTGTGCCTGCTGAAGCCGGACAAAATAATGATAAACAATAGTTTGAACTATCCTTTTTCAGTCCCCCCCTATATGTGCCTTCTCCCTACCGTTTCACTTTTTCCCCTATTCCCGTTCACCTCCTTCCCCCAAGTACCCATTTCCTGTTGTCTGGTCAGGTCCGTCCGTTTCCTCTCTAAAAATATCTGTGATTATTCGTGAGCAACCTCCTGCTTTGTTGTGCAACCCTCCCCATATAGAATACGGTTTTATCTGAGCTGAAAGAAAACAGTAGGTTAGTTTTTTTTTCTCCTGTTGAAAGATTTATATTTATATTATCAATGTTTATGTGACAGTGAAAATTGTGTGTGCTCTAAAATAAAAAAGTCTGGTATATTTGGAGAGAAACTCCGTGAATTCTGAAAACTAGTGTGAGTTTTCAATAATTTGACCTTCGCATCCATTCTTTTTCGCTCAAATCATTCTCTCGAACATCCAAATTATCCAATTCGATAATGTATCAACTGGACGTAAGTTACGAATCCGGAATCATCCCTCCGACTTTCTCTCTTTTCCGTCTTGGTACGCCGTGCTCTTCGAGCTTCTTCTCGTCGGCTTTTCGCTGTACAACTCGCTCAGAATGACCACCTGGTGGAGTGTCGTCGCTAGTGAGTTGGCCTATTACTAATCCTGCAAATTCAAAATACGCTTCGCCCACTGAACGATATGAACGAGAAACACTAATTTCGCTTATTGGGCGGAGCGTATCTTGAATACTGCCGATGCTAGAGTTTCATCTCGATAGTAGCAGATATAATTTCTTTCAGGAGGAACTGAAATCGGAGTGAACGGACCGGCGACGCGTGTCCCATCGGTCGCCGATCATTTCGGCATTCGTAGCGATGAGAAGAAGAGCACGAGAAGTTGTGGAAAGCGTAGCGTGGTAAGGAACAGTCGTGACTTATGGTTAGGAGTCGATATCTCGACCATCGCGATATCTCACGAAAACTAAAAAACAATTTTAGCCCTATTTTCATTATGAGACCAGTTGTCGGATCTTAGGCAGCGACTGACTTCATTTTCAGATAGACTACTTTGTTAATCATTGAAATTTTCCAGAGATCCCCAGGCACATTCCAAATGGGCGATGGACTCGAGGTGCACTAATCACGCACAATGAGAGCAATCGGAACTTGAAAAAAATGAGAAATGGCATTTGAATAAATATTGTGGTTTTTGTCGTGTTTTCCGGTTATTCAGCTTCAGTTTCTTGCAGAGTTTTCCAGGACTTTCAGTTCCCTAAAAAAGTCTTCACATTTAGGGTATATTATGCATTGTATACCCTTTTTCAGATCTCCAGATACCATCCAAATGATGACAAAAGTATACTGTGCAAGTGGGGAAGGTCGTAAATTGTCATTGTCACGATGACAGAGAGCGACTGTAAAAAGGGGCGGGGCCTAGAGTTCCCTATATAAGGGACTCCGGATCTACCGAAGACAGTTCCCTCTCTCATCATGAAGACTCTCCTCATCTTCCTCTCCCTCATTCCCCTCTGCCAATCCTCTGGATTCCTACACATCAAACTCACTTCCGACCAAGACTGTCTTGTTCATTTGGAGGTCGGAGCTATAGAATATTCCCGAACTATACGCCTTCTGGCCTACGAGACGAGGTCCTTGGAAGTATCCGTTCCAGGAGTCTCTGACCAACTCTCCGTGGATTTCCAAATTCTCCATCATTTCTCTGGTGACTCTCTTTCTGAAGTGTCGACCCAAGAATTCAAATTGAATAATAATGGAGTTTGGGAGTCAAGAGTCATAGATTCGGATAGGATGATTCTTTCGATTCAATCCAGTTTTCATTGCGAGAATGGATTCTTCGGGCCGGTTTGTGAGCGTCGGTCTCGTTCTCGATTCATTCAACATTCGACGTCCTCTACAACATCTACAGTGACTCCATCTGCCAAGACTCCAATAGTTGGATTCCAAATCACTAATAAGTAAGTTGTTTTTATTGAATTGATTCTCCTCAACTCTTTTTTTCAGCCTAATCATCTACTCCTCCCTGGCTGTTCTTGTCACCCTACTCATCATCGCCAACATCATTCTCTGTCTCTGTCGTCCGAACAAGTCCAAGTACATCGATAGCACTATCCCAGAAGCATTCCAAATCGTGGAACTCGTCGAACCCGAAGGAAACAGCACCTACGAATACATTGATGCGCCAAGCCGATTCTTCTCAGTGACTACTCTCGAGACGAAAGTATAGATTTTTTAAATTCTAATGTTCTTACAATAATCATCCTTTATACCTGATCAGTTGCCATAATATTCAAAGCTTAATAAATATAAATACCTATCCTATCCATCTCTTTTTGTTTTTGTAGTGCTCCATAACAAAGAGTCATTTCGTCATCAACCGAAATTGCACAAGTTGCTGAAAATCTCTGGTGCAAACTTACAGTACCGTAAGATATACAAATGGACAGTCTGCAGTAATGAATGGGCAATGGAAAATGAGAATTGGAGGTTCAATGAACAACTTTAGAACCTCGGAAACCGAATTTCAGTGCTAATTTCGGTTTTTTGAGAAGTCTTTTTTTTTCACTCAACCTGGCAGAATTGAGAACGGATATCAGAAAACGTTACTAACTATAAAATAAGGATACAGATTTTATAATTTGGTTACTAACTACAACATATCATTAGTTTGAGGGATGAGAAATTCGTAGACTTTGCTATCAGAAGTTTGAATAATCCTGCTCAATTCAAAATCTATGTTTCATTATGACCTCTAGATGTTCTATTCATAATCTGCCATTTCTCATTTGCTCAAACAACAAAAATCAACAAAAAAAAGACATTTCTAATAATAATTGCCTTCCATTGTCTCATCCCTCAATTTTTCTCACCCCATCCTCTCAAATCGTGATATGTGTGTCTTCAATCTCAGAGCCAAAAGAAAAAGAGCCAAATCGGGTGCGGCCTTCTCTCTTTGCTCAGACCCGAGAGCCATCGGAGGGCCGCCCGTGAGGTATCTGTCATTATCGGAGGCGAACATCATTTGTTTTCGTTCTGGAGACTATCCCATCATCATCCCCCCTCCCTTGATTTCTTGCCATTCTCATTTTCTTGTCTTTCTTCAGATTCGTGGCTTGCTCAGTGAGTATCCAGAGAATGAGAATGCTTCATTCTCTCGGGTTACTGTACCTGTATCTATTTCACGTGGCAGTAGCAGAAGACTGTGTGGATAGACCCTGTGTGGAGTGCCGACATTTCATTAAACAAGATGATCCATGCCTACATCATGGAACCAAACCGATGCTTTTCTGTGATCCTCAAACCAAGTACTGTTTTTTATTTTTTTCGCTTTCATGTTCTCAACTCCTATTTTCTGAATTCAGTTTGATGCAAGAATCTTCCACCAACTTCTTGGAATGTGTCCAGAATCGTTGGGTGCTTCGTGAATGTGTCACTGGAACCATCTATGAGTCGGGACGTGGATGCGTCGATCCAACACTTCAACCTTTCATGCAAGGATTTTCCGTGTCTGGAAGTGGAAGAGTTGGCGACGTTTGTCAGTATAATACAGACTGCTTGAGTGTAAGCTGTTTTTTTCTTAAATCTTCATTGAATTGAGATTTTCAGGGTATGTACTGTGCCACTGGACTGTGTACCTGTCTCAGCACCTACATTCTCAGGGAGAGTTATTGTTATGAAAGTTAGTTTTTCGAAGCTTTTCTTAAAATTCTTTGTTGTAGAGATGTTAGAATAATATATATTTTTTCTGTTTTTTGAACCTTAGCTTTCATTTTTGGACACTTATTTTCACTAAATTCTCTCTCAGAGGTCAACCCAAACCAACCCGGTTGCACATACGACGTCCAGTGTGAAGCCGTCTGGCCCGGTTCCAAATGCCGAATGGACAGTTCCATTGGAACCTGTCGCTGTCCAGAAGAGACCCACGTCGCCCGTGAAACCCGTGACGGATGGGTGTGCATTTCCCTCCGTGATCACTCTTCCGGAGGCACCGCCCCTCTCTACTTCGTCTGCCCTCTTCCCGAAGGCGCCGGATTCAAAATCTCGCTGAACGATCCGAGTCCAGCAATGGGAGCCTTCCCAGTCGGTTGCACCGTCGGCTCATCCGCCACTATCGAACCAGTACAAGGGCTGCACGGAGGCGGAGCATGCATGTGGCCATCGGACGGAGAATACATTGGAGACGTCTACGATTGTATCCATACAAGTCCACATGTGAGTGTTTTCCGACATCTTCTCACTGTGCACATAAACGGCAAGAGGTGCAAAAGAGTTTTATTTGTGATAGGGGTGAAAGAGAGAAAAGTGTGCCGGCACCCTTAATGTGTAAATATGGTATAAGTGGGATGGTAGCCGATTTGGAGGCGAGATAAGTGGCAGAGGTTATCAGAAACAATGAGAAGTGGAGGACTCTGATTAGCACCAGAAAGTTTATAAACCGGACCATTTGACCCAACGTTTTCCAGATCAACCTCGCCGAGAAGTTCCCTCAATCCAACTACGCCCCAACTGCGGATGGAGTCTGTTGCCCGAGCCGTGCTCTTGCATGCATCCAGCCTCAACTCACAGGTCCGAATCCATCGGAACCTCGATGGTGGTACAACTCGGTCACCGGAACATGCCAACAATTCATGTGGGATGCAGGCGCTTCTGAAGCCAAATATCACTCTCCGAACAACTTCAAGACCATCCAACACTGCGAGTCGTATTGTAGAGATAGTCAGTTTTTGGATTGCTTGGGTTATAAGTGCGATCATTTTTCCAGCGTGCCAACGCGGATCCCCTCAATACTCCACAGAATCCACCGTCCACTCGGAACGTCCTATCACTTCCTGTGCTGCTTCCATCTCATGTGCCAACGATTTCCAATGCACTGCCATCGGAAGTCAGCATCTCTGTTGCCCAACTCCCGGATCCGTGTGCTCTGCTAAAGGAGGACGCCCATTCGATATCCAGCCAAGAAATTCGATCTATCACTCTGGCTTCATGGTCTACACCGGAAAAGAGTCCATCAGATTCTACTACGATCCTGGAACTGGAAGATGTCAAGATTTTGTGTACAAGGGAGCCGGTGGAAACTACAACAATTTCTTGTCGAAGCATGAGTGTGAAATGTATTGTGCTAGATGTAAGTCGCAAGACTTAGAAGCTTGAAAATGGGAGAGTATTTCAGTACAATGCGAACGCGGATCTCCACTTCGAATCGGAGAAGAAGCTCAACGGTGTCAGAACAACGCCCAATGCCCATCCTCCCACGAATGCAAAGCAGATCAAGGAGTTTGTTGTCCTAGAAAACGTATGAAGTTTGAACAAAAGACTGTATCTATTCAAGCCTTTTCCAGAAACCATCTGCGCTCAGCCATTGAGAATCGGAGACTGTACGGAGAATGTGAAGAGGTATTGGTATAACGCAAGGACAAGACAGTGCCAGATGTTTGAGTATACCGGATGCCAAGGGAATGATAACAACTTTGACTCGATTTTGGACTGCCAGAACTTCTGTAAAAATGCTATCCGTGAGTTTTTAAAAACGATGGCTGAAAAACAGCATGAATCAATCGCCTTTCACTTTTCAGCCGAACCAAAATGCATCCAAGGCCAAGCCTACAAAGACATGTTCGGTAACTTTGTCACCTGTTCCAACGGCATGGGATGTCCTGCGAACTACGAGTGTTATTTCGACGGATCCCAATGGGGATGTTGCCCAACGAAGGCTTTCACCTGCTCTCTCAACACCGATCCGGGAATCCAATGCGGAGCGGGAAGCACATTCAAATACTACTACAATCCCCAAACCCAGAACTGCGAGTCTTTCCAGTATAACGGGTGCGATGGAAACTCCAATAACTTTGCCAACCGAGATGCTTGCGAGTCTTACTGTAGTGTTGGAGGATGTCCGAATGGAGGAACTCCTTTGAGGGATCACTCCGGAATGGTCATGGTGTGTGGGGCTCAGCAGACGTCGTGCCCAGATTCTCACGAATGCGTCCCGGTTCTTGTGGGCAACTCAATGATCAACCGATGCTGCCCAACACGTGCCTACATGTGCGGTCTTCCACCGCAACAGGGAACTCAATGTGGAGCGAACTTTGTGCAGAGATACTATTTCAATATTGTCACCAGCCAATGCACATCGTTCCAGTTCGGAGGATGCGATGGAAATGCTAACAACTTTTTGAATATTCAACAGTGCAGAAACTTCTGTATGAGTAACTCGTGTCCGGCTGGAAACGTAGCCTATGTGGATCCAAACTCTCAGATGCCAATCAATTGTAACGAGGCATTGAGCAATAGTTGTCCATCGGGATACTCTTGCACTTTCAATCCTCTTATCAATAATCATGTCTGCTGCGGAGCCACAGATTCTGGAGTTTGTCCAGATGCGGAGAAAGCATTCATCGATACGATTGACATGTCACCAAGAGAGTGTTTGATCAATATTGAGCAGTCTTGTCCAGCGAATTATTTGTGCCGTTTCAACATGCAAAAGAACAAGTACTATTGTTGCTCGAGTATCACTGGAAGTGAGTTGAAGACTAGAATGTAGCCTACTCATAATCTTATACACCTTCAGAAACTTGCCCTCTCGGGAAATTCCTGTACAAAGATCAACGCACTGCTCAACCAATCAGATGCACCATCGGTCGGAACGATCAATGTCCGGATGGATACGCCTGCCAGAGCTATCTTCCCAACGCCTTCCAAGGATTCTGCTGTACTGCCAACTCCGTCTGCCCCGACAACGCCGACTATCTTATCGATGATCAATCCCAACAACCGAGAGCATGCACCCAAGGCACCTTCGTATCCTGCCCCAATGGCTATGCCTGTAGATCGTTCACTTCCTCTTCGGACGGATTCTGTTGTAAATCGGGAACCGGAACTCTGCCACCGTCAGTCACCGATGGATGCCCACCCAACCAGTATGTGTATCTGGTGCACGGAGAAATCGCTCAATGCGATCCATTTAACCCTCCAAATGCTCCATGTCCATCAGAGTTCACTTGTCAATGGTCCCTCTCTAATCAACGCTATCAATGCTGTGGATCCAATCCGGCTCCTATTCCGGTTCGACCATCTGATGGATGTCCAAATGCTCAGATCGCATTCCGCGATTCTGATACAGTAAGAGTGTGCAGTGCAGGCGCAGCCAACTGCCCTGCAGGATACTTCTGTCAGTTCTCCAGCTCCAACAATCAATTCCAATGTTGTGGAGTCAGTGGCGGGTGTCCAGACGACTCCGTAGCCTTCGTCGGAATGTCTGGTGAACCTGAAAAGTGTGTGGTTGGCCAATCGAACTGTCCACGTGGATTCGCGTGCCAGAAGTCTTCAGCAGGACATCATGTTTGCTGTACAGTGAGAAAAGTGGCATGCGAACCAAATGAAGTGATCATCGAAGGAGAATGTCATGCCCAAGTCGGACCAGGGAGCGAGTGTCTCGCCAATGAGCAATGCACGGGAGGATCGATTTGTGAAGATGCAAAGTGCGAGTGTAGACCTCCACTGAAAGCTGTCGGAGGATTCTGCCAAGAAGAGATTCGTAAGATCCTTCATTATCTAGTGTTCAGTACTTCGCATCTTTTCCAGAATGCTCATCACATCAAGTCCTCCACAACGGGCTGTGCCATAACAAAGCAAAACTCGGCGAGGCGTGTCTCACAGTCCGTCAATGTCAAGACAACGCTGGATGTATCGAAGGATCGTGCGAATGCAAGAAGGGATTCGTTGAGAAAGCTGGAAAGTGTATGACTCCCGTGGAGAAGAAAACTGTAGCAATTTCATCTTCAAAGTGTGAGTTTTCGCTCTCGGGTTCTTTAACTTGACTTTTAATATTCAGTAGCTGGTGGAGTGACATGCTCGAAACCGGGATGGATTCCACTGATGGACGAGGAGCATGAACGACCCAAACATTGCTCTCCAATCGGAAAAGGATGTCCAAATGGATACGAGTGCCAGATCAACAACAGAAGAACTCAATACCTCTGCTGTACTCCTGACATGTCGGGACCAACCACTGTATCCATGCCATCACTTCCACCACCGTCCACAACTACGGAAAGAATTCTGACAACAAAGAAGGCTAACTCTAAAGGTAGTGTTTCCCAGGGAAACTCGTATCGGCTCATCTATTCAATTTTCAGTCTGTCCCACCGGTCGTACCCCATATCTTCTGAATGGTGCCCCTCAGAAATGTACGATTTCTCGATGCCCTGCTGGTTATGAGTGCACCTATCGAAACAACGGATACCACTGCTGCTCTATTGCCAATAAAGCGGGTCTTACAGTGGCTGGAACCACCTCTGGGTCAATTTTATCTAAATGTAAGTCTGCCTTGTTTCGTCGGTTGCTATCCCCTATTTTCCAGCCACCCCATCTCCGGACCAAGAAAAGTGTCCTCGCGGTAACCCATTGATCTATCCATCCACAAGTTCACCAGTCTTGTGTCAGCCTGGAAAACGTGGATGTCCAGTTGGTTTCGGATGTGTGCAGAGCTCCACTTCCAACAATCACATTTGTTGTCCATCGAGACACTCCGATCGACCGGGATTCAGCAGCGAGTCGTTCGGATTGGGCACCTATTACAGTAGGGGACCACCGGCGGCCATCAATCCATGTGAAGGGTACTTGGTGCTGGTGACGAGGGTGGTGAATGGCAGAATCGAGAAGAGATGTGGTAAGTTTGAGGTGGAAAGAGAAACCATTCTGATTCTCTGTGTTTTTCGGTGACAAGATATTGGGTTATTGAGAATAAGGTTCAATGAGTTTTCAGATTCTGAGACGGGGGTTTCGAGTTTTTGAGTTTCTGAGATTCTGATGGAGTCTGAGATTTTGAGATTCCCTGGTTCCGATGAAGTCTGGGATTCCGAATATCAGAGTCTTCTGAGACAATAAAACTCGGAAATTCTAAAATTTCAAGACTCTCGAATTCCGAGTTACCGAGATTCAAAGATTGTCCTTATGTTTCTAGATAAAGTTCATACTATTCCAGAACGAAGCTGCCCATTCCCACAAATCCCAATTGGAGGAGTATGCTACGAACTCAAAAACAAGACAACATAATTCAACATCTGCCCGTTTTCATGACCTCAGTTCCCTCCGCTTTTCCCATCTTCTCACTTCGTAATGTCCACTCTCTTCGTGACCACTGATTGTCTTTTACCCCTTGATATTTACAGTATTTCCCCCCTCCCGCACCTAATTCCTAATGTTTACTCCCGTTTTGACACGTTGAAGGAAAACTGACCCCTCCTCTGTAGAATCATTATCCATTCTCTATCTCCCCCCCTCTCCCAAACCACGAACTCATTTTGACATCGGAGCAAGCACCACACGGGGCCCCGTACGCGCACATAGTGTACATTTTATCACCATCTCATTCTGTGCTCCGCTCCTACTGTATTCCTTATACGTCCCCACCCGACATTTGCTCTTTATATGATTCCATAATAGTACCCCCTTATATTCAAAGCTTCTGTCACAATGGTTCTTCAAGACCATATCCCAATTTTTCTGCTATTATTATTGCTCACTTTGTGTGCAGGTTTGTTTCTGTTTTTTTTCTTTTTTGCTGTATGTTCTCACACGCCACGTGGCAGTTAGTCATGTATGGTAGTTCCGTAGGTACTGTGTTACCAAACAATAAACGTTTTTTTTGTATTACTAAGACCTGGATTTATCAAGTTTTTCGAAACCGACTTTTAGAAACTGATCTTCTGGTTTTTGTTTTGTCTGTCTGGCAGCAGACTTTTATATCTGAAACCTAGGTTCCAGGCTTTGCCATGATTAGTGTCAAGGGATGACTATAACTTTGAGTTTGTGGCAATGAAATCGTTAGCGAATTTCAGAAAAGTTGAGATTAAATTCAGCGCTCTGGAGGGTCAAGATACAGATCTGCAAAGTTTAGTGAAAGATCATAGCGAGAGTGTCTGCACTCTCCTCCTCTCACACGTTTTCTCGCTCTCAATCTTTAAAAAACTGTCCCTCGGCGCAAAGTTAAGCTTGAAGATGGTTGTCAGCTTATTAAGTTCAGTTATTGACGGAGTCTCAAATCCTAAAAACAGTTTAATGTTGATATTCAAAACTGCTTCCAGCTCAAATCGACAATCTCCGCGACAAGCGCCAAACCGGAAGTGGCCGAGTCGGCGATGCATGCGCCTTCAACACTGACTGTCTAGCTGTAAGTCTCCCTCCAGTCTAGTTCACTGTATGCCAAGTCTACCATTTCCAGGGAATGTTCTGTAACGGAGGACTCTGCTCCTGCCTAACCACCTACATCGCCGCCGAAGGCTATTGCTACCAGAAAATCGACCCAGGACAGCCGGGATGTGTCTACAATGAACAGTGTGCATCAGTGTGGCCCGACGCGTTTTGTGACACTTCCGCCGGGGTTGGAACGTGTCGGTGCGGAGAGAACAAAGTGGAGCGAGCAACCAGAGATGGTCATGTTTGTTTGGATGTTCTGGATGCTAATCATAACACTTTGGCTATCACTTGCCCGCTGCCAGAAGGAGCTGGATACACATCAGCGTTATCGGATCCAAAGCATCCGAGACAGAATGAGGGACCAGGACCGGTTCTCTGTAATACGGATAGTACTCAGACGAATCAAGCAGACGAGAATGTAAGTTTGGATAAATGTGTTTTTTCTAATACTCTCTGTTTAGTCCGGCGATGGAAACTCTGCTTGCCTCTTCCCCTCCAATGGCCAGTACATTGCTGATCAATACGATTGTGTTGAATTCGTCTCCAGCCTCGACCTAACATCTTCCGGCTACAGCGAGAAAGCCAACGGAATCTGTTGTCCGAATCGCGCTTTCACATGTGTTCAACCTACCGCCACTGGACCGAATCCCACTGAACCTCGTTGGTGGTACAACTCGATCACCGGAATGTGTCAGCAGTTTCTCTGGGATCCAACCGCATCTGGATCTGGAGAGCATTCACCAAACAACTTCAGAACTGTTGAGCATTGTGAAAGTTTCTGTAGAGATAGTGAGTTCTGATTTCTTGCTATTGAGAAACCGAAAAGTTTCAGCTTGCTCTCGTGGTGCTCCTGAATATGTGCACCGTTCGTCATTCCTTGAAATGACTCCCATCACCGGATGTGCTCAAACCAGTGCATGTTCTCATAACTTTGAATGCAAATCCGTCGGAAGTACTCAATGGTGTTGTCCATCTGTCGCGTCTGTGTGTGGACCGATCGGAGGTCGTCCACAGGATCCCTCAGTCAACACCCGTGGTGTTGTGTATCATGCTGGTGTTGAGAAGCAAGGAACTGCCACTTCCACCAGATTCTTCTACGATCCACAGTCCGGAAAGTGCAGTCCGTTCACATATCTTGGAGCCGGAGGAAACTACAACAATTTCTTGTCCCGAATCGATTGTGAACTCTATTGTGCTAGATGTAAGTTGCTTTCTGATACGGGAGTCTTCACAGATCAATTTTGCAGTGCAATGCGATCGCGGAAACCCACTTCGAATCGGAGACGTCACCCAATCCTGCGCCTCCAACAATGACTGCCCATCTTCTCATGAGTGCAAAATGGATCAAGCTGTGTGTTGTCCCAGAATGCGTTAGTTTCGAGATTCAAGAGTCAAAAACTTCAAGAACCAAGATTTCAGAAACCATCTGCACTCAACCACTCCGCGTTGGAAACTGCGACCGATCGGTTAGAAGGTACTGGTATTCAGCCGCCACCAGGGAATGTCAATCATTCGAGTATACTGGATGTCAAGGAAATGACAATAATTTCGAGACACTGGTAGATTGTCAGACTTTCTGTAGAAATGCTGCTCGTAAGTTTCACAACTTTTCAATACCAGATGATGGTTGATTCTTTCAGCGGAACCCCGTTGCCCTCAAGGTCAAGCTTACAAGGACAACCAAGGCAAATTCGTGACCTGCACCACTAACCGTCAATCATCCTCTTGCCCAGCTAACTTCGAGTGTTACTTCGACGGTAATATGCATGGATGTTGTCCAACCAAAGCCTTCACTTGCTCACTCTCTCCGAGCCCTGGAAAGACTTGTGGACCAGGAGTCTCTTTCAAGTATCACTACAACCCACAGTCCCAAGAATGCGAATCCTTCGAGTATCTTGGATGCGACGGAAACTCCAACACTTTCGCCAGTCGTGCTGAGTGTGAGAATTACTGTGGAGTTGGAGGATGTGCAAATGGAGGAAGTCCGTTGAGAGATAGTAATGGAGCACTTCAATCTTGTTCGGAGAGAGACGGAGGCTGTCCGTCGTCTCATGAGTGCTATGGAGTTAGTTTGGGTCCCGATATGATGTCTTATAGATGTTGTCCAACGAAAAGTGAGTAAACTGTTCAGTTGAGTCTTGAGATCCAACGTTCTCCTTTTCAGCATACATCTGCGGCCTCCCACCTCAACAAGGGTCGTCCCTCTGCTCCGGCGGTCTCACCGTTGTCACCAGATACTACTTCAACATCGTCACTCGGAAATGCTCTCCGTTCGTCTACAACGGCTGTGACGGCAATCCCAACAATTTCGCCTCCCTCAACCAATGTAACAACTTCTGCATGGCATCTGCTTGTAACGCTGGAGACGTTGTCTACCTGAACCCGAACACCGCTCTCCCCATCTCTTGCAACGACGAACTCCAGAACAACTGCCCCAAAAGTTTCCAGTGCATCTACGATAGTCTCACGGACCAAAGTGTATGTTGTGGCGCAACTGACATGGGAGTGTGTCCGGATAACGAGAAAGCGTATATCAACTCGATGGATGGAACAGTTCGAGAGTGTCTCATCAATGAGCACAACTCTTGTCCCAAGGACTATTTGTGCAGATTTAATGCTGTCAAAAACCGCTACTTCTGTTGTGGATCCATGACCAAAGCTAGTGAGTTTAGCACTTTTCACTCCCCCCTCAATGAACGTTTTCAGACTACTGCCCGGTCGGCCGAGCTCCATACAAAGATCAGACGAGTCTTCAACCTACCAGATGCACGATGCACGCTGCCACATCATCATGTCCAGATGGATTCGAATGTCTTAGTGATCTTAAGGACGCTCTTCAAGGGTACTGCTGTTCCGTCTCCGAAATCTGTCCCCACCGAGAAGAATACTTTATCGATGAGACTTCTGGAATGCCCAGGTCCTGCACAATCGGTCACTTTGTCACCTGTCCAGCTGGCTTTGTTTGTATGGCACAGTTCGACGGTTCGATGGGATACTGTTGCAAGTAGGTCAACTTTTATTAGATATCCGAAAAATGTGTTACATTAGGGGACAACCTCAACTAGTCGCTTCTGATGGCTGTCCACCCGGAGAGATAGTGTACATGGAGAGGAATGAAGTCGTCGCTTGTGATCCGTTCAATCCAGATAATCAAGGATGTCCTGGAACGTTTTCGTGTCAATGGTCTATTCGAACACAGAGGTATCAGTGTTGTGGAAGTGATCCATTGCCGACACCCATGGAAAGTGAGTGGCTGAACTTTTCTCTGAATTAGGCTAGAAAGTTCTTAACACTTCGACTATTCTCAGATGACGGATGTCCAACTCGCCAAATCGCCTACACCGACCCGGACACCAAGAAGCCGAAAATCTGCACGTCGGCTTCTCTCTCCTGCCCTGCTGGATACTTTTGCCAGTTTTCGAATCAAAACAAACAATTCCAGTGTTGCGGAATGCCCAGTGACTGTCCGGTTCAAATGGTAGCGTTCATCGGAATTACTGGAGAAGCTCAGGCGTGCTCCATGAACGGAGGAACCGCCTGCCCAGACGGGTTCTCGTGTGTTCGCGGAAAGAGTGGATCCGAGTTGTGTTGTGCTGGAGGAGAGAGTGAGTGGTTTTGGAACTTCTCGAGAATCTTGCTACTTCTTTTTTTCAGCATGTGAAGCATCTCAAGTCCCAGTGAATGGAGTCTGCATGAATCGAGTGTTGATCGGAGAACAGTGTGAAGAGACTCCGCAGTGTGTGGGAGGATCTCACTGTATCGCGATGAAGTGTAGTTGTCCGACTGGAACCGTTGAACAGAAACAGCAGTGTCTGGATGCGGTTGTAGAGAGAGAATTGAGTACGTTTGAGTTTTGATGACGTCTCAAACAGTAATGTTTCCAGAATGCTCCGAAAAGCAAGTAAAGATCGAAGAAGAGTGTTTCCCACTAGTCTCGCTGGGAAGAAGTTGCGTTCACTCGGCTCAATGTCAAGGAATGGGGCAGTGTCTGGATGGAGTTTGTGATTGTGACGATACCAGTGTCCGGAAGGGGCATCGATGTGAGAAGAAGATAGCTAACCGAGTGAACACTCCACTCAACGTCAACAAGTTCGCCACCGGATCTCCACATTCAATGAAACAAATCCAGCCTCCAATGATGTCCACGTCATCTGCAGCATCCACGACCACAGCCTCCAGCTGGGCACCACAGCCAGGACATGCTGAGATCATGAACGAGGGTATTTGCCCTGCACCAAGACAGCCTTATCTAGCCAATGGTATCGCAAGACAGTGCATCAGTGGACAACCGTGTCCAGTTGGATTTTCATGTACTTGGAGTCCACAAGCCAAGAACTATTTCTGTTGTGCAGCTAATCGAATGGTGATGAGGACTCATGGTCAGTTTTTCGCTTTGGAAAAAGAAGCTTACACAACCTTTTACTTCCAGTGCTGAAGGACGTGTGTGACGGAGGCGAAGCCTTGTTGTTCCCGGCTACGAAAGCGCCCGTACTCTGCACTCGATACACGACATGTCCACCCGGATACTTCTGTAGAAGGTCACCAAAAACGAAGCAGACGCATTGTTGCAAGAAGAGACAGCCGCTGAATATGCAGAGTTATATTATTCAGGTACGTCGAAGAGTACTTGCAGTTCTAGACTGGTGATCTGTTGGACCCAGATGTTAACTTTTCCAGATGTATTGAAACCTGAGATTCTAGAATCCCGAATTCCTTATAAGATTTAGGATGCAGTCACCAATTCAGATAACTTTCCTTCGGTCTGCATACTTCCGATCAAAATTAAAAACCTTGTTATTTTTGAGAAACTTATGAACCCCTCTGTTTTTCAGATCAAAGAAATCACATCCAAAAAGCCGGAACCTCTCCGAATGGCTCACTCAATAGCATCAGCCGCCGTTCAAATGGCCTCCCAATACATGCATCCGGGCAGAAGGCGTCAAAAACCTCAACCAATCCAGAAGAGCAAACCAGTGAAGAACGTGAAGCCTCTGAAGACCTCGCTTCCCTGTCCTCCAAACCAAGTACTTCTGGAAATGGAAGTCAACCGAAAACTCATCAAGCGTTGTCGTAAGTGCTTCTTCCTCCAGAATCTCGAGAATCTCATTTAGCATGTAATTGCAGAATCCACGTGTCCTGTCTCAATGCGTTCGGTCAACGGAGTGTGCAAAATCGAGCGGAGACCACCAGTGGCCACACAATAACCTCCTTTCCTTCTTCTTCTTTCCCATTTTCGCTTTCCCGTGCCAATCGTCTTTCATGAGTAACCGAAATGATCTTCTCAAAGCTTTTTGTTTTCTAGAAAAGCCATTTAAGTTGCTCGATTCTTCTTTTTCTCCTTTTTCAAATTGAATTCTCATTGTTGTTGCGCCACTTTTCCTTCTCGATACTACTGGTGGTGGAGAAGTACTTTATTTGTTTCGAATGAATGTATAAAAATGATGAAAAATAAATGTAGGTGATCAAAAGAAGATGAGGTTTTGAGATCATTAGGATGATTAGTTTTCTGGAAGAGCCACTTTTGGTTGGCAGGGAACCGGGGAGACGCCACGATCGACAATGTCGCTGTAGGATGGCGGCTCGTCGCGGTAGGTGCTGCAAAACTAGGCTAGATTATTGTATAATTCACTGTCACTAATTCTCAAGCTAAACGTTTAAGTCATTTTCCGAATCTCAGGGAGGACAGAAAACCGGAATTTCAGAATCAGAGGCACCCCGTCCCTTTGGTCAACGCTATCTCGGCTCCTTTAGCAGTTATCAAAATGTAGCCAACTAACAAAATGTTCCTCATGCTGTCATGAACATTTTGTTAATTGACAACTTTTTGATATTTGTTACAGAAACCAAGATAACTTTGGTCAAAGTTGCGGAATGGACAGGCTTTCTGGTATCGGGAGATACCACCGCCAATACGCTCGATGATTGAGGGACATTCAAAATCCTAGACTCTCAAACTCTTCATCTATCAAGCCCACCTCATTCCGTTATCACTGATGAAGAATGGACTTGCTGGCGGGACGGTAAGCGAGTTTCTGTAGATCAACGGTGGAATGACCATGGTGACATCTGACATTGGCGACGACTGAAAATTAATGCGAATGTTTGTTATTGTTCCCAGGGCCCCGCTAATTGACCTCGCTTCAAATGCAAAGCAGTACATCATTGAAACGTCATTTCTGTCATAAAGGATTTCCATAATTTCCATAAATTTTCCCTTCCTTTTCTGACCCAATTCAGACAAAATCGAGTCCATTATAGCCAGGCATCATAGTGTAACTTTCTCCCCATTGTTTGCCTTCTTCTAGATGTCAACCAACTCTCCCAATTCTCTTTTCATTTCCAATTTGAAATTCCATTTACCCTTTTTGTGCTTGTGCTGCTCCGAGGAGAGAAGAAAACGGGGGCGCGAAACGCGAAACGACAATCAATTGGACGACGAAGCGATGCTCCGGCTGGAGCAACAAGAAGAAGAGACGACGCTTCCTTCCATTTTCTCCTTCTTCTTCTTCTTCTGTTTTCCTCGTCTTCTATTTTTTACTTGAAGGGAGAGAGCAAAAACGAGCCTACATGTTTATATTTATGCATAAAATTTGTGTGTTTGCGATGTTTGTACTCACTTTAAATCTCTTGAGTGGTGGAAAAAAACGGAGTGTATAATTTGTCTCCCTTCCCCCGTTTTTTAATACTCTCCGAGCGGGGGTCAAATTTCACTCACTGCACTTTTTTCTGTTGAAAAAACGAGCGGAGTTGATGGTGAGATTAGTTTTGCTTTCAATGTCTGAATCTCAAATGGAGATTCTTGGATGTTTCAGTTTTCTAAGCAGGATTTTTGGGGTGTCCTTTAGATATAGAATCTGAAACTAAAATGAGCGAAATGTTGATGTGGTTTGAGTTATGACCTCGCATAATTGCCCCTACCTGGGATATCATCTTTCGAACGTCCACTTCTAACAGTGTCCGGTTTTCAACTTTGCTAGGTCATAACTCAATTCACATGAGCAATATACCGATTCTTTTAGGATTCTAATTTCTAGAGTTAATTTTTTATTGGCCAAGATTATGAGAAACCCAACTAGCCCAGGGATCTTGCACTATTAGTCAAAGGAAGTTTTTCGTGTGCAAAGTTTCAAAGTTCAACCCGGGGTCTGGCGTTCAAGTACTTGCAAGTATCTCTTTCTTTTCAGTGGATCATGTATGATTTTCGGACACTCCTGCGCACACATACTAACATACAAAGAGATGATGATGATGATGATGGGATTGTACAACATCTGCTTTTAAAACCAACACACACATCCATGTGTATGTCTGTTAAATTGAAGCGGAATGTGTCAGCAGAGTATGTGTGTATGATGGGGGGAGCGCCCGTTAGAAGACGGCGATGTCGTCCTTCGTTGGTATCTCTTGCATCTCTTCTCTTTTTTTTTTGCCCCATTCGGATGGCGGAAAGAAGAAGAAGGAGGAGAGGAGAGAGAGAGGGTAGTAGAAGACACAGCTGCTCTGGTGTCGGGGGGTTGATGGTGGAGGGGACTGGCCGAAGGGTGACCCCCTTTTTTTTCTCATTCTTTGCCTAACCTAAACATTGGAGAGCAACAACTTTTTTTTGGTTTTGGAGGTCACCGTCATTCATTTTGGGATGTCTTCTCTTTCGTAGTTCTGAATATTTTTAGGATCTTCCGATTCTGATCATAGTCTCGATTTAGTTTGTCTGCTTATGAAGATGGTGCACCTTAGTCCGTCCGAGCCATAATTAGTTAACCATTCCGACCCCATCAGCTTTTAGAAACTCATAACCAGATCATACCATCTAAAGAAAGATTCCCAGGATCGATCAATACACCATAATTTTCCCATCCTCTGCCAATGAGATAACACATCCACACAGTAATTACTGGAATGGATAATAGGTCGCCTACTGACAGATGCGCACTCCTCCTCCTCCGTTGTATTTGTGTTGTATACAACATGCCTTTGTCTGTAGTAGATTTACGTTCCATCCAATAGTCAGACAGAGAGGATTAGACGGTTAGACAGAGAGACAGGTGAATAGGAATACAAGGTGGACGGATTTTTCTTTATTGTTTTCTATGTCTTTATCGAACCTTTTTTGATACAATTCTCTTCGATTCCATACTAATCCTTCGAAATTTCAGACTCCCAAACTCATCTAATACATTTTGATGTCATGAGCAGAATCCAACCAAAATCCGGGGGCTACTCGTTGAGCAAAGCGGATTTCGAGAAGGCTTTCGAGGATGTACCCAAAGTTGTAAGTTTTTTTTTTCTCATTGAAACCTTTCGATGAGCATAGTAGATTAAAAAAAAGAATACCAGCTGATTTTTCAGCCAATCACATCCTCTGTCGACCTTCGAAACAAGTTCGACAATGTCAAAGCAATTCTCTCAAACACTTCCGAAGACTGGAACAAGCGACAAACCCAACTGAAAACCATCAGAAGTCTTGTAATAAGTGGAGAGAAAGTTGTGGATCGACCCACTATGATTGCTCATGTTCTCCAACTTTTGGGATGTTTCGAACTGGCCGTCAAAGATCTGAGGTCTCAGATTCTTCGAGAAGCAGCCATCACTTGTAGCTTCATAGTTAGTAAATATGGAATAGAGACGCATTCGATTGGAGAGGATATTCTGATTCCTACGATGTCTCAGGTGGCAGTGAGCACCAAGATTATGGCCACCTCGGCGAGCACGCTTACAGAGTTTATAGTCGAGGTGAGGCTTTGAAAACTTTCAAATTTAATCCTTGATTTTTCAGTATGTTCAAACTCGCCAAGTCTTTACTATCCTCTCCTCATTCTCCACATCCAAGGATAAAAATCAAAGAAGACAGTTGGCAGTACTTCTGGAAATCATCATCGGAAAATGGGCAGATAGAATCAAGAAGCAAATAATCCGACAAATCTGCGAACTCGTCAAGTCTGCCATCAACGATGCAGACTCGGAAACCAGAGCAGCAGGAAGAAAAGCGTTCGCGAAACTAGAAGAATTTCATTCCGAAGAAGCAGATGCTCTGTATCTAGAACTAGAACACTCGAAACAGAAGATGTTGAGAGGAGGAGATGCTGCATCTTCATGGGCGAGTATCAATAGTGACAGAGGCTCGATTCCAATAAGATCGAAACTGTCAGCAGGCTCCAAAGCTCATTCGAATATTAGTGCTAGTGAGTTGATACTTTGAAAAACCAAGAAAAACAACCACTGGCTTTCAGAATTTCTGGCTCAACGTAGTGCTTCGGCTATTGACCCAAAGGCCATGAAATTCACGGGACCTAGTAGGCTGGTGAGGCCAACATCCACTAAGGCTATGGTTCGACAGGATACATCTCCAGCTGGATGTAAGTTTTGAAAAAAATTTCAATCCTGATGTATTCTACATCTTTCCAGCCAAAATCCCGTACCCTAATCGGCCGGGCTCTCGAACCAGAACATCTTCAATAACATCTAACGATTCCCGTGATACATCTCCGACCCGAAGACACTCCCCACTGCCCCCAGACACCCAAAAAGCGAGAGTCAAGTATGGGAATGGATCGTTTTTTGCGAAACTCGGAATGCCGGATAACACGGATGACGATGAGTTCCTTTTGCCGATTCGTGTGAGGTCCCCGATAAAAACCAATCTCGGAGAGAACCCGAATGATGCGGTTTCTCGAGTGCTGAAGGAGTGTTGCTCCTCGTCGGTGACTGAGAAGAAGGAGGGAATCAAAAAGTTGTTGCCACTTGTTTCGTGAGTTTGAGAAAAATGAATCTCATTTAAAATCATACAAGATTTTCAGAGATTCCACATTAAGCCCCACCGAGATTAAGAACATCGGAAATTGTCTGAATCGGTTGCTTTCTGATGCATCGAATACGGTATGAGATTATCACCTCTCCCACTAGATCCGTCAATAAGTCCAATCTTTCCAGATGGTCCTCGAAGTCTACGCCATCTTCATCCGAACCCACAGTAGTCGTCTATCCGAGTGGCTTCGACTTGCACTGGCTAAGCTTTTCGCCCGAAAGGCCGCTGAGACTCTTCCAAACACCAAGAAACAAATCAATCACACCCTGAACGTCATCTTGGAATGTTTCAATGCTCACCACCAACTGGTTACAGTGTGTGAGCTCATGTGCGATCCTATTCATTTGATGGTTCCGAAGGTGAGTGAATACTTTGATCGTCCAACCGCCAACATTGAATTTCAGGCGAGAGTAGCTCTATTGGAGTACATGACCAGTCTTCTTGACGAGTACACCGAGCCCGGAGCATCCATCAACCACAAAGAGCTGAAAGCGGCGATTCGAAAAATGCTCACTTGGGTCGGAGACCAAAGACAGTCACTTTTGCTGACTCCCCACATCGAAAAGGCGATATGCTCCATGTTTTGTGTGAACATGGCTGATTTCTCCGCACTGATATCTGAATTCGATTCCGATCAGAAGGCGTGGGTTCATCAGACTCTTCAACTAAACGGACTCGAAAACGGAATAAGGTTGGTTGGTTTGTCATGCATTCGATATGAGAAATGAAAAATGTCAATAGTAGAGAAGAGAGTCTCCAGGGGCGCATCATTTTTTTGGTCTTTTTGCAGTAGCGGAAGTGGGAACAACCAACACCATCAGCCGAAACAAGCAACTTCTCGAGAGGCAGCTCACAAAAACGAGTCAGTTGTTCTGCCGGAATTCGGAGGAGCGCAGAAGAGGACTGCTGTGAATCTGGGCTCTTTCAATACATCTAATAATTCTGTGTTGAGTCGTTTGGAAGAGCAGTCGACGTCCCGGTTGATGGAGAGAATGAATGTGAGTTTTTATGGGGACTTTAGATGTAGTAGAACCTCAGCAACTTTGACACTAATAAACAGAAGGCCTGTGAGCACCACGACTCACACTCAGCATCTTATAACCATCCTGAACCTGTTATTTTGCAGCTCAACTCGACCGTAACCCTCCCGTCAGACACTCTCGAAAAGATCCAAAGTGTGCAAGACTTGCTGCACAAAATGCGCGACACCGAGAATCCCGACGAGCAAGAAAACGCCATTAGCCAAGTCTACATGAAGATTTGCGACGGAGGATTTGGAATCTGGGAGCAATGTTATGCAAAGCTGCTGCTCAATCTATTCGAGATTCTTTCCAAAAGTCGGTCTGAGAACAACAAGAAGATGTGTCTCCGGATTCTGGGCAAGATGTGCACCGCGCAAGCTGCCAAACTTTTCGACTCCACTGAAATGGCGGTTTGCAAAGTTTTGGACGCGGCTGTCAATACGAATGATGCTACTACTGCACTAGCGGTTGATGACTGTCTTCGTACTCTGGCAACCCATCTTCCATTAGCTAACATCATCAACATTGCGAAGGTGATTCTGATTCAAGAGCCAATCGATGACGAAAGAGCATCTCTAGTGCTCAAAATGGTGACTCGTTTGTTCGAGGAACTTCCGGCAGACGAGTTGAAGAACGTAGTAGAAGACATAACACCATGCGTCATAACGGTTAGTGAATGAATCCCTTTCAAGGTACTTATTGCATACTTCAGGCGTACCAGTCGACGTCATCATCCGTCCGGAAGACCGTCGTCTATTGTCTCGTCGCGATGGTGAATCGAGTCGGCGAGCAAAGAATGGCACCGCATTTCACCAAGCTGCCCAAGGCGATGGTAAGGCTTCACCTGATTAGTGACGACACATTCCATCATTTATTTTTCCTTCCAGACGAATCTCATCCAAGTCTACGTCAACAGAGCGATATCGACCAGTTTGCCGAGACTCTAGGCACCAAGTTTTTTGATATTTTGATTTGTTTTGAATAAGCTGTTTTTAAAATGTACTGTGCAATGAGTACGGGTTCACCTGCATTTTCCCCCCACTTGTACACGTGATTTTGCTTCCAAGCTTTCCCATAATAAAGTATACGATCTCATTTTTTGACCTACCGGTGCTGGAGAAACTGGACGGCTATCCTCCCAGACGATTGGGGAGGTTAGAGGGAGCACGGAGGAGCAAGACTTCCTTCCGTTGTGAATGAGATAGGCGAAACGGGCGAAGCAGAAGCCGAGGAAGAATAGGACCCAGGAGAGGATGTAGGGAACCATTAGGAGAGGGATGCTTCTGGAAATGGGAAAGTCGGAGTTGAGAAGGATTCTGTTGGCTTACTGTTTGCTGATGATTGAGAGGAAGATGATGTTTTCGGCGATGATGAGGATGGCGAAGAAGATCGCCACGCTGGCGATTCCGATGAACACATTTCTGGAGAAAGGGAAGAGTTTTGGAAGAGCAAACAACTTATCTACCGAAATTGCACTGCAAAGTTTTTCAGAAGTTCAAAAACAACTTAGGTAAGATGAAAAAGCGTCCTTCTAGTCACATCGATATGCAGGAGTTGAACAAGAAAACAAGTTACCGGATATCGGGTAACAGAAACCTACTCCTAACCGTCCCTTTGATCGAATTCATCTCAGTTTTTGCAATAGATTGGAAACATTGTTCAATTAAAAACATTCTTGTGGCAATATGAGAAATTTTGACAACGTTTTGATACCTGTTACAGAAATTGAGATAAATTCGGTCAAAGTTATATGGGTTTCGGTCTCGGTACAGGTAGAGGAATATTTTGAAGATTGAACAAGGGAGCAAGGTGAAATCAATTGATAACTTATATATTTGAAAGACCTAAACTCAAGTCGGCAATGTTTAGTACCCAAAAACATGAAATAGAAAGTAGAGCTCACCTGTATGGTCTAAATTTGTGAACAACGCCTGGAGTCAAATATTCCTCTATCTGGAAACACATAGTCGTCGTTGTCGTCTTCCGAGAAGAAAATGAAGGAATGAGGAGACCAAATCCAGGAATTCGAATAGTATCTCCTCCTATTCTCAACGAGATTAACGTCGGAATGGAAGCCCTAGAATACCCCTTAGGGGCTTCTTCGACATGATGACTCCCCTCGGAAATAAGAATACAAATATCAGATTCATTACCAAAAAAATAAAGAAGCGAGGCGGAATATTGGGGGAACATCAAACAAGAAATAAAGTTTGAACATTGAAGCGAATTTGCCATACCAAAATAATTCAAAGTGGGACCCGATAAGTTTCGAATCAGTCGTAGAAAAATGTGTAGAAATTCAGAACTATTCACAGACGAGAATGAACTTTCTGCCAGGAGATAGTTCATTCCCGTCCGAGTGGCTATTTGAGGAGCGATTCGCGTTCTCCTTTAGACGGGATGTCGATGGTCTTGGCTTGACGGAGACGTGGAGGACGGACGCGTTCTTCGACGCCTTCTGAAGACATGTCACCGCCGTCGATCGACATTCCGTGCTTGATCCGGTTGCGACGAGCCAGCGCTTTGTATCTGGAATGAGACATTGTTGGAAAAGACTCGTGGAACAACTCCTAATCTCTTATCATAGTTTCTCTCTCAATTTCTTGATGAATCAAATCACGGAATTCTGAAATATGGGATTAGTAGTAAGGGGATAGTAGGAGAATCTCTATTTCATGTTTTGAAAGGAAGACATTGAATTTGAATAAAGATTATCAAGAAATTTTCGGAGAAAAAAAAAAGGAAGATATCGTTTGGGGTCTTGAGAAGATGAAGTAGTTTGGATTTTCAAGTATCATTCTAGGTGCAAGTTTTCAGACCGTCCAACTTTTGAAAGCTTTCGAATTCCATTTTAAAGAAACCAGAAAATTGACTAAAATTGAATGTCATAACTCTTGAGAGGGGTTGGACTATTTTAGCTCTAGGTTCTCCAATGTTCAATTTCTTAAAAACTTTCAAAGTCTTGTAAAGTTTAGAATGAAAGGTTAAAGATGTATAAGATGTGACCAAGATTATCAAAAGCCTAATATTCTTTAAAAAATTTAACACTCCAAAAATAACATAGATAGACCGGTACTCCTTTCCCGCCACATTGACCAAGTTTGTTTCTCTTCTTGTGATAGTTATCAAAAAGTGGTAAACTAACAAAATGTTCATGATAACATGAGCAACATTCAGTTAGTTGAATACATTTTCAGAACTTTTACAAGAACCAAGATAGATTCATTCAAAGAGGGGATGAAGGGGTCCCGGTCTATTAGGGTACGGTAAGTTTATTTACTCACTTGCTCAAATGCCTTTCCAGCTGCTCAATTCTCTTCATCAGCTTTCCTTCTGTACTGGCATGCTCCACAATCAACCTTGCCATTCTGAAAATTTCCCTTTCACTTTTTGTTTTTCCCCCTCCCCTAAGCCCACCTTGTCTGTAGAACCTTGACAGAATTGTTCAAATGCTCTGCAATCTCTTCGACCGTCTTTTGTTCCTCCGGAGCATTATCATCCAACAGATTATCCTTCTTCAGAATTTCGCGTCCCTTCACCAAAAGCAGTTTTCGTGCATCCGGATATTCTCTCAACGCATTCCACAAATCCTGTTTGCTCAGCACGAATAAATCCGTGTATCCGACTGAACGAACATTAGCAGTTCGCCGATTTCCGTTCTTACTTCCAGCGATGTTCAGAATACTCAACTCTCCAAAAACGGCTCCTTCTTGCAGAACTGTGAAAATCTTCTTTCCATCGTCATCGACGACTTGAAGACGCCCACGCTTTACGATGTACATTTCCCTTCCGATGTCTCCTTTCTTGCAGATGAAATCTCCAGGAGAGAATACTTGGAGTTGCAGTTGCAGCACCAATTCAGCGAGTAGTCCTGCTTCGCAATCCTGGAAATATTTAGGAGTTGCAAAAAGCGAAAAATCGCTGGAAGGTTCACCTGGAAAATTCGAACTTTTCTGAGCGTCTCAAAATGGACTTGCATGGCGATTTCAGCTTGCAGTTTGTCAGGAAGCACTTTCAAAACTTGCTGGTCACTGAGCGATTGTTTGTTTGTCCAGAGATAGTCGAACCATTTGATGACGCGGATTTCCAACTGAAAAACTATGCTTTTTGTTGGATGTGAAACCGAGAATTCGATATTTTGAGATTATGAGATTCTGAAGTTCTGAGACTTTGAAACTGACAGACTCTGGAGGTCTTAAACTCTTGAAGACTATAAAATTTTGAATTTTCATGATTTTCAACCTCTGTAAACTACCAAAACACCTAAACGTCGACTCCGCCCACTCACCTGTTTGCTGACTTTTCTCAACTCCATATACTGCTTAATTCCATCCATCTTATTCTGAAACTCCGTCCTCGCTGCACTTATATTCGAAATCATACTGAAAACACTCTTCATTAAAAAAAAACATGGCTCTTATCACACGAACCTTCCGACATTACCGACAATGGTAGCGAAAATCAAGACTCCGCCCATGAGATCCAAAGTCACAAAGACATATTCGATGTTCCGAACCGGACTGGGCACTTCTCCAATTGTTGTGAGAATCAGAGTGGACCAGTAGAAGCTGTAGACGTAGCGACGGAGCAGCGTGTCGGCGATGTCGCTGGGAAAATGATCATGAAATCGCGCTCTATGGATAAAACTAACTCTGGTAAACTCTGTTTGTTCAAATGACCATACACCCATGCATCTGCTCCTAATCCAATCCATTCGGAGATGGAGAAGTAGATGCAGGCGTTCCAGTGGATGATGACAACGATGTTACACACGACGCTGGACACTCGGAATGCATTAGGCATTGAACTTCTCGTTTCAGTCCTTTCCAGACAATCCTTAGCTCTCTCATATCGGATCAATCGGTTCATTCGGAAGATA
Organism: Caenorhabditis sp. 40 LS-2015; assembly: GCA_900536305.3. Lineage (NCBI taxonomy): Eukaryota > Metazoa > Nematoda > Chromadorea > Rhabditida > Rhabditidae > Caenorhabditis > Caenorhabditis tribulationis. Next base: position 111,660 of record LR543637.1, on the reverse strand, counting down.
GGATATCCTTTCCAGACGATCGGCACTGGAATCGGCCATCCAAACAGATAGTCGAGGGGTACCAGACTAACAGCATCCCATTTCCATTGATTTCCTGCCCAGTAGACCTTCGTCACTTTGTCCGCCTCCCTGACCACCAATCCTTGATCCATATAACCCATTCGATAGCTCAGAAAGGTGTCGATCACAAAGATCAAATCCACGAGCAAGTCGAGAGCTATCCAAACGAGTCTCACGTGCCAGAACTTTGACCATCCAAGATCCGGATAAAGGGTATACGTGGGCATCTGTTTCATATTCTTAAGCATATCAAGAGTGCATTCCGTTTGTGTCGTGCTGTTGGCTGTTGAGTTGAAGTCGATGCATAAGGCTTGCGAAGAGGGTCCGATGAGATCTCCGAACACTTGTCGAGGTAGTATGAACAAGAGGTTGTAGGCGTACGCGATGGTTACCTGCAAAATTAGATGTTCTGGAATCGTTCAACAGAGTCTTACACATACCGTAAATCTTATTTCGTAATGTAACCGTTGTTAAATGAACTCAAAATTCTTAGGCATTTTGAATACCGGCCAGAAAGGTTCAATTTTGATGATTTTCAAGGCGAAATAGTACGATTTAAGCAATTGAAAAGTTAGGATCCAACAGATCTTACTTTTAAGAAAACTAGTAGGAAACTTTTCATGAATCAAAAAAAAGTTGTTCATAAGATCTAAGTTCAAAAAAGGTTTTTTTTAAGTTAGATCTTTCAGCGAAACTATTGTGCCAGAACGATTGGCATAAAGTTAGCGATAATAATTTTTGAGCTACTCAATTTTTAATATTTAGGTTTTCACAATCGAGTTTTTTCTTTTTTATAATATTTTTTTATAATCCATAACTCACCACACAAGACCAATAATAGAAGTTGTCAGTGGATGGATCCTGTGTGTATTCCGCCACAAACTTTCTCGCCCGTCGAAGGATGTTCAGTTTCGGCGGAGGCAATTGAGGTGGACCTTCGGACGACGATCCATCTGCGGAAACTGCTCCACCGGGAGCTGGAACTGTTGTTGCTGCTGGAGCCGCTGCTGCTGAACTATTTGAGTTTCCATTCGGCACGTTTTTCTGAAAATGGTTACAGTTATGACAAACTTTTCGTATGTTTACCGGTGCGAAAAGATTCTGCGCATTTTCGGATGTAGCATGAACTTGATTCGTGCGTTTCTTGAACTGAAATGTATGTAGTAGGATCATAGAAATGAAAATAATTGATACCCTAGCGAGCAGGTTGAACTTGGATGCCGCTGATGTTGGTGCCTGGGCAGGTGATGATCCAGCTGGACCAACTCCATTGGATGTGGACGGATTCGCGGGGTTCTGTCCTGGATCATCTGCCATTCTGAAAACATTGTTGGAAATTCAGGCTATTATTGATGAAAGAAACGAGTTGGCACAGGAAATTAAAATCATATCAATTGAGGGTGGGGAGGATTTTCAATTCGAACAATTCATAGGGCATCAGAATACATAAAAGGTTTAATGGGTGGCTGCGTGACATGCACCATGTCATCTTCAAGATGATGTTATAATAAGAAAAAGAAAGTGAACAACTTAGTCCTGTCTGGATGAGCCAGGAATCGAGCACCGGAAAGAAAATGTGTCACGCCAAAAAGAAATGGACGAGGAGGAAGGAAGCGAGAGAGATGAGAGAGGAGAGACGCAGCGAGCTAAAGCTTTTGAATCTTATCTATAGCGCTCTTTTTCTTTTCCATCCCCGTATCATCATTCCTCTCGCTTCTCTGAGCATGAGTCTCCGGTTGCCCGGGGAGACCAAGATGATGATGATAAAAGTGAACGAGAGAAAGCACGAGTGTGCAAGAGAGGACAACTTTTTAAGGGTAGACCGGAGGTGGAGATGCACTTTGGCTCATGAATTTGAGAAGCCTTTCGATGGGTCTGGGAGGTTTTGGAAAAGGATTAGGCGGATTAACATGGACTCTGTTGCAGGGAGTGTTCATTCAAGAAATAGGTCTAAAACTCAGTTCAACGAGCGTTCCGGGTTTTTTGAATTGTTATATCTTCAGTTCCCGAAGGTAGAGTTCCGCTCATCTCCGCTATTATTACTTCCTGAAGTATCAAGATTTCTTCATTTCAAATAACCCAGCCATTGAGGATTTTCTGATTTCGAAGTATAGATATCTAGTGATTCATTTTACCTGCTGGAAATTATAAACTCAAAATTTTTCAAAAGATGATGGACTCTCGGGGGTTTGAAGGTAAAAAACTGTGTTTCTTAAGTGAACAAAAATCATTTGCCGGAGGGGGGAATCGAACCCCCAAAGGATATACATCCACAGGCACCGGGAGCCTGCGCCTTTGCCACTTAGCTACCCCGGCACCGAGTGATCGAAAACTCGATTTGTATATGAGCGAAGGTTACAGTGAGCAAGATATTACGGTAGCCATGAGTCAAGCTATGAAACGCGTCGTTTTCGCTGGACCCAAATATCCCGAGCCTTGCCAATTTGATAAATCGGGACTGGAATTCTGAAAAATCAATGTAGAATTAAGAAGTGGAAACAATATCGAAGAAAAGAGCCTTGATAAATAATAATGATGTATGGCTCGAATATATGATATCAAGTTTGGAAAACTTTTTCGAAGGTTTCACTGACATTCAATTATCTTTTACATAAACTTATTGAAATTCTTGTGATTCGGAATTTTGTGATTTGTTGCATTAAGAACTCTCTTGAATTGGTGGGTGTACGAGGAGCGAAACAAACATCCTGTTGAAACTGAAAACCACGGAAAGTTTTTGATTTTCCAGAAACGAGAGTTATTGAAAACGACTGACACAGATGGAGCATTTGTTCCCTAAACATCCTGAGTTTGATTTCAACTTTTTCCCAGGGCTTAAAGCTCCGAGAAGTCTAGGAACACATTCTGAATCTTCAGTAGAAATCTCTAAATTGTCTCAAGAGAAATGTTATTTTTCTGAAAATACTGCCACTAACAGGTTTTTCAATGGTCACCAGAGATGTATTTGGGTAACCGGAAACCAAAAGGCGAGACAGTGAAACAATGAGGAGAGGCTGAGAATCGAAACGAATATGGCTGGGTGGTCGAGAAAATATTCCGCTTGAAAAGTGAACCTCAACCATGTTGATACCATGTACATCTTGAAGAATAAAAATGAGAATCTGAAGAAGTTGGGAAAGTGAGCCTTGAAAAAACTCCGGAAAGGTTTTTGTGATTTTCAAATTACGAAACTTTATAAATTACTTTTCAAATTACGAAACTTACAACTCTTATCCTGAAAATCTGAGAGCAAGTGATTTCAAACCATTCAAGGAATTGAGTCCTGAATATAGGAGAGCTCCATGTCAAGCATCCTGAACCTTCAGCAGATCTACGGAATCTCGACAGATGTAATGTTCTTCAAATCGATTTTTTTTCTGGATATGCGCTTTGGAATTTCACAGGTTTAATAATAGGATCCCAACATTTCCAGTTTAAAAACTTCTACTGACCGGTTTCTCATTGGTTATCATTTAAGTCTTGGGGTACCGGACGTTGAGAGGCTAGATAGTGAAACGAAGAGGAGAGGCAGAGAAACGAAACGGATCGGTTGGGAGGTCTAGAAAAGGCTTTCTGTTGAAAAAAGACACTTGCACGAGTTGACAACCTGAAGATCTTGAAGGATGGAAAAAAGAAGAGGAAAAATTATGAAACTCGAGGGAAAGAGCATGATGTGTGTTTAAGAAGTATGATATCAAGTTTGAAAAACTTTTTCGAAGCTTCTAGAAAACGTAAAGGTTGGATTGGCATACAATTATCTTGTTTGTACACTCTTGAATTCGGGGGTGTATGAAATAATTTTGAAACTCGGAAAGTTTGAGCATTCGAAAAAGGGCAGCCTTTTGATTCAGAAAAGATCACAACAACAGAAAACTTATCGAACCATTCCAAGTCTCAGCAAACTTTCGAGATTCAGGGGGCATAACCGGAAAACAAGTCAACTAGAAAAAATTAGTGTTGTTTTCATGGAAAACTCTAACGAATCGAAAAGATGGACGCTTATGGATTATCTCTGCGACAGCTGAACGGGTATTATCAGCTCTATTTCGGCTTTCGTATAGAAATCTATTTGCTCGATTTGTCATTTCAGGAGATGTCATGAAGAGATGGAGAATTCTATAAGTGCACGGGGAATGAACTCAAGGGAATCGATGTTGAATGAAACGCTGATTAGAAAAGAATTCTGTCCCTGAAATATTGCAATATCAAGACTTTTTAAAGGTGACCTGAAGGAAAAAGCACACTCGAGATTCTGATTAGAAAAAAGGTTCTGAAAGCTAAGCCTTCGTAACGGGTACAATTTTTATGCAATTTTGGAACCTGAAATTATGAACAAAGGAAGTTCTCATATTCTGAATCAGAGAAATTCGCAAACTTCATTTATTTTTTTTGTGTGCGGAGTGTCAAGTCTGTGCATTTAAGATTGACTGAATGCTGCTTGGAAGTATTTTTGATTTCAGTTTCCTAAAAATTTGGAGTTTGTTTCTGAAAAATTGAAAACTTGGGCTTCGTAAAGGACCCCGAATCATATGATGATGTTCTGAAACAATGAGATTATCGAGATTCCAAAGATTCAAACATCCAACATCTTGAATTTAGGAGGAATTCGAAGCTCTGAAATCGTCCTGGAACCTTCTTTTTCTGTACTCCATCAAATTTTCCCTGTCCTCAATGAGAAAAAGTACGCCGCCTCGATGGTTTCCGCCTGACCACCCATTTGTACTACTTTTCCTTCAATTCTCGGTATTTCGATCACCCGCAAATCTCGTTCGTTGCCTCATCGAGTTTTTCCGTGCCATTAATCATCAATCAGAAACCAAAAAGAAGAAAAAGGAGAACAGAACGGGATGGGGGGCGAAGGACACATTGACATTTACATACTTGTGAGAGCAACCAAAAGATGCTCTTGTGGCCAGTAGTGAAGTATATACTTATCCTCATAAACACGGTGACAGATGGGGTGGTGGAGGGCTCACAGACGGAAAAGATGATGGGGAGGAGCATCCCAAACATTACAAGAACCTTTCGTGTTTTTTCCCCTTTTCTTTTCCTGATCGCTACCCCTCTTTTACGTCTTCTGAATTCTCATGTCGTGTTCAACATTTTGATGTATCGGTGTCCCTTCCCTCTTCAGATGGAGGTCCCACTTCTACCAAACAGAATAATTTATCACGCAATGAGTGACACTTTTGCGTTTGGAATCTTCTCTGAAGAAGGAGGGGAAACTTCAGAAGAGAGGGCAGGGAGCACAAAAGTTATTATTATAGTCGTTTGAGATGTCCCAAATGGGCCATTTTCGGAAAGACGCAACATTCTGATTTTTCGTTTTTCAAAAAATGTATAGTCAATTTGATGTTGAGTAGATCAAAATTGCAGAGCTTCCAGACATCTTGTAATAACAGAACATCATTTGCCCTCACTTTGATCGAATTTATCTAGGTTTCTTTGACAGACATCAAAAAGTGGCTCACAAACAAAATGTTTCTTATTTTGTCGGGATTTTTGATACAGTTGACAACTTTTTGATACCTTTCACAGGAACTGATATGAATTCGGTCAAAAGGAACAGCAAGCGGCGTGCTTTTGTACCGGATCGACGGTAGTTTGTTCCAGATTTTGAGCTTGTTTTCCACTCAGATTTCTTTAAATTGTTTCACTGACATTTAGAAATCCTTAGTACGGTTACTGTGTTGAAGAATATTCAGAGATTGCTAGCAAAAAAAGCTTAACTTTTGACTGATTCAAGAACCCAAGAAAACGAACTTCTGGTATCCTTTTTTGTATCCTGTAATTTTTTTTGGTGGAAAACTTTTCGAAGTCATAACTTTGATGAAGTGAGTGTTTTGTCAGTTTTATTGCAGAATCTGAATCTCTAAAGTCGATTTTACTCTGCCCAGAACAAGATCGTCAAGTCTTTGAAAATTTCCCTACTTCCACATATTTGTACCCAGAAAATCCGAAACCCCTATTTTTCTCACCTCTCTTAACCCTAATTAAGTCAACATCTGGATCTTTTCACCACCCTTCTCTACCTTGTTCCTTCGTTCTCCCCTCTCAAAAGTATCCTCAAACTCTCTAATTACACCAAATGGTGAGGACCTTGAAATCCGTGTGTTTCATTACCTCGTTGTCCCCCGCCTGGCCATTTTCCCTCACTTCTTCAGAATCCCTTTTAATGTTTTGAAATGACGTGGCTTCAGCTGTTGACTCAACATGGGTCGGTGTCTTTTGAAGCTCAGCAGGGATGTTGTTAAATCGCTTTTCAGAGGTCTACAGTAGTCTGTAGGCCGCGGATTCAACACCTAGCAGGTTTTGTTGAAAGCAGGGCGGTGAAGAAAACGGAAAGAATGGGAGGAGGAGAAGAAGAAGAAGGACATGACTATAAATCAACAGGAGCCTATTTCATCGTGTCATCTGCTGCTGGCTATCCTCCTCTTCTGTCCGTATATACCATACGGACATAAGACACCCCCTCCCGCAACGGGTGTACACTGTCCCCCCTCTCACACCCAAACGGACAGTCACCATTACTGTTCTGTTCCACGGTCTCTCATTTTCACACACTATTTCTCCTCCTCTCTCGTACTGTCTCTGTTTGGTCAAAGAGGCAACGGAATGGCTCTTCTTTTTCGATTCTCTCTCTCTCTCTTTCTCGTATCATCATCTGTTCCTCTTTCGCTTCTCAATACTTGCTAACATTATGAAACCGTTTTCCATTTTCCGATTTTTCGACTGAAAATTTATACGTTCAAAATTTTCAAGATTGGTTTCGTAGAACTGAATTAGTTTTTACATGCTCAATGAGTTTTTGTGCCACAATTGGTGAATAATAGCATCTGAACAAATACTTGAAAAATGAACAGCTGTTCTTTTGAAGTTTTGAAAATTTGTAGTTTTGAAAGTGTACAACAAAATTTGTTAAATCTAGAAAAACTAGGACATCTGGACAAAAGGAAACTTCGAAACTATTCTGGATGACTCTGTCTTGAAGTTCTTCTGCATAGAATTAGAGATTTTTTGTATCCCGGATTTTGCCTACTTTCGAATTTTCATGAAATTTGACATTGTTCAAGTTGAGAATTTCACGAAGCTTGAGCATGTTTCCTACCCTCTATTATCCTTCAAAGTCCTCGAATCTCCAATTTCGAATTCCTCACTCTCAGTTTTCCCACAAAACCTTTTCTAGGTTACCCATTACTCACTAACTACTGATAACGATCTCCGTTCTTCATCAATCTATTCTCCACTTTTATTTTTCTCGAATCCTCTCACTTCTCCACACTATTCCCCGCCCTCTTCTAAATGACAACATTATTACTCATTCCCTTTGAACTTCCCCCTCCATAGGTACCCCCAATTATACTATTATACTAATCAGAAATGTAGAAAATGGTGGGGGTGGATGGCGAGTGTGAGCACAAACACTGTCTCTTCCTCCCTGACCGTCTGCGTCTCTTCAATTAGTACACTCTATATCAGTCAGTTCTCGACAAAAGGCTTCTTCTTCTTCCACATTTGTTTACCCAAAACCTCAACCACCTCGGCAAGAGAGGGGGTCAGGTCATCTTACCTTTGCTTCTTCTTCTTCTATATTCGGCTTCTTCTTATTCTCAGTTTTGCCAATTTCCTTATTGCCGAGTAATTCCGCGCCGTCCAATTTTGGCACCCGTCCATTTCCTCTGGTCACACCCAATTTTCATATGCAGATTTTTCTGTCAAAATTTTCCTCTTTTCTGACGACTACGCTTCTTCTTTTTACTCGAGAAGAAAGAAAATGTTTGCGTTCGAATTTTCGGAAAAGCAAAGGAGAAGGAGAAGCGTCGAGAATTGAATTTTTGAGAGGAGAGAAAGGATTGGGTTTCAAATTTTATTTCGCTTCATTTCCAGCGAACGAAAGTTGCCTTTTTTACGGCCAACCAACGTACTTATTTGATACTTATTTGGGAGATTTTGGGGTTTTAAGATTTCGAGATTTTGAAGGCTCTGCTAAAACTTTTTCTTCAGATTTCTAATTATGTCAAACGTCCGGACTTCGTTTTAGTTGATATCTCGAAACTCCGCCCCCAGTTTTGAATCTGTGAGGAAAATCCTGAACCAATCCCAGATCCCAGATATCTCAAATTTACACATTTTGACATTTCAAGGTTGCCTTTCTCTCCTCTCTCCAATCCGTTTTTCCTCCTTTTCCATTTTTTTCCGTACATTTATGTCCTTCCTATTCGGATATGTGTATTTGTTTCTCTTTCATGCGTCATAACAGTTCTTTCTTTTGTACTTTCGGATGAATTGCGGAGAGAGAAAGAAATAGAGATTATGCAAGCGATACAAAACGATATGTATAGAATCTATCGGTGACGGATTTTACGCGTAAGCTAGGTAGCAATAGATAGCTTATGCCATAAAATTGGAGGACATTGGGTGTTTGGGACTTTTGATTTTCTATGCAACGTTAGATCCTTGGAGTAGGGCTTGTGGCATTTTTTGGAGGAGTCTGATGATTTAGGATTCTAGGATTTCAATATTCTGGGTTCTGAGATAGGTTCTGAGATATTGAAAACTCACGATCTGGAATCGCTCCTCCCGAACCCTGGTCTTTAACCCCGAAACTTCTTGCTTTTCTCAAATTTCGAATCTGAAAAATCCATTCAAAGAGCTCCCCTCAAAAAACCGGAAATCTCCAAAAACTCATTCTGTCATTCACTTCTAGCTGTCATTCAAAATATCTGCACCCAATCCATTTCTATACCCCCCATTTGTATTACTTTCCCCTTCCCATCTCTCTCCGATTCCAGTCAAAAGAAGGAATTAGTTTCTCATTCTTTCTCATTTTGGGTGTCTTCTGGATTCTGAAGCTCTTAATTGAAACATTCATTGCTCTTCTTCCTCCTCTTCTCGCCTTTTCACCCATTTTCCACTTGTACGAAAAAGAGAGAGAGAAACGACTGCCCTCCCTCCATCCATTCTTTGAATGCCGTCACTCTGAATCTCTTTTTGCAGCTTGCTCCCAAAATGTGTTCACACCCATTGATGAATTGTGAAAAAGAGCCCCCCCCTTTTTGAGCTCTCGACAGCACCCCCATTCCTCCAGGGGATATCGCATATCAAAAATTCTCTGGTTCCACTTGAAGCTTTTTGATGAAAGGACGTCTAATTTGAAGTGCTGCTTGTGGTCACTATTGATGTAGCGAGTTTTTTTCCAGAAACTTGGAATCCAGATCAGAAAACGAGTTAGTTTAGACGTCATAAAACAACATGATACTGTAGTTTCATCATCCAAATTTATGCACTTGATCATTATTCTCCCGTTTCCTCATTGATATTCATCATTCCCGGCAAGCACGAAAATGTGATTTTTGAGATTTTATGATTCTCTTTCGGACTGTTTATGGTTTTGTGAGACGTCATGATTTTTAGAACATCTATTTTTGGATTCCCTGCATCTTTTGAGTCATCAAAATTGCAAAGAATTTTCCGGTGTTCATCCATTGGTTCTTTACAGAGAATCTCATGTATTTCTGTCGAATTTTTTTTGGAAATTTCGAAGTTTTTTCCAGCTTTTTGGTTTCTAAATAAGTCTGAGAGCAGTCTATCCACAAAACTAAAAACGCTAGAAATTTGAGTTCTCAGGATTTCATAAGTTTTTGAGTTTTTAGGGTCTTTCGGATTTGACGGAAATTCAAATCCTGGCATCTCACTTCAGATTTTAAAACCGTGACTCTCCTCAGAATCTGAAAGCACGGAATTTCGGAGTCTCAGAATCGCGGAATCTCGTAATTTCGGGATCTCAGAGTCTCAGAAAATCTTCAAAATTTCAGAGACTGAGGCTCCGTGATTATGAAATTCTGAAGATTCTGGAAATCAGACCGTCAAGATCTCCTCAAATTCAAACATTTTAAAAGTGGATCCTGCAGTCTTCAACCCTGAGACCCCTTTCAATTAAATTTTCAAATCAATGATAGATTTTGGGAGTGCTGATGTTCAATATCGTAATTCCACCGCTCTCCAAAACCGCCACATCTCCAATATTCCCACCATCCACATGAATTTTTGTATCACTATCTCTGTCTAATCCTCTTCTCTCTCTACACTTATGCCCATCAATTTAATGCGTTCGCCTCTTCCTCTCTTCCCAATCGCCCATCGTTACATTTTTTCCATATCATATCAAGGTTAGAGACCCCTTCACTCTCTTCTATTCCTTTTCCCGCATCCTCGATCATTCTCATTCTTCCTTGGTTCAATGAACCTCCAAAAACTTGTCAAAAAGTTCAAATCCATTTCTTCAAGTTTTCTTATGAATTCTTGAGTCTCCGGTTGCACTTTAAAAACCGACAGATGCTCCATGCCCCCTTCATCACACCTGCGTCTCTTTCCCCCGTTCCAATTTCTTCCTTTTCATATTTTCCCGGCTCAATTGATGATCGGATGAGTCATCATTGAGAATGATACAACATTCACACTCCTCCACAATTATTTGATTCGATTGAATCTGAAACACAGTCAACCTGTCTATGTCAGGTGTAACACTTTTCAAAGATCCGGGTTTGCTCATTGTTACGGTTTTTGTTGACTTCATATTTCTCTCGTCCCTTCACTACCTTCAAACGTTCCATCCTCACTTTCAAATCTTCCAGCTACTACTCCCCTCAAACATTTATGAGCTGAAGACCATCAAGCTCAGGACACGATGCGGGAATGTCTAATTAGCTGGGTGCTGCTCGTCAGTCTCAGCTGTTTTATCGATGCGTTCAATCTCGACGTGAATGCGCCGATTTATAGGTTTGGTCCGAATGGGACCAACTTTGGATATGCCGTTGCGGAGCACTTCAAGGGAGTGAAGCCAGTGTGAGTTGTACTGGATTTTCGGAAAGCTTGAAGAATTAACGAGGGTGGAATAGAAGATCTATGGCTGTCCAGAATGGATATCTTGTTAATCATTCCATTTCTCTGTTTCCAGAATGCTCATCGGCGCTCCACGTGGCGAATCAGGACAATCCGGTACCGAACGAGCGGGCGCAATGTACGCTTGCGACATCAACACATTTTATAACTCTGGATCGCAGCACTGGTGGGTCCCTCTTCTCTTGCGATCGAAATAGAACGCGAGAATGAGGATGATTGATTTGAAACATGAGCCAAGTTTCAGGTGTGAACAGGTGCGATTCGAATACGACAACGCCGAGGATTATGCGAAACGACCGAACGAGACGCGTGGACGGACGGTGCATCCGTTGGGAAAGAATGATCAGTTATTGGCATCCACGATTGTTTCGAAGGGAACCAAGAATGGAAGCGCTTTGGTAAGAAATTTTGAATTAATGGATAGTTTCATTAAATCTCAGTGAGAAAATCCCAGAAAAACCACCTCAGGCAATCAAACCTAAAAAATCTTATAACATAAATATGGAGCTCCACAAATGTTGGAAATCGTATAGTTTAGTGGCATAATTATTTTTCAAACCATCGGGTTCCAGGGATCTAACATTCTCAAAACTTACCATCTCTATAATCCACTATTTCAGGTGTGTGCTCCTCTCATCCGCTACCATCAAACAGCCGCCTACCCTCAAGGAGCCTGCTACGAACTCGAATCCAATCTCCGCCTCCAATCCACCTATGCGACATGTGCTCAGAAAAACCTTCCAACTACAGACAGACACAATGAATATGGAGGTTGCATGGAAGGATTTTCAGCGGCCATTACTCAGGTACTACTCAGAAAGAATCTCTGTCCTAATCATCAATTTTGTTCAGGACACAGTTGTCACTGGATTAATTGGAAGTGTAAAGTGGACGGGTGGTGTTTTCGCCAAGAAATCGTCTGCGAGTATTTTCGATTCCGTCGTTGAAAAGTACACCATGAATCAGCCAGCTGAAGACAGCATTCGAACAAGACTTGTGGCTCACGACTATCTAGGATACTCGGTGGACATCGGACGGTTCGGATTCTGGTATGAAGATGGAAAACCGATTACTGTAGTTTCGGGAGCAACCAGATATGGAGAGCACGGAGCAGTCATCTTCCTCCCGTTCATTCAAGATTCCAGCTCTAAACTTACCTTGAATGAGGACAAGTTTATTATCAATGGAACTGCCATGGGATCCGCATTCGGATATTCTATCGAAGTGGTTGATTTGAATGGAGATGGATTCGATGATCTAATTGTTGGCGCACCATACGAGCATCGTACTGGCATCGATGGAAACTTCGGAGGAATCGTCTACGTCTACTTCTCCCAAGGAGTCCAACGTCAGAAACATGAATCTCACTTGGTATTCCACCCTCCGAAGGTCATCAAGAATCCCGATTTTTACTCTCAATTCGGGTTATCCATCACAAAACTAGGAAACTTGGATGGTGATAAAAACGGACTCAACGATTTTGCAGTCGGTGCTCCGTTTGCTTTCGATGGAGCCGGTGCGGTCTACATTTACTTGGGAACCAAGAGCATTGACAAATTCCGAAAGAAGCCTGCTCAAGTCATCAAGGGAAGCGAGTTGCCGAATCTTCCAGATGGAATGAGATCCTTTGGATTTTCGCTCTCAGGTGGATCGGATATGGATGAGAATGGATATCCAGACTTGTTGGTTGGGTCTCCCTCCAAGAACTTCGTGGCTCTTCTCCGAGCTCGCCCAGTTATCAGCATTGATGCGAAACATAAAATGCAAACCCGAATGATCGATATCGACAAGGGAGTCAATTGTCCGAGAGGATCGAAGACCTGCTTCCCGCTGGAAATGGTGATTTATGTGGATGAGGAGACGACGAGAGGAGCAGAACTAGTCGACTTCTCGTCTGACGTCTTCATGTGTAATCTGGAGGCCATTCCGTACCGAGCAGATATTGCGGCTCGTGGATTCATCGAAGGAAGTCATTCACACAACTACTCGTGGCCATGTGGAAGTAACAGTCATGTACAGAAGAGGACTTATCGACAGAATATTTATCTGCCGGTACAAGAAGCGAAGGATTGGATCACGCCGTTGAAGTTCCGGTTTACAGTCAGCATTCGGTCAGTTTGAAATTTCAGCCCCTGTTCTTTGTTTATGTACTCCAAAAGTATTTAATTCCATCCCAAATTTACATCACTTCTTTGCAGAAACGAGAAGAAGCCGATCCAACCCCCGCAAGGAAGCCAAGTCGTCGATTTGAAGCACTTCCCCGTCCTGAACAAGTACGGCGCCTCTTACGAATTCGACGTTCCCTTCAACACGCTTTGCGGAGAGGATCACACGTGCCAGACGGATTTGTCATTGAAAGCGACATTCAAGGATATTCCATTGTAAGAGAGATGATTTTTGGCAATCTAAAAATGATGATATTCTTAATCCGTTTTTCCTTTTGCAGAACCGCCAACGGATATGTGTCAAATGTCGGCGAGAAGGATTATCTGGATGTGACATTCACTGTGGAGAACAAGAAAGAGAAGGCTTATCAAGCCAACTTTTATTTGGAATACAACGAGGAGGAGCTGGAATTGCCACAAGTGCACGGAGCAAAGCGAATGATCGCCGAGACGATTGGAAAGAATATTGTGCACTTGCCACTGGGAAATCCGATGAATGGAGCATCCAAGCATCACTTCACAATTCAATTCAAGTTGACGCGTGGAAGAACTGAAGGAATCGGAAAGGCGCTGAAGTTCGTGGCACATGTGAATTCGACTTCTCAAGAGACGGAGGAAGAGTTGAAGGATAACAAGTGGGAAGCCGAGGTTCAGATTATCAAGAAGGCGGAGTTGGAGATTTATGGAATCAGTACTCCCGATAGAGTGTTCTTTGGAGGAAAAGAAAAGGCCGAGTCTGAGTTGGAGTTGGAAGAGGATATCGGATCGATGGTCAGACACAACTACACAATCACAAACCATGGTCCATGGACTGTCCGAAACGTGGTTGCCAAATTCGATTGGCCGTATCAAGTACACTCGAGATTCGGACGAGGAAAATGGGCGTTGTACTTGCTGGATGTACCAACGATCACCACAGAGTTCACAGACGGAACTAGAGAAGTTAGAAAGTGTCATATCGAGCAAAAGTATGAATATGTGAATCCGGTGGACATCAAGTTGAACACAAAGTACAGCACTCAAGAGACCACTCCGCACAGGATAGAGCATCGGTATAAGAGGTCGGATGACGGATATGGAGATGAAGATGAAAGCTTGAGAACTTCGAGAGAAGAGGATCAACCAGAGGAAGCGGGATTCATGAACTCCCTCTACAAGTTCTTCAATTTCAAGATTGTTGGAGCCGATGGATCGATTCAGAGAGAAGTTCATAACTTGGTGAGTCCTCCTTGATTACTGTATCTGGAAACTGAAACGCGCAACTTTCAGAGTTGCCAAGAGAAAACCGCCAACTGTTTCACTGTCGTCTGCCATTTCGATTTCATCGATGCCAACTCGGCAGTGGTCGTTGATTTCCGTGCTCGATTATGGAATTCCACTTTCATCGAAGACTTTTCGGGAGTTGAGAGTGTGAAAGTGAAATCTTTTGGTAGATTGGAGCTGGACACTTCTCAAGGAATCGATGATAATCCGGAGAATAATCAAGCATCTGTGACGACGTCGGCGGATCCCGATCGACCTACTATTGGTAAGAGTTTGGAACAATCAGAGCTGCAAAAACTGATTGTGACTATCTGGAACCATGTAAACTTTCTAGAATTTCAAACTAATACGTTCCAAATCTTGAAAGAAATTTCCTCTGTTCCTTCAGTTTAACATTTTCTCATAATCTCAGTCTAGGTAAAACCGACCCTACCGATTCAGATTCGAGTTATCAGATAGACTGAGGATTTGATCATTAAATTCAAAATTTAGAATGTTTGCCTCTGAAAAAACGCTTGCCTGATCATCAATATTTATCTTTCCAGGCGGCTCCCGTCCTGTCCCTTGGTGGATCTACGCCCTCGCTGCTATCATCGGACTCCTCATCGTTCTACTCATCAGTTTTTGTCTGCATAAAGTTGGATTCTTCAAGCGAAGAAGAGTGGATCAACCATCTCTATACACTGCTCAGCTCAGACACGAGCGTGAGCAGTATGCCGATACGGGACTATAGGTGCTCTTTTCTCTCTATTTCTAATTTATTTTCTCCTCTTTCTCCCGGATCTCTGTGATTCAAACTCACTTTGTTTCTTCCACATGTGATAACTTGTTTTTCTTGTTTTTCTAGGACCACCCTAAAGTTTTTATAACTTCTCATGACCTTTTTTCCTCATCTTGTAGTCAAGACTCTATCTTGACAAAAAATCATTTCCACCGGTGCCATTATCATTTTCTTTCGCCTTTTTGAAAAAGTGCTATAATAATAATTAAATAAATTATTGTTGCTTGAAAAAGTGAGAAAAATGGGAAAACATTGAAACATTCAATTATCATCATTCGTTGACTGTCGCTTCAGGAGCATCCACGAGCTTCGTTTTCGAGGAGCTGCAGCTGGATTTTTCGAAGTTTTGAAAAATCAAAAATTAGTTTGAAGGACTCACCGACAAGCATTTTAGCCTGATTCTTATGGGTTATTTGAATGATACATGGTGGCTGCATCCATGGTTCTCCGTCGATTTGCATTGGGAAAGATTTGTGGGTCCTGGAAAGATAAAAATGGTATCTCACTATTACCTTGAGTGGTGTGCTTCTAAGAGACTCAGATTGTCCTGAGCAACTGGAAAACCCTGACTCACTGAATAACCACGGTGGAGCACTGAGAGAGCCGCCTTGCTCCGCGAACACCCGCTTTGATCTGTCCCATCTGCATGGCTGACTCCAGTCCGACCAACTAGAAAAATAAGTATCACCTCCGAAACTTTGAGGGTGGAAATATGTACCTCAATCAACCCATCTCCAATATCCTGAACCCTCGTCTGCAATTGCATTTTCTCCTGACTCTTCATCGGGAAAAGCCCCGGCATTCTTCCCTTTGACTTCCGGCTTCGTCCCCATAGATTGGATCCCCCGTAGATGGAGGGAATGTTTAGAAGAGCGATTCCTTCGAGGGAGGCATCTTGGCCAAGGTCTATGGATTCGCCATCGCACTGAAACTTGCTAATAAAAAGGTTACTTGTACCCCAAAACTTACAAGAATATCAATCTGCTCGTGAAGATTTTTACACGAACTCGAGAGAGTCTCGCTGGTTCCCAACTCAAAATACCACAGTTTATTGCGCATTCGACTGTTGAACTTTTCCGGGAATTTCTCCCTCATCACATGGAATCGGTGAGCGATTGAGGCGTCCTTAAAACAGTGTATGGTGCAAGAAATACTTTTCGAAACCCACCACTCCAATCGAAAAGTAGTTGTTGATGATGCTGTACGGTGGTGAATCTCCCTTCTCACTCGCCCTCCTCGTGTTCTTATTCTCCGTGATCTCAATCTTAATCTGCCAACGATCCATGTCGATCAGACTTGACTTCTCGATCTGCTCCAAAATCTTGTGCAAGTTCTCATTCTCATAACCGCCTCCCCATCTCAGACATCTCGCCAAATCGTTGCCAGTTCCCAATGGAAGCACAGCGACCGGTGGTCGTCCGTGTGGAAACGTCATCTTATCCATGGACTCCAACACCCACCCAATTGTTCCATCTCCACCACAAACCAATATATTGCAGTTTTTGAGAGTGGAGAACAGCTGGAGACCCGGCTCAGGACCAGTCTTACTCAAATCATAAACCTGGCGGGGGTTCAGAAGGTACTCGAACTTCTGGAGAATCTTCACTCCTTGTTTCCCTCCGCTCTTCGGGTTGACAAGGACTAAAAGTGGTCGGCTCTCGTTGCTCGGGGAGATCGCTTGAAGGAGACTAGCGCTGTGAGAACCAAAGTTGTGATTTTTGAGGGAGGTTGAGGTTTTGCGCTCGAGGAAAGCTGGGAAGATATGTGTGGGCGGAAGGATATGATGGACGAGGGCTCCGAGATCACATTCTTGAGCAAGGGAAGACATACAGCGGTGGTGGACCTGGAGATTTTCTTGAAGATCTTATATAACTTTCAGAGATTTCTAACTACAAGTAGGTATTAGAGTGTCGTCTCGCGAGACATTTCTCGCAAACATCACTAATGCTCGAAATTGTCTCGGTTCGTCTCGTCCCGTCTCGTCTCGCGCTCGCAAATGCTCGTCTCGCTAGCGAGTCTTCGAGACTCGCAAGTTTCATTTCAAAACTTGAATTTCGATAAAATTTTCAGTAAAAGCGTGGTCTCTGTCTTTTGAAATCTAGTTTTTTCGTTCAGAATTTCCAACTTTTTGAAGGAAAAAAAGTATCACATAAAAAAAGTTACAATTTCTGAAAGAAAAAACTAGATTTTCCACGCCGCAACCACTTGGAACCAGACGCAAACCACGCTTTTACTGAAAATTTTATCGAAATTCAAGTTTTGAAATGAAACTTGCGAGTCTCGAAGACTCGCAAGACTCGCGTAAAAAATGCGAGCAATTTGCGAGAAATGAAAAGATACCTAGTAGGTATCTCCTGAAACAAAGCTAATTGAAATTTTCGCTGCACTTTTTAGTAAACAAAGTTGTAAACAACCCTTTGTAGAAAGTAGAAGTTTTCTAATTAGGTTGATGACCTTTAAGTCAAAATTAGGCTAATTTTGCTTGATTCCCAAAAAGGTAATTATAATAAAACTCACATAGTTATGACACCATCGACATCCCTTTCCTTGAAAGACTCCTACGGTAGCCTTACACTTGACACATTTGGCAGTGGCATTCGCATCTTGCCAGTGATGATATAACTTGTCTGAAAAAAAAAACTGATAAAGTTCGAATGCGCGTATCTCGAGAACCAATGAAGATATCAGAAAGTGCACACTTGCAAAAAGATTTTTAACTAAATTTTGCGCATTTTCACAGTTGAGCACTTTTTGGTAACTGCTATGGTTCTAGAGATATATTCGCTCAAAGTCAGATGGGGAGACGATGCACAATGGCGGAGAGAACCTTGTTTCTCCGTTTCTCACGCACCTTGCCTCACTTTACTTTTTCTTTCCCGCTTACCCTGTTGCCTGCTGGAATAGGTCCTAATGCAATTGGTGGCGGCCGAGCGAACGCATCTTTCGTGTACAGTGTACTTGCATACTGTAACCTGATTAGTTTAGAGAAACGGGAAGTGACTTACATGAACAACTGAGTCCCTGCTTTCCACCCCATCCGACTAGAATCGAGCAGCACGCGTTGCAGTATGTGGGTTTAGTGAAGTGACGGAGGCGCCAGACGTGCGATCCATCCTCTTTCATCTCCGTATCAAAACCGAGTAAGACTAAAAGTGGAATATTGGTGAGTCCACCGCGCCTCCATTCGTCAAACGACACAATCCCATCATTATCGTAGTCGATGTCAACCATCATTTGTCGAATAATCTGTTCCAGTTCGATGGTATCCCACTGTTGATATCTCGCCACATTCATCATTTGTTCAATAATTCCGTCGATCTCTGATTTGTCGAGGAACCCGTTTCCATCAGAGTCGTAGACGTGGAACACCACTGAAAAATCAGCACATTTTGAGAACTTGATGGGTTTCTCACCGTCCAACTTATTCTCCGGGGTATCGGCCTCGAGAAGGGACAGAGTACAAATTAACGGCTTCAACGGAATCCTCGGCTCCTGTGACTCTGCACTAGTCGCTCGTGGTCCCATCACATCTGAAGTTCAAGTTTCAAATTTTAATGAAATTCTCAGACCCGTTACCATCCTCCGGAATACAAACCAACGCCTGTGGTTCACTACCCTGACTCCGGTCAGTTTGCTGTCCTGATCCTCCAGCAATGTTGAGCCCTGCCATTCTCCCTGACAAAGTGTCCGTGAATTTGGCTCTGACTGTGGAGATGGCATCCTCGAACAGACTAGTTCTCCGTTCTTTGATTGGCGGTTTGGAGAATGAGAGAAAGAGTTGGTCGACCAGATCACTCGGAAGGTCTGCGCCAAAGTAGTCAAGCAGGAAGGCACGGAATCCGTCGATGTTGATGGTCTGAAACAGTGTCTACTGTAGGAGTTTCGAGAAAAATCAAGTCACATCCAGGTTTAAAAAATCAGAACTCGGTATCACATGAAAACCTCTCTTGTCAGAACTCCCCACAAAAATTCATGTTTTGTGCACAAATTTTCTGTATTGTTCGAGATTTCTCTGTGTCTGATTTGAGTCTTCTGGTTTGTTTGTTTTTTTTTTTTTTTTTTTTTTTTTCTCGGTGGTCATGGGGAAGTACGTCAGTGCTAGCAGAGAACTTTTGGTATTTTTAGATGTAAATGTGGTGAAGAAGTTCTGAAACTCATTGGAGCATATAACCATGGAACCGTAAAAAGCTAGTCTGTGTATGATCTTGATGGATTTTGATGCTGATCATTCGAAAATTGAGAGTTCGGAAATCTCAGAAAACAGCTACCTGTGCTCAAAGTTACCTAGACCACTATCACAGACAGAATCCATAAAAAACTGGTTCTTTTTCAGGAATCCAATAAAAATGGCCACACTCGAGCTCATTGTAGGCTTCAGATCAAAACACACACTCCTGTGATATTATAACTGAATTGTCGAAAGGCGATAAGAAAAATAATAGAAGTTTTGGAAAGTGTGGTGATCAAAGTTGATATCTAGATAATTGAAACATGTTTGAAAATCAGGAGTTTAACTCAATTCGGGGGCCGGAATTTAGTCTGGAGGAATTTGGAAAGGTAGTGGGTTTCATAATGTGAACCTGAACCTGTTTCATCAATGATCAACATTGAAGACTCAAAAAGTGGTTCTTTTTCTGAATCTTTGAGAGTTTATTAGGCAGCTCTAGATATTCATTTTTTGGAGATGAGCGCTTGTTGATTTAACCACAGTTAAGTCAGATGGGTCTCCTTAAAGGGAAGGAGTCTGAAAAATGTTCGAAGTTTTCAAATCACCTTTTTAACGAGATGTATCTGACTATAGATGTAGTCATACAAAAAATCGTCAACTACAAAAATGAAGATCTAGAGTTGATGCACAAGAGTTGATGCACTTGCACAACATTTCAGAAAAACCTAATAGGTTAGAACCATTTTTTACACCTCCAAGTTGAAAATTTTCAACTAACCTGGGCGAATCGTTTATTTTACTACAGATTGAATTTGGTTAGAGAATCCTGTCTCTAAAGCAATCTATATTTTAATAAAGCTTTGTCTTTTTCATTCCCCTTATCGTTCGTTGAATCATAAAACCAACAAAGCTTTTCTCCTGCGTTCTGTTCTCTAAACTATACATTCCATTATTAAGCCTACCTGTCCATCAGCGGAAAGGTACGAGTAGAACTTGCCATCCTGCTGAAAATCGCTCAACATATCCTTCAACTTCCGGCGAGAGTCTGCAAAATTGGATTACGGCCGTCCGGGGCGGTTTTTCATATTTTCTAGGCCTTGATTCACACATTCTACGATTCGATTTTCAGGTGTTCTCTTTTTGCTTCGTTCTCTTTTTTCGAGAGCAAAACTCACATGCTGCATATTCGCTGAGCCGCGAGAACTGCTCAGGTGATAATAGCATCTGAAAAAAATCAAGAAATTTATTAGAAGAAAAAGTTGTTTTTTTTCTGGAGATGAAGAAAAGATGAAGAAATAGAAAAAGAAGATGAAGAGGATGGGGTTTGGAAAGAGAGAGAGAGGCAAATCCTCATCTCTCTGATATTATGTATATTAACACATTTATAAATACACTTTTAATACGTTTGACAAGATTGGCCTCCTCTCCATGTCAATGTGATCTTCTTCTTCTTCTCCGCGTGGCTCCGCTCTCGGAGCACAAAAAGGGGAGGAGACCACGGCGGAGTAGAAGAAGAAGGAGAAGCTGTGGAGAACCACCAGCACACCTCTCCTCCTCCTCCTGCTCCGATAATCCTCCGGTTTTTCAGCTCTTTTTATGAGCAATGTCACGCGAACGAATCAATCGAAAAGGGGTGAGAAAGACATCTCAGAAGAAAATGAGCGATTGAGACAAAGTTCACCAGGATATACTGACGCACACATTTCCGGACGGAGACGTCACCAAAGACCTGTAAAGGAGTCTTGAAAAGAAGAGAAGAAAAAAAAGAAGCCCCATGAAGTGCAGTGAAGCAGCAGGCAAAACTGATAAACTCCAGTGAGCCGTTAGTGTGATTTGTGGTGATAAATCGGATTGTGTTGGGATAAAATAGACATGAAAATGGCAGATAGACTGAAAAGATTAGAGAATGTGAAGGCAAGATGGAGGTGACGTAAAAGTTCAGTGACATTTTGAGATGGATAAGATTTCAGAAACAGGAGCCGCATTCCAATGATAGCTTATACCTGGATCCTCATTAAGTTCGTCTGAATGAGATTACAATAGACAAATTGAGCCAGATCTGATTGTTATCCTTCCATGAGCCTTCCGAGGATCAGGGAATTCCGAAAAACTTGTCCGGATTAAGCTTAGCTTTGAACGTGCTCAAATGAAAATATATTAACAATAAGCTCATAACGATGGTGATAGAACAAATGGGAACATTGGATTCATGAATTCAGGGATCTTTTCAGTGAATCAGAACAAAAAAGAGAAAGCTAAAGTTAGAAAGTGACAACTCAACATTTCGTCAGATTTCCTTTCGAGTCAGAATCAGAAAAGTCAAGCTCAGCTTAGTCCAGATTAAGAGAGAAAATCAATTGGAGGAAACGCCTTGTACATTAGTAAACAGAAAACCTATACTCTGGATAAGTCGGAATTCTCATTTTCCACAGATGTGGTTCTGACTATTTACCATTTGAACAATCGCAACTGCACTTATCATCTTTTTACACCAGACACGAAGACACCTTCGCCTGGAGCTGCCTCCGAACTGGAGACACAGAAGCTTGCAGAGAGAATCTCATCCTTTGCCCTGGACGATATACGTTATGTTTTCTCTTAGTCTGGTTTCAGATTGGTTTCTTTTTTCCATGAACTCTATTAGCTATGAATTTTTTCTAGAGTCACGATAATGAAGTCTTCAATTCTGTCATCCAACACTCTCCAATTCTCATCCAACAAACCTGCTCTTTCTCAAGACCAATGTCTTCCATGATCTCGTAATCCCAAAACCTATTCTTACAACCTTCCCAAACCATGCCCCTTCACATTCTTCTCGCCTCCTCCCAAACCACCCAAAAAACTTGTTCTTTCTCATTCACCCCTCTCATTCCCGTAATAATCTGGGTCAGCTATACGAAGTTCCTCTCCCCTCCCAATTACCTTCACCGCGTCTCCCTCTCGGGGGCTACTAATTGCTCAGAACCGTACTTCGAGACTTTGCGAGAAAAGGAGAGAAACCAGAAGGAGATGAAGTCTCTCAACTTTCAATCTATTGTTTCCCAGTTTTTTGAGGTTTGCTTTTGTTTCTGAAATTGAAACAACTCTGAAAACATAATATTTCAGTATGAGAGCACAGTCGTCGTCCGTTGGCCACTTCCATTCATCATCATACCTCCACTACTGACGGTCTCAATCGGTTTGTATTCTCGACCAGTTCCTGGAATTTCATTCAGAAAAACATCAAATAATATTTTTTCCAGTGACTCTAACGGTTACAAATTTTCATTTGAATGTGACGAACGACACTCTTCAAGTGTTCCTTCCGGATGATATGCGCAGTTTGAGGGATTTGAAGGAGCTGTTGCATCTGTTCCCGCCGAGAGATGCACAAAGAGACACTTACAGTATATTCGGATCGAAGTTTGTGTATACTGTAATTGAGGATGACAGTCCGGAGAGAAACATTTTGAGCTCTTCGGGCATTCAGAGAATGGCCAAGTTGCACAAGTTTGTGATGGGATTGGAGGTAAGGGGAATCTGATGGATTCCGAAGAGTTTTGAAAATTTCTAAACGATTCTGAAGTGTTCTCAAAAATTCTGAAAGATTTTTTATCGGATGTTTTATGTTTCCAGACTAGACACGGAGACAACGTCGCCTCCAACTGCTTGCGGAATCGAGACGACGAGGCTTGCACAATGCATCCAATAGCCTTCGCTCTAGAAGATAGTACACCGGTGAGAACTTTGTCTGTCGGTGTATCTGTACATCCACAATTTCCAGGAGTTTGCCATTCAATTTCTTCTTCGCTACCCCAATCTCAAATTCGGAGATTTCGTTGTGGACAACGCCATGGTTTTTGGAGGTGTCGAAGTTCAACCAAAGGTGGGCTTCCAGTTTTTTTTTCTCAACTAAAATGCTACATTTTTCTAGAGTTTTGATAAGGAGGGAAACTCTCCGATTCGTTCATCCAAAGCGGTTCGGATGACTTATATCCTCGAAGCTAGCGACTCGTCGGAAAGGTGATCAAAAACTAGAAAATCACATTTAAGATTGATGATTTTCCAGATGGATAGACCTCTTCCTACATGCAATCCCAAAATACAAAGAATCCAATTCTACCATATTATGGTCCTCCTCGAAAAGTCTCGCAAAAGAAATGGAGAGAAACGGAGAATTACTGATTCCCTGGATGCCATGGACATCTTTGGTGTTAGTGGTATTCTGTATGTTTGCTTGTTCCTCATTCCACGTCGTCAAGTCTCAACCATTCATCGGATTCTTTGCCATGTTCAATGCAACAATGGCTACTATAGCCTCAACGTCATTGCTGATCTATCTACAGTACCCGTTTCTACCACTAGTTTTTATTATGCCATTCCTAGTCGTTTGTTAGTATCTTGCTTTGAAGTCGTCTCCTAATTCTCCGAATTTAAAGCTATTGGCACGGACAACATGTTCCTGATGTTGAAGAGTTGGAGGATGACGAAGAAATCGGTCAACGAGGAGAAACGATACATCTATGCTCTAACCGAATCTGCGGCCTCGTTGTTCCTCACTTCTCTAACAGATGGATTATCCTTTGCCATCGGCAGTATTTCGGATTTTCATGCAGTTCGTGAGTTGTTTTCTGAACACATGACAAGAAAATTTTGGAGCAGTCTGTGGGATCCTTCGCTTTCAGATGGTACAGATCTGAAGATCCCACGGACTGCATTATTATAAATACAGATTTCCCACTAATCCTAAAGATTCCAGGAGTCTTCTGCACCTATTGCGCCATGGCAATCTTGTTCATGTTTCTGTTCCAAGTCACTTTCTTCAACGCCGTCATGTCGCTGTGTTGTAGGAGAGAGGTGGCAGGGAAGCATCCAGTGTTCTGTTGCTATGATATTGTACCATCGAGTGAGTCTGGTTTTGAGTCCTAACGTTGCTAGTCACAACAAAGATTCCAGACGAAACCAAAATCCTCAAGAAAGCCTCCGATCCTCCCTTCGATATCTCCTCCATCGTCGCCAAGTATCTATTCCAAGTCCTAAATCCTTGGCCATCTCGAGTCGTCGTCTTCTTCATTTTCCTTCTCTACCTCTTCACCTCCATCCACTACGCTATTGGTCTTCCTCTAGGACTCGACCTCAAACTTTTGGCTCCAGATGATTCTTACGTTTCGAGGGAGTTGGAAGCGCAGGAGAGACTGTTCGCGGATTACGGTGGATTTTGTTTCGCGTTGGTTCGGGCCGAGAACGTTTCGTTGCGAGACCCGATGGTTAGGAGGGATTTGATGAGGCTTTATCATGATTTGGGAGGGTGAGTTATAAACGATCTCGCAGTCTTCGGTTTGAAATTTTGAGGGCTCTTCTGTTGAAGATGATAGATCAAATTGCATACAAAATTAGGGACGTCGGATTTCGTGAGATGTAGCGCGTCGCCAAATGGCCTAAGTGTAGATTAAAACATTTGATGACCGAGAGATTTTGATAGTTTAGAACAGTATATCTAAATAATCAGATAATTTCATCTTTCAGCAGCGAATACAGCTCTCCCGCGGAATTCTGGCTAGAGCCATTTGAGAAGAAACGACGAGGGAGGAAATATTCTCAATCCGATTTCTCCGATGAACTTCACACATTTCTTGCAAAAGAGCCCAATTTGAAGTTCAGAAATGACATTCGGTTCACGATGACCGGCAAAATTGAAGCTATCAAGATGATGTTTCGAGTGAGAAAACTGGGCAAGGATAATGATGGTCCGAGAGCAGAATACATGAGAAGAGTGATGGAAACGAGCGGATTCAGTGGATTCGTTTATGACACGAGTTTTTTGTTGGTGGATCAGCAGATGACAACGGTTTATAATGTGATCATTGATGTAGTGTCGGCGATACTAACGATGCTGTCCATTTGTGTACTCATGGTGAGAAGACTGAACTTTTGGAACTTCTTCAAACTCTCATTCCAGGTCCCCCGCCCAGTGTCCGCCATGTGTATTGCCTTCGCCATCCTCTCCGTGAACATCGGAGTAATCGGGGCGCTAGCAGCCACCAACACGCGTCTAGACATCATCTCCATGATAACTATAGTGATGAGTGTGGGATTTTCAGTCGACTATGTAACACATACCACATTCCACTTTGTTATTCAACGGGACAATCGGCTAGAGGTAGTCATTTCCTTTGAACCCTCAAAATACTCCCATTGCTTTCAGAAATGCCTTCTTGTTATGACAGAACCAATACTCCAGTCTGCATTATCCACTGCAATTGGAGTGTCACTATTATCTTTTGTTCACTCTTACATCGTTCGAACATTTGTGAATACTGTATTCTTTGTAGTGGGATTGGGAATTCTGCATGGTCTGATATTCCTGCCCGTGCTTCTGGACACCATCGTGCCGGATTCAGAGTACATGGTTGCCTATGAACCACATCAGGAGGAGGAGGAGGAATCGGGGAATCAGAATCATTATGAGGATGTTTATGGGTTGTAGAAATTGTTTTCATCTTAACAAACCCCTCGGGTCTGAAGCTCAAAAAATAAAACGATTTCAACAAAGCTTCAGAACAATTCGTCACTTTTCTAGCTATGCAAAAGACTCTGTCAAAGATGTCATTTTCAGGCACTCTCTCATTTTTGTATCCACATCCTTCTCCAGAACGTTTTTCCAAAATTTTGTTTTACTGCACGGAACATACCCTAGTATGAAAATCAGAACTCTAGATACCCACATTTCCTGAACTTTTTGTAACTTTTCGATCTCAAAGTTCTTGAACTTTCCAGTCAGTCGGAAGTCTAGAATTCCACATAATTACACCCTTCTATTCCAACATTTTGACTTTTCCTCTCTCTCTCTTTTCTCCCAAAAAAAGTCCACTAGTAGGCGTGCGAATACCTCGTCCGCCTGTTTCCATAGCAATTCTCTTTTTCTTTCCAGCTGTGGGCGGCTCTTACTCATTTTCCATCAAGAGAAAAAAAACCCCCAATCATAAGTTTTTGTTTGTCTCTCGTCTGCTCCCCCAGGAGTCGAAAACACAAACCGGTCTCTTTTTCTCTACTTGAATGAAATGGTCATTGTTTATCGCCGCCTTTTGCTCTCAACTATACTATCTGGTGGTGGGAGATGGTAAGCTTCATTTGGAAGAAGGTACTGTAGTTGTAAAGTTTAGATTGTTACTGCCCGTTGTGTGAACTGGATAAACTCCCTGACAATTGCACGACTATTTATGGGCATATCCAAATGGGACTGGAGTCTACAATGCCACCTTTTGAGGTTACTTTTTTGAGATTAAGAAGAATGATGATATTCCAAAGAAACTATCATTGTTGACTCAGTGAATTTCAATGAAACTCAGTCTCTGGCAGTCTTGAATTCTTAGATTCAAGTTCTGATTTCCAGATTACAGATTCTCAAAGGATCTGAAAAAATAACCGGTTCGGAGACTCTTAAGTTCTAGGATTTGAAGATTCTAATTTTCTGAGATTTGGAGATTTTGGGATTCTAAGATTCAGAGGGGTTTTTGCAGATCGTAGAATATAAGCTTCAAAATGTGACTACCATCATTGGATGTATCACCATAGCCAACTCCGGATTCACCTCTCTCGCCCTCCTATCGAATCTGGAAACTATTCAATATTCTCAAACC
The DNA here is from genome assembly GCA_900536305.3 of Caenorhabditis sp. 40 LS-2015. Classification (NCBI taxonomy): domain Eukaryota; kingdom Metazoa; phylum Nematoda; class Chromadorea; order Rhabditida; family Rhabditidae; genus Caenorhabditis; species Caenorhabditis tribulationis. Next base: position 84,702 of record LR543637.1, on the reverse strand, counting down.
GGGAACTCCTCTACTTGTTCATGTAAGAAATCCCAAAGTTCTGAATGTTCTCATCAAGATCTTCTTCCAATTTCAGCTTACGGCAACACAATAACAATCGCAAAAAACAGTCTGCTGCGTAGGTTGTACTTCACAAGTTTGAAGAAGGTAAGCAAACAATGAAAGAAGAGAAAAAGGAAATCCGATATTCCAGGTGGTGGTAACCAAAAAGTCAGAGTACGGCATTTATCTAGTGGATAACCCGTCGCTGTGTCTGACAGAAGACGAGTTGGAGCAGTTCATGGAGTTTGAGAAGTTTTACGCTCCGCATGTTCAGATTTGTGATCCGTCGAGAAATTACTGTCGACTGGATAGTTTTGATTTTTTCGATGAGAACAACATCTCTCCAGGATGTCAAGTTTTGACGGATTCTCTGGTTTTGAATGGAACTAAAGATTTGAACGAGACAGAATTTCAGAACAGGTTTTGATTTGGAAGTCTGAAATATATAATGGAGGGTTGTGATTTTTAGACTTAACGATATCGAGCAGATATTCGGATCGATTATAGTTTTCGAATCGGATGTCGTCAGTTTGCGGTTTCCCAACTTGTGGAGGATTTACAACTACCAGCGTGAGTAGACAGAAACTTTTGGAGTATCAAATCTTTGATTCTTTAAACCTCAATATCCCAGAGATACTAGAAATCTCAGTTCTAAAATCTCTCCGCCAAGGAGGTCTGAAACACCAAGGCTAAAAACAGCTGATTGTTTCCGATCTACCAAACTTGAAACATAAATCACACTCAACGACCAAATTTCAATTCCAGAGCATTTCAATTTTCGATTTCCGCCCAATTTTCAGCTGACCTTCCGATAATCTTCCTACAGGATAATCCCCAATTGGCGGAAATTGACTTTTCGAATCTCTCGTCTATCCCTTATTTCGGGAAGATTCCAGATGTTCTTTATGCTTTTTCCAATCCACTTCTCACTCAATTATCTTCGGACACCTGCGAGAGTCTATACAAACTTGGTCAGATCACCGTCGAAGAAGTGTCAGATTCTATTTGTGGTGGGGGTAGAAGAGAGACTTCTAGAAGTTTCACATGTCTTTTTTTTCCAGAAAATCGCACGAGCTCTGCTCTCCCGAGCCCAGAAGCCAATCACACGACGACGACGACGAATTCAGAATTCGTTGTGGATTCTGGGAAGGGCGGAAGTGGTGGAGCAAATTCGACGGCGTTGAGTTCTGTTGGAAAGGTTAGTTGGAATTCTGAATTCAATCAGAATATGTCAGAGCATTTGATTATAATAATTCCTATTTTTCAGAGCCAGCAACCTAATTCTAATAGCGATACGAAGGACAACTTGGACTTTCGGGTATTGGATTTAAAGTTTTTGTGTATAATGATGTATTGGTTTTTGTTTGGGGTTGATATACATTGAATAATGAAATGCTTGCAGATTGCTTTTTTTACAGCAGTAGATGAGATTCAGATGGGAATAAACAGGAAGAGAAACAGAATGAAAAGAAAGAAAAAATCACAGTGTTTAACTCGAAGAGATACAGAAAATTTGGAAAACCAGAAATCGAACAACTTTGTTTCAGAAGATGAACGTCAGGATTTTTCCTATGGACTTCTGACACAGAAATAAGAATTTGAAGTTTTGAAATCTCTATTTTTTCTCTATTGGAACAAAACTCCAACTTTGGAATCCGGAACCATCTGACTTTCCATCCAACTTTCTCTAAGACTAAGAAGCATAGTTTCAGAGCTCAAAATTTGGATAATTGAAGTTTCTGGTCCAAGATTTTGAAAGATTTTGAACCTCTAAATATCTGAGGGTCATTTTCGTCGATAAACCAAAGATTTCTGGTGCCAGTACCTCCCAGACACAGAGACAAAAGTTTCATGAAATCGGAACTCGCTCGCTATCAGATTTCAAAAGTTTCGAACACTGCTCTCTTGAGACGAAAAACTTCGAGTTTTGGTTTCTGCAACCACCCAACAAACCAGTCGTTCTCATCCAGGACTCTCATCTTTTCGCCGCCTTTTTTTCCAAAATTTCCATCGGTTTCAAAATATGAGTAAATATACAAACATCAGACGAACTTTTCTCCTCCAAAAAAAACCCGCCAATAGATCCGCGCAGTACCCCACGCAAAACTTCCCTTCCTTTTCAATTGATATCTCGGAGCGAGGATCCGAGTATTTGTGCTCAGATACTCGTCCCTCTATCTCTGGGGGCGTCCGCTTCGTTCTTTTCTCTCAAATCTCTTTCTCTAGCTTCTCTAGCACTCTCTCGCTCTCTCGCCAACGGGAGGATTGGCTCCCGGGAGCACTCCGCACACTCATCGCCCCCCTTCCAACTCTCTCCAAGTACACCCCACTTTATTATTATATTCGATTCGTCGTCTTCTTCTTCTTCGTGTCATCCTTGTTTTTGAAAAATTCTTGGATTCGAAGTATTTTCTGTACCAAAGTTTTAAAGTTCCAACAAATATATACGGTTATCCTCAATGAGCAGCTCCCCGCAGAATGAGGCAGAGGCTCGCGAAAAGGTAAGAAATTTGAAAGTGATTTCGAAATTCTTTTTTTTTCTGATTTTGGGAACACATCTAGCTCTCCCAGAAAATGAATCAGATGTTTTCAGAATTTCTTCTTCTTTCGGAAGAAAACAAGTTATGAATCATAGCCAATCTGAAAACAGGGGTCAACATTGACCAAAAAGTGCGGACTTTTTTGAAAACCTGAGAATCTCGGAATATCAAATTCTGAGAACTCGAAATTTTGGAGTATCTTCGTAGATTCTCTAGTTATCTATATTTTCTTTTTGTTTTCAGCATCAGATATTCTCAATAACTATGGAATTTACAATTTCGAAAATTTGAAAATCCAGATTTTCCCAAACTTTTTTCTGAAACAGCAGAAACTTTTATAAGAAAAGGAGTCGACTTCCTAAAAACAACATTCCGCGAACATCTCCAATCTCATGACCTTCTCAGATGCGCGAGCTGATGTCACGTCCACCGTCGAGTCGACCAGCTGATTTCGTGAACCCTCTTGAGAAGATCGAGCAGTTGCTGACGTGTCCGATTTGTCTCGATCGCTACAAGTAAGTCTGTGATCTCATCAGCTGTTCGTTTTGTTCAACAATGCTCGTCGCTTAGAGTTGGAAAAACAAAGCACAGTGCATTTTTTTTGAAGTGATGATGAGACGAAAAGCGTGTGACTCGTCTCTCGCAGACTGACCACTTCTCACATGACCTTCTTCCTCTGGAGTACCGCTCTGTGATTAGGAGGCTTCGAAAATCTAGACCCAGCTCCCGTTGTGATTAGAGAAAGCACCCAAGGGGATGTGCATAACAATACTGTCTTATTTGCGTTGGTTGGAGGGCAAAACAACAACAACAATAATGACTTGGGATGGGATAAGTGATCAACAACACATTTCTGATCACGAATCTGATCGAGGATCCTGGTACTGGGCGAGGGGGATGACTGGATATTGTAGATTTTAGAGAAAGTAAGGAAGAGGACATCAGAGTTTGAGTCAATAGATAAAAAGGGAAGTGTGATGAAATTAGAGTTCGAGGACCTGGGTCAAATTTTTTTGGAAAGTTGGAGTTTGGATTTTTGATGTTTAGGAAAGTGGATGAATATTTTTCAGTTTCCATTGGAATTGAAATGAGAACACTACAGTACAACAGACCATTAAAATGGAGAACGGTAGACTTTTCAACTCTAGCTCTTCATTTTTGTAGTTGACAGTTTTTTGATAAAACCACAATCAAGTCAGTTATAATGCGTAAAGAAAAAAGGTTCCGAAATGTTCTCTACACCAAATTGGAGGTGTTTCACGGACGAAGTCAAATTTTTCTACTCTCGAATATCGTTTCAATATTTGAAAGTACTGAAAGTCGTTTTTCAGTCAGAAATGTCCAAACAACTTTTTCTCCACTCAAAATAGGCCAGAAATTATTCTCCACGATTTTTCGAACTCTCTGAAGTCCCAGCCTCTTAAAAAGTTTAAAATGGATTTTCAAAAAAGTAAGACAATTAGAACCGCGAAATCCTGAATCTTCAAGACCAAAAGTTTAACTTCCTTAGCATTCTTGTAAGTTTGAAATCCGATTTCAAAATGAGAAACTATTTACTTTGATTTCATAATCTCCCAGCCCAATTGTCACCAATTTTCAAAAAAGCAAAACTTCAAAATGAATCACTTTCCCCTCTTGTCACCCTAATCACTCCAGTTGTTCTTCTTCTGCTCATTTGAATGTATTTCGAAACACTTTGTCCATCGCCGAACGGCTTTTCCCTAGCCGTGTCTCGTCTCTTGCATCTTTTTGTCTTTTTTACAACCCGCCGGTCCAAGAGAGCTTTCCCCCTCTCTCTCGCGAAATCTCCGCCAATCTCAAACTATTTTGTCATTCAGAAAAAGATGCAAAGTGTGTGTATTACACCTCAAGAGAGAGAGAAGGGAGGAGGACGATGATGATGGGATGCTCTTTGAAAGATATTGGAAGTGACACTGGAGAGGGGTTACGCAGCGAAATGTGTCCATCTGTGTGTCTGTGAATTCAGAAAGTTTAAAAAACTAGTCTTATAACGGTGATCTTAAGCCGACCGCTGAAATTTCAGTCTCAATAAATACACATTACAGACAACCCAAGCTACTTCCTTGTCAACACACGTTCTGTTACCCATGTCTGGAATCATGTGCCGACACGTTGCACCGAAATCTGAAATGTCCAGAGTGTCGAGCAGAACACAATATTCCATACGATGGAGTCAAGGCTTTTCAGGTACCCCGAAAACCAAATGAGCCAAAAACAACCTCCTCTTTCAGCCGAACTACACACTAACCGGGTTCCTCGAGATTCATCTGCAAGCGACGCCAGAGTCGGCGGCGGAAATCGAAGAGTACATTCACAGGTACAATCTGGAACGGTGTAAAATTTGTGATGAGAAAGCGGACTGTGAGCCGTGTGCTCATTGTGATCGAAAAGCGTGTAAAGAGTGCCGGCAGACTCATATGGACATGCTGAAAAGGGACATGTCGAGATTGCTGAATCAGGTGAAACGATTGGCCAATCGGATTACGGAAGCGTCGGATAATTTGTCCAAGGGGATCGATATGATGACGATGAACTGTGAGACTACGAAGGCAGAAGTGAAGGAGTACTTTCATAGGTGAGACTATTTGATCTGATAATCTTCTTGTTAGATAATCCAAAAAAGAGTACTGACTTTCCCCATGTTTCAGGTATCAACGAGAGCTGAAAAAGAAAGAGGACAACTTCCTTATGGAAATCGACACCTTCCAAGCCACCGAATCCCGCACCATGAGCAATCTCCGAGACGTTCTAGAAATCGAGAGCTCAAATATGAGCGAAGCAGTTTCCAGACTAGACGCTGCAATCAAGGGCGAATGCGCTATCGATGATGCCGACTTGGTCCGAATGAAGAACACATTCACTGAAGGTCTGGAGTACCTCAGGAACTTCCAACCGGATGCCGACGAGCTCTTCAATCGCAAACTCAGATTCTCCGCCGGAGACGATGCCGCAAAACTACCAGCGGCCATCACCACTTCTGGAGAACTCTGCGTACTTGTTCCCCAGTTTTCGGGAAGGTAAACCAGCAGACTCCAATTCTAGATTCATTCTGATTCTTTCAGATACCTTCCCCTGGAGCAATCCTACCTGCCACGTCCGTTCCGTCTACCATTGGAGAGTGACAGTTATCGAGTGAAGGCAGATGAGAGAGCCAGTGCGCGGGAAAGGGAAAACGATCGAACCTCTTCTAGACACAGGTATGTTTCTTGTGGGTTGACGGTGTGGATGACTAACGATTTTAGTGGATCTAGATTAGCTTAGAAGAACTAACAACATAACCAGATATGTTAAGGTCGATCTACGTCCGTTCAGGCTCTCTACAACATTGTCTTGGCTTAAAACTTCTATGTCGCATTTTATTGGCTTATAACTAGAAATTATAGATTTTAGATTTTAGATTCCGAATTCGATATTGTATAAAACTTTGCATAATGATGGAGATTCTAGTTAGAAATTTATGTTTCCAACCAACTCAATTTGTTCATTTATGTTCTCAACTCTTCCTACTCTATCGTTTCTTTCTTTCAACCTCTTCTCTTTTCCAGTCACCGAAACCTTCCTGAACCCGACGAGAGCTCTATCCGCTATCGACGACGTCAGCAGTTAGAAGAGGAAGCATGGAGTCGACTCCGTAACTCTTCAGCCACTCCTTCCCTCCTCACGACTTCTACCATCGCCGACTCCACATCTTCTTCAAGAACTTCGCCGTGGGCCGCTGATCGTGTCTCCCGATCAGTTGAGCCGACATCAAAATCACGGCCAACAAGTCTGATCGTACCGAACACCGAGACGCCAAGAACTGTCTCCCCTGCCAGCAAGCCTCCACTCCCACCATCCGCCACGTCATCAATCGATAGAAGTGAAGAGCCAACCGCTCTTCCACAGATTCCCATCCGGAGACCCCCTCTTCCTCGTCAACAATCCAGCAATGATGATTCTCTGAATGAGAAAGTGGAAACTATCAGAAGAGCTCATCAGCAAAGACAAACTGCTTCTAGGCAAGTCTCCAGTGACGAATCCGAGGGGGAGGATTTTCCCGTGAGCACCAACCGCGGTAGAATACGAATAGTGTGTCGTGCCGCGTCCGTCAATCGAGACGACGGACTGATGGCGATGATCCCTGGAACCGGGACCATCCTGCATACCCAACTCCCACAGTCCGTTCACAATGCACAACCACCCTCATCTACCACCACCACCACCAACGGCACCTCGACCACCGCCACAACCACCGTCCCCGGAGAGCAAGTCTCGATTCCCGTCACACATTTCACAGGTGAGGAAGACGAAAGCGACATCGTCGTGCCAGCGTGGCTTCAGCGTCGGAGGCAGCGTTTCCAACGCTCCCGCACGAATCCCGACCTGCAGGCACAGTTCACAAGTGCCCGAGTGCAGCAGCTACTCGCCGAACGACAATCTCGTTTAGACTCTTCCACGACCACCGACGAAGAGAAAGAGAAGTTGGCTGTGATGCGACAGCGAGGCAGAAGTGCGTCGCGTGAGGCCGGCGAGTGGCGGGCACGCGGTCGACCACGGGCGGTCTTCGGTCGGAAGGGTGCTAAAGATGGGGAGTTGAATTGGCCAAGGGGCATTTGCGCTATGGCCGGTGGTCTTGTCGCAACGTGTGATTCGTCTAACCATCGTGTCTGTGTGTTCGATAAAGATGGAAAGTTTGTTCGTCAATTCGGTGGATATGGATCCGGTAGTGGACAGCTGGACTCGGCGGCCGGATTGGCTAGCTCAAAACTTCGAATCGTCGTCTCCGATAGATACAATCATCGGATCTCTGTGTTCGGTTTAGAGGGAGACCACTTGTTCTCATTTGGAGGTCATGGACAGGGCAACGCGAAGTTCAATAATCCATGGGGAGTGGCTGTGGATGACTTGGGAAGTATCTACGTGGCAGATAAGGTATGAATCTAACGTCCCATCTCTAACCTTCCAATTCCTTTGTTTGAACCACTCTCACTTCCAGGACAACCATCGAGTCCAAGTGTTCGATAAAAACGGTCAATTCATTGCGAAATTCGGATCATTCGGACACATGCCTGGTCAACTAAACAGTCCACTCTTCATTGCAGTTAGCAGAGTTACTCATTATGTAAGAATGTTGTGTCCCCTTTCTCTATGGAACCTCAAGAAATTCAGGTCTACGTGTCCGACTCGTCAAACCATCGAATCAGCGTATTCGACCCTCAAGGTGTTCATTTGTTCTCGTTTGGCGAGGAAGGCTTCCATGGCGGACAATTCAAATTCCCGCGTGGAATTGCGATTGATACACAGGTACTGGGTGGATAATGAATATAGCATTGCATATGCGAGTGGAGCGAACGCGCTCCATCTCAATGTTCTTGTAAAGCACACACAATGAAACACGATTTTTTCAGGAAAACATAATCATCGCCGATTCGGGCAACAACCGAATTCAAATCTTCGACTCTCAAGGTCAATTCGTCTCCTCCTTCGGCACATGGGGCGGAGGAGCCGGTCAACTGAAAGGCGTCGAAGACGTCTGTGTCACTGTCGACGGATCCATCGTTGTCACGGATCGTGAGAATCACCGAATTCAGATCTTCTAATTTCTCTCCCTCGGGCATTTTTCCTTTTCATGTTTTGTAATTTTCATTTCTCTCGACACCGATGCGTCACAAACCTAGTGTTTTCAACTATTAGGTACAAAAGCACTTATTTCAAGTATTAATGCATGTTTCTTGTTCAATAACTCAATAAAACTATTTATTGTTCGATACGAAAAAAGTTGGGTTTCGGCTTCTGCACGTGGCTCAATTCTTGATGACGATTCTTGAGGATGCTGGCGGGACGGCTCAGTCTCTGAAGGTGAAGAGGCAAGTCTCTCCGTTGGCTTGTTGGAAGCAGGTGAACGACTTTCCCTCGGTGGTGACTTCGTATCTGAAAAAGGATTTCAAGAAAAATTCTGCTAAACCGCACTAGAAAATGACCGAATCTTCTTGTGCGATGGAGCAAACTTGCTTTCTCACCTCTCTCCGCCTCCCTTGATCGTCGAGTACTTCAACTCTCCACCCTTTCCGAGATTGTAGACCGTCGTGTTCTCCGCAACTCCATTCATCACAGTCGTAAGCCCCGGACTCTTCGTTGGAAGCGGAGATTGAAGAGAGATCTCGCTGAAGTGCGGCGGTTGCTGGCCACTACGGTTGTACGGATGTTTCGGAGCGTCCTTGTCGATCAATCCGCGCTTCAGAAGAGCGATATCGTCCATGTACTTGACCTCTCCGGGAATGGAGCACTGGGAGAGGCGGGTCTTCACTGGACTCTTCCCCTCGTCGGCCGGAATGTCGTAGGACTGAAAAACGAAGTTCGGAAAGCTCTAAGGCTTTTCGAATCACCTCGACTCCTCCGTTGAACGAGACCAGTGGATACTGATGATGATTTTTGACAGATCGCGATTTGCGATGCTTTCTGGAACTTTCATTTCGGTGAGACATTGTATTCTTGCTGGCTTGAAGAAAGAACTGAATTTCTTCATCTTTTCATTTTTGTTCTTATGAAAAACGTGCCATTGGAGCAGAATAACACGTCAAAATGTTCTTTCTTCTCCGTTTTGTGATGCAAAGTAGGTCAAGGGTAGAACTCTGAATAATGTATTACTCTCAAGCAATAAATATAAACATTTGAAGTTGAAGAAAATTATTGGGTGACGATGCTGCGAAGAAGGGTTGACGACAGCTTCTCCAACTTTTTCACGTCTTGTAGTTGGTTGGTACTGTACTGGAGGCAGACGACGTCGTCGGTGAGCTTCAACACGAGTTGTCCTTTTGTGTGGTTGTACTTGGTGACGAATCTGGAGAGTGGAAACGATTAGGATGGCAAGAGACGAACTTCAGATTTAACAGAGCTTTTGGATGTCTTTCACATTTTTGAAGAGTGATAAAAAACTAAGGATTATTCTTGAAAATTCCCGTTTAAATTCAGTTTTTTTTTCCTTCGAATAAGGACAGACTTCAGTGACCTTGTTCCTTAAGCGCGTTCTTCGAAATGAAAAATTTACAAACCTGCACTTTTCCGGATTCGCATTGTGCAATCTTTCGGCAGCCTTGGCGAATTCTTCCCAGCTTGTGAAGTATGTCATATTATCTGGAAAAATGAACGGTTGGTCTATTTAAGCAAACGAAAACTGTGTTGGAAACAGGGAAACATGGAAAAACTACGACAAATGCCGACAGAAGAAGTGTTAATTCTACATTCTTGTCATTTTTCAACAACAAAAAAAGTGAAAAAATTGTTTAAAAAACGAAGATCCTTTCGAGAAAATATATTATAAATTCGCAGTCTGTTGGCACTCTTTTAAAGGCGCATGACGTTACTTAAAAGGATATCTCGCCACGATTCGACATTTTTTCCGTCTGAAAAAGATGTGAAATCTTAAAACTTTTGATGGCGCACATTTTTCAGACGGAAAAAATGTCGAATCGTGGCGAGATATCCTTTTAAGTAACGTCATGCGCCTTTAAAAGAGTGCCAACAGACTGCGAATTTATAATATCCAAATTTGGATCTAAAAATTGTCAAGAAAGCTCCACATCAATATGTCGTCAGGTTTAGTGCATTGGGTGCAATTCACGCACATGGTGTTTGCGGACTCAGTGGAAAATTCTTCTTTTTGGAATTTTTTGGAAATCTAAAATTTAGAATTTTGGAAAAATCTGTATTTCAATTTTGTTTTTTTCTTGACTCAAAATTAATAAAATGTTCGAAAAGTATTTTTTCAATCTTCCAATTCCGAATGATTCCTTTTTTCCCACCGCAACCCCCTTTTTCAAATCTTGAATCCTTTTCCTTGTTTGCATTGCCTCATTATTCCCCTTTTCAGCTTAGATTTTTTTTTGCTTTTCAAGTAGATCAGCTCAAACTCTATAGTTCAATTTGCAGACGTCAAAATGACATCAAAAGTGGGCGCGGTCGCTACTAAAACCTATCGCGAAAAGATCGGTCCGGAAATTCTGGAAGTTTTCGACAAGAGCTACAAATCGTTCACAGATGTTCAGGTTAGGCACAAATTTATTTTCAAGTGAAATTATTGGCAAAAAGTGATTCAAAATAACGAAAAGATCAATTTGTCTCATTCCTTCTTCAACTTCTCCTCCTCATTCTTTTTGGCGTCCTCCCACGGGAAGCGGAACGGATTGGCAGGCGCCATATCTCTCCATTGTCTGTCTATATCGATATCGTATTCCGTGATTTTCACCTTGCATACGTTCGCCAGTATTATAACAACAATAATCGAAACCACCACAACGAAAAATGCGAATACATAGAAAGTTTCCTGTAATTTTGAGTGTTTAAATTTAAAGCTAGAACGACATTTTACCTCATCAAAAAGTTCATTGAATGTCGGAAGTGCTTGATTCATCTGATGTACGACATCCAGCATCATTCGAGTCTTTCCATTTTTTCGTTTGCCCTGGTAGTAGTAGGCTCCCCAGTCTTGTTTTGGTTTATTCATATTAAACCTGAACAAAAAGTATTTGTAGGGGGAATTTACTAAACGTAGAGGAGAAGAACTGAAGAAGAAAGAGCAAAACAACTTAATAGGTCAAGCTGGAGGGAGCTGAGGATATTGATTGTGTGCGAAGTGAGAGACGGAGAATGTGGGGAACGAGAGAGGGAGAGAGAAAGGAGAGGCTTCTCTCACAGCTGCGCGGGAGAGGGGAAATGAGAGGGTGCACAACAGAAATTTATGTGAATTCTTCGTTTCTTTCAGGTCCTCTCCGGAACACATCTGCTGAATCTGTCAGATGTCGTCGTTGAATCACCAACCGGATCCGGAAAAACGCTCGCCTTCGTTCTGCCAATGATGAGAATGATTCAAAATGCTCGCCTTCAACCCAACGACATCGGAGCGCTTATTTTGTCACCATCCAGAGAGCTTTGCAGCCAGATCGTCAGTGTCATCAAGCCATTCGCTGAAAGGCTGAATTTGACTGTGGAGACAGTCACGGGAGGACAGAAAGTGGATAAGAATATCAAAATGTTCAAGAACAAGAACATCAATATTCTCGTTGCGACTCCAGGACGTCTTTTCCAAATCATTCAACACGAGAAGACTATGATTGCTAGAGCCATGAAAGCTGTGCAGTTGTTGGTTATTGATGAGGCGGACCGATTCAATGAGATTCAATTCGAAGACCAGTAAGTTCTTTATTCACAGTACCTCTCGAAAATATGAAACTGTAAACTTTGAGGACTTGTAAAGTGACTACCAGCTGTCCGATTTTCTGGATGTTCTTGAAGTTGAAACGTTGATTTTCCTCCATGAAACCCGACTTTTTAGTAGCTGTATCCAATTAAACGAAAAGGCGTAAAAGAAAAATAGGATGTACGATTCTTCGAAAACTTTGATGCGCGAATTCTAGTTCATTTTAGTGCCAGATTTGAATCTTTCTTCTTCATAACTGATTCGAACGCAATTTTCAAAAAAGTTGTCAATTATGAAGACTAAGATCCAGAACATTCACAAATCTTCACAATTCACAAGTCAGAAAGCTGGAAAAAAGCTTTTTCCAAGACCTTACGGTTGATCATTTTGAACTAAAAACATCAGCTTCTTTTCACTTTTTAGCTATACTTTACGCATTCATCTTCACAATATGAATCTTCCAGCATGCGTGAGATTCTCTCCTGCATTCCCAAACAACGTCGTACCGGATTGTTCTCTGCTACCCAAGTGAAAGAAGAAGACGATCTGATGGTCTTCGGTCTCAGAAATGCGAAACAGGTGAAAGTGTCTCAGGAGAGAAACTCCGCAGCTCCATCGACATTGAAGAACTACTTTGTGGAATGTCCAGCTGATGAGAAGACAAGTGTTTGTCTGGAATTCATTCGCCAGAGAACCGATAAGAAGTTCCTCATTTTCTTCCCATCCTGTAACTCTGTCAGATTCTTCCATAAGGTAATAGATAACATTCGCAATCGATAGAAACCTTGCTTCTTCAGATCTTCGAAAGATGTCTCGGAAAACGTCCACTCTTCGCTGTTCACGGTAAATGCTCCAATCCACATCGCGCTGCTCAAATCAAGGCCTTCTCGGACAGCGCTAACGGAGTGATGATCTCAACTGACGTTATGGCCAGAGGAATCGACATTTCTGATATCGACTGGGTCATTCAATACGATCTTCCAAAACACTCCAGCTGGTTTGTGCACAGAGCTGGTAGAACTGCAAGATGTGGAAGAGAGGGAAATGCTTTGATCTTGATTGCTACCGAACAACTCGCCTACGTTAACTTCCTCGATAATCACGAAAAAGTGAAGTTGGAAGAAGTGAAAGTGCCAACGAGTACAAGTAGAAAGGCCGAGGAGTTGAGACAGAAGATGATCAAGATTCAATGCTCGGATCGTGCGATTCTCGAATTGGGAACCCGCGCGTTCGTCAGTCACATTGAATCATACGCCAAGCACGATTGTCATCTTATTTGCTCTCTGGATGATCTCAATGTCGTCGGACTCGCCAACTCATACGCTCTCCTCCGATTGCCAAAGATGCGCGAGCTCTCGAAACGTACTGATTTGAACCAATTCGATCGAAGTGCAATCGAGACATCCGAAATCAAGTATGCCGATCCGAAAATGGAGGCGAATCGTGGGACGATGATGAAGGAGAAGCACGAGAAGAAGGTTGAGACGTTGGCAGCGAAGGAGAAGAAGCGAAGAGAGAAGGAGGCGAGAAAGATGAAGAGAGCTGGTGGAAGATTCAAGGGTCGCGCAACGGGAGCCAATGCTGAAGAGAAGCGAGCCATGAAGAGAAAGTCGGAGGAGGAAGACGATGCTCAGAACGATATCCGATTGTTGAAGAAGATCAAGAGAGGAAAGTTGAGCAAGAAGGAAATCAAGGATGTCCTTTAAATCTTTATTGTTATAATTTGTTTCTGTTTTGTTTTTATCATTCATTGTTTTGTTCTTCGTTACCTTCATTATTTGTTATCTCTGGAAATTAAATCTCTTTTTTTATTATTGCAAAAACGATATGAGATCGCAAAATAAGAGAAAGAAGGGGAAAGATTTCAGAGTAAATAAGTCAAAGATCAGTAGGTTATTAGAGATTCTATTTGGAATAGCGAAAATAACTATTAGATTATTAGAAAAATTAGATAATAGAAATAAATATTCTACCACTGTTGATAATGTGGATTCTCGACGACTCCAGAAGCGCCATGGTCGTCCCAGGAGGTGGCGAAGGGGTTGGTGGTGGATGGAGCTGAAAATTGGTTGTTAAATAAACTATCAAAGTTTTCCCAAACCCCAGACATCTAAGACAAAAAAAATGACTGAGACAGTAAAAGACACTGAATGAGACTGGGAAAAGACTAACCCTGTGCTGCTGTTTGCTGATAAGAAGCCTCCACCCCAGCTGGCAGATTCGTGAACGTCGTCTCCGCTGCTCCGTATCCAGTTCCATTGATTCCAGTTTTGTTCACCAACTCCTTATTCGACCATTCCTCCTCTTCCTTTGGCTCCGCCCACTCCTGAAGTTCTCCAGATGCATAAACTGCGTAGAAGGTGACTCCGGTGAAATGAATGAGACTGGCAAGAAGGAACACACGGGTCCATCCATGCTTCGAGTGAGCCGTAAATGCCTCGGTCACAAATGGACATGTCAATCCGGCGAGTGTTCCGATTCCGTTCGAGAAACCCATCAAGATGGCGGCGTAGCGAGGAGCAATGTCCAGATGGTTGACGTTGAATCCTGAAACAAGGGGCTCTTATGGTTGTTAATAAGGAACAGGGACTAACCTGAAATCGCAAAACCAGACATTCCGACGGCGGCAATCAGAGCCATGATGGCAGTTGTGTCACTTGTAGAATAGGCAACAATGAGCATGAATGCGGCTTCTCCTCCGAAGCCTCCACAGTTGAAAATCTTTCGGACGGCTGTAGTTGAGAGTATCTTATTGGAACGGAGGTAATCGGCAAGTTGACCGCCCATCAGGACAACACATCCCATTACGAGATGGGGGATTGCAGCAAGGAGTCCGGACTGAAAATGAGAGTTTTTGAGAGTTTCGTTTTTGCTTTCAGGCGCTGCAAGTTTGGTTTGACGTATTAGTCCTATAAGTCCTTTTGGCTGGTCTAATTTATTGTAATTTGGACCTATATTGAGCCATTTTTCGACCAGCCATTAATTTTGAGCTACTTTCCGTCAATTTAGAATCAATTTTCAGTAATTCCGACTTCCAACTTCTGCACAACAAATTATGTCTTTTTCTTCATTTTCAAAATCTAAAAAGCCCTAGTCCATCTGTACCTGACCTTTTTTCAACTTGATGACTAACTAGAATGCATTTCCGTTTCTGTCTATTCCTTTTATCTGTAGTACGATCAATTTCTCATTTGGAGGGCATCATTTCAGTGCCCGTCGGCTAATGGTAGTTCAAGAACTTTCCCCTCCACTTGATCTTTCGTTTAACCCCAACCGTCATCGTCGCAGTACGTGCAATTCGAAAAATATCTATCGTTCAAATCAATATCAACTGTTATCTTGGTTTTTTGAAACGGAGAACTTTCTGAGAGAAGAAAACAACTGCGAACCAAAAAAAAAAACACTCACATCGGCAATCTTCATTCCCAACGCTTCCTTCATGTAGGTCAGTTGGTTTTGAAGGAGAAGGTAGAATGTCCAGCTACGGGCAAAGTTGGCGACTGCAAAATGAAGATGGAGAAAATAATTGAGGAATCGGCTCGTGGCTTGTTTTACAGCAAAAAACTAGTTCGGGACCAAAATTAGAGGAATCGAAACTGTGATGAACTTTTAGAATATGGGAGCGACTTAAATTTCAAATTTCGCAGCTATTATGAACCATGAAAAGTTTCAAGCTCTGGATGAGTCAAAACTAAATTTCCTAAAGACTTCAGAGGCAAACTAGGAGAAGTCTAAACCGCTTGGGCGCATTATGGAAACTTCTAAATGCTCCCGGAGTCCTTAGAGCGATTCTAAGAGCTTTCTGGAAAGTTTACAAGAATCCGAAGCGTTGAGAATAGTCAGGAAGCTAAGTGCAAAAAAGCTTCGAACAAACATAGGTTCACCAAGAAAATGTTTGTGACAACTGTGAAAAATTTTGTTATTGGTAACCCTCTTGTTATCTGCTATAAAAACTGATATATAGTTTGTCAAAGAGACGGCAATGTGTGTGTGCTTCTGTTACAGAATTTACGGTAATAATGTACCCTAAAAATTCTAGCCCAGTCGGGATCCTGTTTGAAATTAACTTTCTAATCGCATTCATCCATATTTTAGCCACACACTTAACTAGAATCTTACCTATAATAGCCCAAACCGGTTTCGATGTAACAATAGCTTTCCATGGAATCGAGCGAATCTGAAATCAGAACTTTCAACATTTTCCATCACTTCCTCCGCTTTCTTACAGTCGGATGGGTGTTGGAAACATGACCGATGGCGTCTTCGATGAAAATCTTCTCCTCTTGCGAGATGGTCGGATGGAATGCCGGCTTCTCGAATGTGACACAGAACCAAACAAAAGCCCAGATGACACCACAAACTCCTGAAAAAAAACCGTCTCTTTGTAATCTCTTTTTGTTCTTTTTTGTTTCGCCGAGAGTGATGGAGATGGGAGAAGAGAGTGTCCTATCATACAGTGTAATCGTACTGTCTTCTTACCTGTGTGTGTTCTTATCATTATCATTTCTCGAGAAGAGATATTTTTTATTAGGGAACAGATAGGGGGCGTGGCCGAGACTAGTTTAAAAGAAGAACGGTTCAGGGAATGTATGGTTACTTTGAAGATGAACTACTTGTATTCTGTTGTCTTGATATTGTCTTCCATCTCCTATGCAGTGTCTCAAGTAGTTCCAAATAATATTCCAAATGTTGTTTTGTATGGAGAACCCAGAGTTATTGCAAGGAGGATTATCAATGCTGATATGGTGAGTAGAGACTGTTGAGAATTCAAATTCATGCACTAAAAAGCAGAAGTAATGAGATTTCTTTCCAGAAAACTGCTCGACAACTCGCTCTCCCGGATGACAATCAACACATCAGATACCGAGTGAACGTGCTCGACCGGGAGAAGCTTCCACCAGTGGAGAACACCTATATGACTGAGCAGAGAACGCCGATAACGGTCTACAGAAGAATCCTCCGTCCCGCCAGAATTCAATTCACTGGAGAAGGAGTCGTCACGGATCATTGGCAAGGAACCAGTGATCCAGTGGAACTCGAGTCATGGACTTTGAACAGGCGGCCAACGGTGGATGGATCGTTCGTGCAGAATCCAACACAATTTCATTAATATTACCACTTCGCTTTGATTTTTTTGTGAACATTTGAATCCTCCAAACACCAATAAAAAGTTGAAAACACTTACCATAGAGATAGAAAGGAGAGGCCCAGGAGACATAGGAAACGAGAAACGCGGACAGGGGTAAACCTAGAACAGCTCCAGCATAGGATCCAGTGAATGCAGTTGTGGCGAGTTTTGATCGTTCCATGGGCGGAGCCCAGTATCTCCAGACACCGTGCATGGCTGGGTAACAGACACCCTGAAAACAAAAGAAATGAGGAATGCAGTAGTTTTTTGGTTTTGAGAATCTTGTACGTCGTGGTATCATTTTCACTGGCCAGGACAGGACCGTTGGCACGTTGGCCAGTCATCTCAGAATTTAGATATTACAGTCAACAAGAATCAAAAACCCTGCTTTTCCTCACCTGAACCAATCCCTGAGCAATCTGAATGAATGCCACCAAGTAGTCACTTTTCACTTTGAAACCATACGGAAGAAGAATATTCAGAAATGCGCCGACGCCGATTCCGAATCCGAACAATCTGAAAACTTTCAATCTTTTGAAAAGCGATCTTAATTTTTCAAACTAACTTGTTTGGGGGAAACTTGGCAGCCAAAAATCCAGCGGGAATCTGAGTGACCAAGTACCCGTAGAAATACGAACTCTCCATCACACTGAGCTCCTCTATCGTCCAGTTGAATTCGTGCATCTGAAAATGTTGCAGTCGAGTTTGAGGCAGTAGGTAAGAGCTCAAGACAGTATTCAACTTGAAGGGAAGCTGGGCATACTCATTTTGAAGCTCTAGATGAGCTGAGCAATAATCCGTGATGGAAAATGTAAACCAAGAAAGAACGACTCACATGAACCTTGCCCCATGGATCCGTGTAATTCTTGTACATGTGCGTTTTGGCGGCGCCAAAGTTGCACCGAATTCCGAACGAAATCATGAATCCCATATTGGCGAGGATGGCGAGGAGCCAACGTTTTCGGCACTTGCCGATCCAGGTTTGCTCCATAAATTGGAGCACTTTGTTTGAGTGCATGCGCATCGGGTTTTCATTTCCTTCTTCCTGCCTGCAAATTGGGAATTTCGGATGAACAGAACAACTTTTGAACTGGTTTTCTAATCAGCTGATCATTTGCTTTCTCTTTTTTCAAAAAAATGCTTCCGATTTCTTTTCTCGCAATTTCAGAATCAAAGTTTTCCGACTAAACTATCAATCAAATTCTCTGCATTGTATTCTAGTCGCACAATCAAATCTTTAGTCTTTGCCAATTCTTTCGTCTGTCTTCTACGTGAAAATTAGAAGACAAGACCACCCGATGAGTGTCTATCAATGTCACCAAAAGTTTGAACTCAGAATGACCCTGATCTCTGTTTTTGATTCGGAGATCTTACGAGAAATGTTGTGTAGATTGAAAACACATTTTTCTAAAATATATTGTTGGAAAATAAGAAAATAGTGATGATGATTGGTCGATAAGCTTAATTTTCATTGCTGACGAGTGATCTATGAAAAACGGTATCGTGATTTGGAAGCAAAACAAAAATGATTTTATGGGGAAAATCAGAGACTAAACTGTAGGAAAGTTTTTAGCGAATCGACATTTGATTAAAGTGTATTATTCTGAGGAATCTTAATGCGTTCTAAATCTTCGAAAACGCAACAAATCTTACACTATGAGACTTTTGAAAACTTTTCAGCCACTCTTCCCTAAAAACATCCAATTCTAGAAATCCCACCTGCCCTCTTTCCCCAAAAAAAAAACTTACATTTGCTGAGGAGCTGCAGATGTAGCACTGGCGGCAGCGGATGTTACCGACGAAGCAGCTGCAGTCATTCTGAAAAAGCAAGTTTCAAGAGAGAAAAAACGATCGAGAAGACACCGCTTCAAGGTAAGCGATGTTTGAATGAGTGCATTCTGCCGAGTCGCAAAAATAATGATTTCACGGCCGTCTGCCTTTTTGTTCGACTCCGGAAATGGTTTGTGTTGTGAATGGTGAAGCGAAAAGACTCACTTGGCCAGTGGCTCTCCGACCATTTGCTTGCCGCGATCCCAAGCATCGTTCCATGACGACATTCTGAAGGGAAAATTATCATTTGGCAAAGATTCTAACAATAGAAGAAGAAGTGGTGGAAAGCAAAGGAAGTTGAAGGTAATAAAGAAACGGAAGCGATGAAGATGAAGGAGATGATGTGACGAGGAGAAGCAGGACTTCTACTTTTCAGTCGCTTTTTATGATCTACTGGCACCCGGGCGGTGCACACTCCCGGTTTACTACTTATTTATACATGCACTTGTCTTCTGGCCACGACGTCTTCTGAGACACGGCTCCCGGTTTTAGATAGATGGATGGGTGAGTGCCTTCTGGAGATGGAGGAACAGGAAAAAAACTGGAACACGTTGTTATAATGCATAGCTGAGATATATATGGAATAGAAAAGTATGGATGGAAACAACATATACATGTAAATAGGAAAACGAAAGATTCCAAAAATTGTAATCCGAAATGACGTTTACATTAGTGCTGCTCGAGTCTTCCGCTCGAATTAACTGAAAGGCTTCGAGATGGAAAAAAATGAGAAAAAAAGAGACGAAGAGTTGCTTTCAGATCGATACGAAGCACCTGTCGGTTCGAGGTTACTCGAAGATTTTGATATGTCTGATTTTTCGATTTTCAAATGGTTAGTTTTCTTGGTTTTTAACCATGACCAGGGGAGCCAACCATGTGACAGAAACCATTTCCGGGCAAAAAACGAGTGTCGGATATTTTCGAAAAGTTGAGAGTTAGTTTTTCGAAATTCGAAGTTCTTCTGAGCTTTCAAAGACGTACTTTTTGAACTCAGCCATCTGAAAAGTGCAAAATTCAAAGGCTTTACAGATGTGCTGAAATTCGAGATCATTTACCCAGGTGGACTTTTCAACTTTTAGAAAATTTCTTTAAACCTAGAAAAAAATTCATAACTATCTGAAATTTGAAGTCAAGAGTGGTCAGATCTTTGAAAACTCACAAGATTCATTTTCAGAATTTCAAAATTTGCAGATTTGAATCCCGAAAGTTAGCCTTGAATTTAACAGAATTCAGAATTCACAGATTTCAAAAACTAGAAAAGCTCTGTTCTGAACTTCCTGGTGCCTCTCCAAATTAGAAAACTGCTTGTTCTCTGAATCGGAATCTCCCCCTCAGATTCCACGTCATCTCATCTGAGGACATTTCCTGTGTGGATCTGATTTCAAGTCAAAAACGGGTGGTTGTTGTAGAAAAAAGCAGAAGAAAATGGAAAGAGGAAGGGATGGTGGAAGGAGGATATGAGGAGCGACGAATGAAGTTGACATTAATAGAAAATCGACTAAGAAAAAGAAGAAAAAAGGAAGGACCGCCACCACCAACGATGATGATGATGATGACTTCGTTTTTTTTCCTTGCAACACACTTCCGAAAGCCCGATCAATCTTTTTCTGGCTTTGAAAGCCCTAGAAGAGCTGTGTTTTGAATAAACAGAGAGGAAATTGATTTTGAAGTAATTGGGTTTGTCGCTATAGTGATTGAATGAGGAGAATGCTAATAGGTGTGAAAAAAACATGGGCGGACCAACATGAAAAAAGGTGGTTTTCAGAAAAATCTATTCGAAAAATCTAGAATATCAAGACTTGAGAGCTACGCGTAACTTAACAATTTACTGACTTTGAAACTGAGATTTTGAATTCCAGAATCCTTGAGAATTCTCTAGAATTGTCTAGAATGTCAGATACTTCTACTGTATGTTTATTTTCAAACTTCCAGCGTCTTGAAAATTCGGAATCTTTGATTCTGGAAATTTCAACTTTCAGACCGAGATTCAGGATTTTTGAGTATGCTCTAGGAGTTCAGAGAATCAGTTAAGATTCGTTTTCTTCCTGCCCATTTTTCAAACTTTCGGAAACTTTAAGTCGTCAGATTTTAAAAATCTCTTCAGACCGAAATCCAGACTTTTCTAGAATTTACAATAATAACATTCATCCTAAGTTTCCAGAATCGGAGTCCTGCCGAATCGCGAAATTCTTCAGATTCCGCAAGTCCCGAAAATTATGCACGTCATCAAAAACTATCCAGAATTTCGGAGGCCTCCAGGTTCGTTTAGAAGCGATCAAATCAAAAACTACACAGAACGAAAGGCCATTCAGAATTCTATATTACGGTGCTTCAGATGAACAAGAAGAGCCCATCTGAAGTCGTTTCCAGCCTCATCTTCATGTTTACTTCCCGCCACGGTCGAATGCACATAAACATCATATAAGAAGAAGGTATTCTTCTTCTTCTTCTGAAGATGCTGAAGTCAGTGAACAATGAAAAAAGAACATGAAAATCTCATTAGTTGATTAAACCGAAAATATGTGAGCGCAGTCGGGGGTTTATGGCTTTTAGGGTCATGCCATCTGGGTTTCTCTCTCCGCCTCTCTCCCCTCTATTTCAGAAGTCCCGCTAAAAGGTGGTGCACCTAGACGATTGATGATTCTCTTCCTCGTTTTTGACTCTTTTCTTTCAATTCTTTCTCCATAAATCGTCACCTTTTTGGAAACGGAAAAACCTTTCAACTCTCTTTGCCTTTTTTCAACAAGTTTTGAATTACGTCCCCCTCTCCCCCCTTCTACTTGAGTGTCGGGCAGTTGACGCCTTCTACTTGCTCCTGGAGCAGGAGGGAAAGTAATTGCGACACGTCAGGGAAACACATAAATAAAATTATTCAGTCAGTCGGCAGGGAAAGAGAAAGACACTTTGGCACGACGATAATTTATTTGGCTTTTAGCACGCAGGAAAAACTTCTCGATATCCCTTTTTCTTGCTTCAGAAAAAGTGATTAGATGAATAGGAAGGAGGTGGAGAAGGACTACTAGGAGGAGGTGTCGGAAGTTTCCAGGAATGGAAAGAGGGAAAGTTCGATGGATCAGAGTTTCGGAGTGTCGTTGTTGGAAAATTTCTTAGGTTCATATTCTGGAAATGGGGTAGGAAAAGTCAAGATTCTACATAGATTGTGAGATTTCCAATACGTCTGGAATATCGAAGTTCGCAATCATGAGTATCTAGGATTCAGAGATTCCGAGGATTTGAAAGCTTTGGAAACGTTTGTGACTTCTAAAAGTCAAAACTGCTTCGAGTTCAGCGATTCCGAGATTCTGAAGATTTCAAATGTTGTTAGTCTAACATTTTCGAGGATTTCAAGGCGGCGACTGTATAGTTTATCCCAAAGATTCAGATTCTCTTGAATTTTTCGATTCTAAAGTTTTGGAATTAGGGGAATCCAACAATTGAGATTTTGAAGAGATTTTTGATCCTCAAAATCTAGTGGCTTCTGAATTAAAAGAGTTTCAGATTTTCAGATCTCTCGACGCCAAGATCCAGAGATTTCGAAACTTGGTTTCTCTTCAATTTTCAAATTATAGATTGCGTCATTGACACCTCAAAGCCTCAAACGAAAATCAAATTTCCCCCAACCTACATCGGATCGGAAACAAATGACATCAACGTTTTTTTTTTCAGATCTCTGGCAAAAAACTGAAAAATATGCCTGCCCCCAGACACGTTTTCTATCAACCCATTCACCGGAAATTAATGTTGAAATCGATGCACATAATGAAAGAAAAACTCTCCAACACTAGCCGGGGAAAAATCTGAAAAAATAGGAAGATAGCAATCTAGTAATACGGATTATGATGATGTTGATGGAAAGGGATGAGATGAGTGTCAAAAAAAAAGAGGCTCCGGATTTAACAGATTAGAGCATCCCTCGCTTTCATCCAACATCATGTTGGCTTATCAACGAAAAAACTAGACGATTTTCAGACGAAAACGAGTGTCAATAAACAAATAAAGGACATGATTTTGATTTTGTTCCCCGGAAAAAAGAAGAGAAGAAGGATCCGATGTCATATTGAAGAATAAGAAATTGAAGACAAAACGGAAAGAAAAAATTGGGGGAGAAATATGATAGAGAAGAGGGGAGTTGCAAAAATCAAAAAAAATGCAAAGTTGAACAAAATGGTAAAGTAGGCGGAGCTTCAGCTCAAAGTGAGATTGTCAGTCAAAGTTTTAACGAAAATTGGACCAACCGAAAGGAAATTCATTTGAGAAGAGGAGTCATTATCAGATTTTTTGGAGTTCTTGGCTTTGGAATTTCGAGAAGCTCGAATATTTCAAACCGATTTTTCAGAATACTGTGTCTCTCACGATACCAGAGAAATTAAAACCACACAAAACTGGAGAAAGCGGAGCATTCATTTCAGACAACAGCAAGCATCAATTTCAAATCTTCCATGATTAAAAGTCTGGATTATGACGGATCTCCTGGAACAACATATCTTCCCTAATCTACCGGATTATACTCCACAGTTCAATCCCACCCATTCCCACTCATCCCCTGCACTGACTCTCTTCGCTACTCAATAAAACAAAAAAGTCGTCGATTGCGAGAGTCTTTCAAGCCCTCCTCTTCACCTACCCGACAAGTGGGCGGAGCATCAGCACAAAAAGGTGACGGAGAGCAAAGTGGGAAGGGACAAGAGCGGGGGAAAAAAGTTGTGGGATGGAAAGTTGGATTAAAAAGCAGAAACAAGAGGTAATGGATGGAGAGAAGGAGGCAGGGAGCGAGAAAGGTTTTCGTTTACATTTTCGGCGTTGAAGGTGATGTTGTATTGGGATGGATTGAGAGTTTCTTTCCTTTGGAGATTCAGAACAGTTATTTTTTGAGAAAGTTTATTATGCTTTGAATATTAAAAAGGTAATGACAATTGGGAAAATACAATTTAAAGTCTAGTCTACACTTTTGATTCGAGAGTAGTCACTGAGAGGAATCGGCTTGGCGCATCGATGTATTCGTAGGTGCTGTTGCCTTCGGGTTCGACCAGTTCCACGATTTGGAATGCTTCTGGGATAGTGTCGTCGATGTACTTGGACTTGTTCGGACGACAGAGACAGAGAATGATGTTGGCAATGATGAGTAGGGTGACAAGAAGAGCCAGGGAGGAGTAGATGATTAGGCTGAAAAAAAGAGGTAAACAGAATCAATTCAATAAAAACAACTTACTTATTACTGATTTGGAATCCACCCATTGGAGTCTTGGCTGATGATGGAGTAACGGTAGATGTTACAGAGGACGTCGGATGTTGAAGGAACCGAGAACGAGACCGACGCTCGCAAACCGGCCCGAAGAATCCGTTATCGCATTGAAAACTGGATTGAATCGAGAGAATCATCCTATCCGAATCGATGACTCTTGACTCCCAGACTCCATTATTATTCAATTTGAATTCTTGGGTCGACACTTCGGAAAGAGAGTCACCAGAGAAATGATGGAGAATTTGGAAATCCACGGAGAGTTGGTCAGAGACTCCTGGAACGGATACTTCCAGGGACCTCGTCTCGTAGGCCAGAAGACGTACAGTTCGGGAATATTCTATAGCTCCAACCTCCAAATGAACAAGACAGTCTTGGTCAGAAGTGAGTTTGAGGTGGAGGAATCCAGAGGATTGGCAGAGGGGAATGAGGGAGAGGAAGATGAGGAGAGCCTTCATGATGAGAGAAGGAACTGTATTCTATAGATTCTGAATCCCTTATATAAGGACCTCTAGGCCCCGCCCCCTTTTTACAGTCGCTCTTTGTCATCATGACAATGTCAATTTACGACCTTCCCCACCTGCACAGTATACTTTTGTCATCATTCTGATGGTATCTGGAGATCTGAAAGAGGGTATACAATGCATAATATACACTAGATGTGAAGACTTTTTAAGGGGGGCTGAAAATTAAGGGACTCTTCGAAATTTTTCTAAAAAAATCTTGAAAGCTGTGCTGGGAAATCAAGGAACAGTTTAAAGCTCCAACAGTTTAAAATCTCCGTCTACACGCCCAAGCTGAAACTTTCAACTTTTTCTTATCCAGATCCACGTTTGAACTCCTTCCAAAAAAACTCACCCTTACCCTCCCCTTCCATTTTCCTTATTTCAAAAGTTCAACGACAGTCATTTTCTATCAATAGAATTAAATGACTTCAGAAAGTGTTCACCTTGTCGGTCTCGAACACCTTCCACCGGTCTTGAAACTTATTGCGGATCCTAGTTTTAAATATTCGAAACACAAGCATTCTATAGAAACTTCTGACGGCAAGGAGAGTCTTCTCGACTTTTTAACTTGGTAATTTTCAGATGAAATCCACCACACCTACACGATAATTCTCACTCAAGAGCCACTCAACCGTCCGTTGGATCTCGAGAATCTTCCCACTCCCCATTCGGATCTTCTCAGCCAACTCAGCTGCACGACCTCGTGCAAGACGAGTCCATCTCCGATTTCCATTCCATCGACGGAGGCAGAAAGTGACAATCAGTACATTTCCCTGGCCATGACTTCCGACAGGCCGAAAGTTGTGTCATCTGATTTTTCGAAGAAAAGGGAGGAGGTGAAGAATCCGCAACAATCCTGCACTGAAATCAATGGATATTCCTATTTGAATCCAGTATCAAACCCAACCGGAAAATTTCTCAATATGGTGCATGTTAAATTCATACTACTCCATCAGGATTCTTGCAAAAGACGGTGTGTATGAGCTCTCTGATTCTCTCAAATCTACCATTCTTTCAGTGTCCAATCCACTTTCTCCGACGAATTCCAGTCGGACACTCCGCTCGAAGACGTGGTTCTGAACTTCCAACAACTGTGTGCTCGTCAGTAAGTGTCCATTCTCAACCACTCTCCGATCTGCTTGTTCGCAGAAATTTCAGACTTCGAGGTCAAGAATTCCGACCACGTCTTTCGTATTGTGTTGGGGAGTCGAATAAGAAGAATTCGAAGCCAGTGACGAAAGGTGATTTGGGGAAGAGTTTGGCTCAGTTGGAATCGTCTAACAACACCGTCTTCGAATTCTCACTTATTGCCGATAACAACAGTGAATGAGAACGGAAAAATGATCTGAATGTTCCATGAGAGAGAATGAATTGTTTAGTGGTTCCGAATTGAATCTTTTCTATCGCCTTCTATGGTAATAAAACTATCAATAAGTTGGAATTATTCGCTATTATTCGCTCTGGAAATTAATTTTTTGCGCTTTTTATGTTTTCAAGTAAATCAAAACAAGGAGAGAAATTGCGAAACTTGACTACTGTTCCCAATCTGTTTTTTTTTTTACTTTGAACTCGAGATCTTCTTTTTTGTGCACTCAGTCTGACATATTGATTTTAATTCAATCGGCCGTGGCAGACAACTGAGGGGGCTGAAAACTGGGATCAATAAAACTTTATTCACTCTCATCAAAAACTCAGATCACTGTTCCGTCTCATTCACTGTTGTTATCCGCAATAAGAGCAAATTCGAAGACGGCGTTGTTGGAGGATCCCAACTGAGCCAAACTCTTCTTCAAATCACTTTTCGTCACTGGCTTCGAATTCTTCTTATTCGACTCTCCAACACAATACGAAAGACGTGGTCGAAATTGTTGACCTCGAAGTCTGAAATTTCTGCGAAAAAGCAGATCGGAGAGTGGTTGAGAAGGGACACTTACTGACGAGCACACAGTTGTTGGAAGTTCAGAACCACATCTTCGAGGGGAGTGTCCGATTGGAATTCGTCGGAGAAAGTAGATTGGACACTGAAAGATTCGGGGGTTTTAAAGAATCTCAGAGTTCATACATACCGTCTTTTGCAAGAATCCTGATGAAGCAGTATGAACTTGACATGCACCATGTTGACAAACTTTCCAGTACGAGTGCTCTTGACACTAACCGATGAAGACTTTGGAACTGCATTCAAATAGGAGTATCCATTGACTTCAGAGCAGGATTGTTCTGGATGCTGCACCTCGTTCAATTTCGACAGATCAGCTGGGACCACTTTCGGTCCATCGGCAGTCATTGCCAGTGAAAAGTACTGGTTGTCTCCTGTAGTCTTTTCGCTGTCTGTCAATGGCATGCTGCTCATAAACAGTGGAGATCGATCGAGTCGACTCGTCTCGCTGATGCTTGTGGAGCTAATCTGACTCATGAGATCAGATGTAGGGTTGTCCAGTTTCGACTGGATGAAGCCATCAGGTCTAACAAGTGGCTCACGGGAGAGGACAACGGTGTAGGTGTGGTGGACACCATCTGAAAATGTCTCAATTCAAATGTTGCAAGTTTGCTCCATTGTCGATCCCCTCACCGCTAGAAGTTTCAACACTGTGCTTGTGCTTTGCATATTTGTAACTCGGATCCAGGAAAAGTCTCAGAACTGGTGGCAGATCGTCTTTGCTGAAAGATTTTCTTGAACTAGAAAAAACGAGTTAGAGGATCTTACCTTAAATGCTGAGCGCCTTCCAGATTCATACCGTCTTCCCGATAAAAATAGAGATTGGTTGAACGATTTTGGAAATAATGAGAGTCCTAGAAGAGAGACAAAGAACGAGATTCTCAAAGAGATATGACTTTCAAAAGGGCGTGGAATGGTTATGAAGTTTTGGTGGAGTACGTGATATTGAACTTTAGTGTTTTCCAGGTCATTCTGATCTCGTGAGTGTTGAGGAAACTTTGAACTTTGAGGTGCTGAAAAGGGATTTTAAAAAACAACATTTTTCCGAACTTTTGTGATTGTATTGAGCGACGCTAGATCTTCATTCTTGTAACTCATTCAAGTGAATCACTCTGAAAATTATTCATAGAAAACCAGAATGACAGAAAACTTTATTAGATTCAATCCGAAGAAATTCTCAACGGAACATTAACATCCGGATATCTCTTCATCAACTCCAATACAGTATACTCATAAACTTTCTTGCTCTCTCGAGTCACTTCCCCACATGCTTCATAAAACACCGCGTAATCTCCATGTTTTCTGATGAACATTCTCTTCTTATCCGCCTCCTTCGGGTTCATCACTCCCAGCGTACTCCATGCCATGTCGAGTTGTTTCAGTGTCTCAAAGAGTTGCGAAAGCCGGTAATGAGTCTTGAAGTTGTACTTCAACAATTCCTTCAAGCGACCGAGGTTGAACAGAATGAGATCGTCCGGAGTCGGTTGAGTCTTGTAGCGACCAATGGTCCAGAGAATGCGAATCAGAACCAGTTTGATTTTTTGACGAATCTCGAAACTTCCCATGATGGGGAATGCGACTATGAGAAGGAGCGCTGCTTGTTTTATAGCGCATGCATTAATTTATGCACATTTTTATGGGTTTCGATAGGAGAAACTGTTATGAATCTGTTTTTTTAACTTCTCAAATTTGGCAGTTTTGTACTGAAAATCACCAAAGGTCTCATCTTTTTTGCTGGTGCTGTAGGCTTTGCTTTAATGTGAAAACAGATATTTGCATCAACCGATTTATTGACTGAACAAAAGAAACAACTTCAATCAGAATTGATAGTCCCCTGCACAGTGATATCTGGGTATCTCCTGACGAGCTCCTCAACGACAGCCGTGTACACTTCTCTGCTCTCATTGACCACTTCTTCACATTGCTCACAAGTCTCTTCCAAGTTTCCATTGCTTCTCATGAACGCTTCTCTCCTGCCGACTTCTTCTGGGTACCGAGTTCCCAATGCCAACCATGCCGAATCAATCAATTTCAGAGTGTTCACGAGTTGAGACAGACGATGATGAGTCTTGAAGTTGGACTTCATCAACTTTTTCAAACGGTGGCAATTGAAAATGAGGAGATCCTCCGGTGATGGTTGAATCTTGTAACACTCCATGATCCTCATGATACGATGGAGAACCTTCTGGATATTTTGGTGCATTTCGAAGCTCCGCATTGTGAAAATACGGCAGGAATGGTTCCCCTTCTTCATCTTGTCAATCGGAAACCATAAAATTAGCATAATGTTGGAGAAAAACCATGACTCAGCTTTCAGAAACTATAAAATTATGCATTGCCCGCCCGTCTTTGAAAAGCTATAAAAGCCGGCCATCCATCATATTTTCTAACAATGACCAGCATCCGCATCCGAAGAAGAATCAGCCATACCGTACCTTTGCTTCGTCGCTACATCGAATCGGATCGTCTCCAGCCAAGGCTCCAAGACATCCACGACCTGGATTTGATTCAATTGAAGCGAGTTCTCAATGACAACTGGACCAACCATCATCGCATCGTTCGACTCATAGCGGTTCTGATGCAATACGACGTCGCCTGGGCTGCACTCATCATCGGGAATCCGTTCGAACGTCGTCAGAAGCGAATCTACATCGACAGATACGGGGACTACGCTCAGCTCTGGGAGCCATCGAATAACGCCATTCGTAGAAGCAAGGCACTTTTCGAGGGAACACTCGCTCTGCTGCTTCAGAGATATCCCGAAGCTCATTTACCGATCCGTTTTGTTTTTGGTCATTAAGAATTGAATTTGAATTTTTTTATTCAATAAAACTGAAGCGACTCTAGAGAACACTGAAGCATTGCACTAGTAATACTCCAATTACATATCTTGCTGAAAATCGTAATGTTCTAAATTGAGCCATAATTGTTTTGTTTTTTCACAGTCTTCTAAGTATATAGTCGCCTGTTATTGTACAGTAGTTAATCTGCAATAACAAATTCATTTGTAAATAAGAGAGAAGCAAGAAAATAGGGGGAAAAAATCAACCAGTAGAAGCAATGACACGTATTCAGCTGTTTTCTCAAAATCATCGTAGCATATTGTCTCATAAAAGTGTCTCATCCGGGAACGATGTCTGCGAGGGGAGAGCATCTCGGAAGTCGGAAATGGCTTCAGATGCCGCTTTGTCTGATGAGATTTCCTCGGTTCGGGTGAGGAAATCCTGCTTCTTCATTTTGGTTCCCGGGATCGTTCTGGAAGAACAACGTTTTTTGGATTCTGGTTTCAGAATGACTACCTTATCGCCGTTCGAATCTGCGAACTCGCTTCATCAGTCAAACTTCTGAACCGTCGTCGTTGATCGGCAACAATTTTGGCGTGCGCCGATCGGATTCCTCGATTCAGAAGAGTGAATATCAGGGGGTAGGCAACACAACTGATGTAGGGAAGGAGATGGATAAAGTAGGAGATTATGATAACTGCAAAGACAATTCTTGGGTTGCAGGAAACCTGGATAAATACGGTACTCACTGCTCTTCTTCTCCATTGTCCAGATTCGGTTGGCAAACATGCTGACCCAATACGGCGTCCAGCACAGGACATAGATTACTGTAAGGAGGAGGACCGTGGTGATCACTTTTCGGAGAGCTGCGTCCATGGAGCTGAAAATCAGGAACGTTATGAAATATCGCACATTTCTCTTTGTTCTATTTTCAGTTGAGCCATTTTGACTAAATGTATGTCGGCTCTTGGATAGAACTCGAGTTACATGACTTGAAGTACCGTCTTGTATTCTCATAGCTGCCACCTAATTAAACCGTCATGACTAAATGAGAAACATTTTATCAGTTGATCAATGTTTTAATTCTGGTTTCTAGTTTTCAATATCGTGTACCTAAACTCTAGGGACTCCCAGCTCATTAATTGCCAAAAGTTCAACCTTTTTCTCCTCTCCCCTCCTTTACCCATTCTAATAATTTATTCTCATTAGAATCCGAATCCCTTCTCTCCCCAAATACTTTCTAAGAAAAGTGCCGTAGGGGTCAGTGTCACCAACACCAGTGTCAATAAATAATTCTCTCTATCTTCATCTCCCTCAAAAAAAAAGGGTCCACTTGAAAACGGGAAGTACCTGGAGGCAACCAATGTCGTCAGAGCCCGTCGCTTCAGGAAGAATGGCACCGAGACGTACCTGCAAGAAAAATGTTTCTGCTGTTTGTGACTTTTTTTCTGCGGAAAAGGACACTTCGAAAACTTCTAAAAACGTCTTGTTAACTCACCAGTAAATAATTCCAAATAGAGGTACGGCATAGGAAGTGATGCAGGCGATCAGGTTGAACCAGAACTCGATGTCTGGAAGAATCAAGGATCGTGACGTATTTTAGGGAGGAAGCAACTTACGGGGAGGCGGAAAGAATCCACACTTCTTCATAACCGTTACTTCCTGGGTGACATTGTTTGGGCTCAGGTAGAAAGTGTAAACCTCGGAGTAGTAGAAAACTGGCCAGAGGAGGAGCATGACGAAAGTTAGGGCTACACAGAATTGGATTACAGCGTACTGAAAAAGTCATGTGTCTGTTTGTCCATACGGTTTATCTTTGGAACCATAAATGCTACAAAAAAGTTGACTACTGACAAAACGCAGATCACGATGAGATCTACATTTCGATGGTTAACAACTTTTCTCTTGAAATTCTAATTCTGAAGATAAAATTATTTTCGTCCCTTGACCTACCTTCAAAGTGGCCGCCTTCTCTCCTCGTGTCTTATCCAAACAAACCGTCGAGTAACATGTTCTACTGATCAAGAAGACTATCATGGGTGCCATGAATCTGAAATTTCCCACCCATTTTCAGAGTTTGATCCTTCCTAAAATCTTACTTATTCATAGAGTCGAAAATCAAATAGCTCGTGCAGACCATTTTCGAGAACTGCCAAGTACCGAAGACCAACTCGATCACGAGAAGTAACATGGCTGAAATTCAGAGTTTGAAATACGTGACACCTCCTGGAACAGTGTATACCTATCATAGTCATCAAGTCGCCAACACAAAGGGCGAAAATGTAGAAGAGTATACTTTTGGGTACTTTGATGGCAGGGGCGAACAAAAGAGGTGCCACCACATACAGTACCCAAGCGTTGATGGCGAATCCGACGACATTGAAGCCGATGTAGGTGGAGGCGACGTAGGTACGGTAGCCCTGGAAAAATACTCTATGAAGATGATTTCGATAAGTTGGCAGAACTGGGACTCCCAGCTTCTGCCGATCCCATCAACTATTAAAATGTTCGTCCCTGTTGTTTTTTTTCAGTTACTATCCCAATCTTCAAGCTTCCTCCCTATATGTTTCGATTCCAAGGACTCAAGTTCCATAAATTTTAAGGACAAAAACAAAATCCAATTTTTCCCCTGTTTACTTTGCCCTTGACGCCTCCGTTCAGAAGAACTTTAGATTAAAACTAGAAAACAACACATCACTTTTCTGAAATCAATTCGAACTCCAATGCCCTCTGCCAGAAAGTACAGAAACGCTCTTGTTTTTGAGATCTATGGCCTAGACCCGACTGTTCGTTGCTAGCCTAATTGAGGAGTGAGAGATTTTGAAATAAATATTGGGAAAAGTACAGAATAAGAGCGTTTTAGTGGATTCTCTGGGGTAGACTGATGAAGTAAAGTGTTACTGTACTTTGCCCAAGTACTTTTTGCGTAGTTGAAATGACGTTCAAGATTGAAGAACAGTTAGATAGCGGTAGTTGACGAAAATAGGAATCTCGTGGAGTTTTACAGTCCTACAGAATCTTAATCTCAAATTCTCTAAAAACTCCAATTTCTGGGAAATTCAATTTCCCATCCATTTCCAAAGACTATTCCATGCCATCCATAAAAAATACATACCTGTTTTTACTCTGAAAAACGAAAATGCTTTCTATTTTCTTCTAAATAATTCATTGTTGTGTTTTGAACACCAAGACCCCCCAATAGGTTACAACTCAAATCCCTTGTTTTTCCCTTTTCTATTTTTCATATTTTCCCCCATTCCTGGGTGTTCTACCTTATAAATCCAGATAGCTCATCCCTAGAAATCTTGTTTTCTATTTTCCCAAACGAGAGAAAATCCATAAATTAAGGAAGTGGATGGAGAGAGAGAGCACAACTCACAATGACCATTGTTCTTCCCGTTTTGTATCAATTCCCTTTGAAATCTGATGAAGTAGGAGAGGAGAGGAAGAAGAAGAAGAAGAAGAAGAAGAAGAAGACGTGCCGGGCCAAAAATATTCAGAAGATGAGTCCGAATGAGGTTGAAAAGGGTCGCGTGGGAAAGAATATATCTATATATTTATATATCAATTCTGATTCGAAGATGTGGAGACAAAGAAGTCAACGAGGACGAGGACGATGGGTTAGAATGACCGCGACGAGCGGAAGGAGAAGACGAGAAAAGTGGGCGGGGCTTAGAGAGTCACGGGAATAGAGAAAAGAGCTGTGAAGGGGAGTGAAGAGGAGTGATGAGAATGAGTTGTGACGTGGAAAATTGGGATGATATTGGCCATTGGAACTTTCTGGAACTAATAGGGCCTATGAGACTATAAGACCTGTAGAAGATGATGTAAATCTTAGATCAAATTTTTCTCGGTTCAAGTAACAGAGTGGCCAACTAACAAAGTGTTATGATGGCTTATTAAGAATCATGATTTATTCAAAACTTCCTCTTGTTTTCGGTTCCATAGTTCAATGTTTTCTTCCCGGTGTCCGGGTTCCAAAGATCTGACTAAAAACATGGGTGTATCAAGAGGAACAAACAGAGGAAGATTTCACAGATTTTCTGGAAATTGAAGAAAATTTATGAGCGATTCAGCAGAGTTGATGACGCACTCCATCTCGATTCTCAGTATGAAAGTTTTAGCACTTGTAGAGAATCCAACTTTTGTGATTTTCCGAAGGTCGGAACATTGCCGGAGCGTTTTTGAAAGACAGGTTTATCAAGACTCTTGTTGTCGAATTGGCCGGTAAACAGCGTAAACTCTTCATGGAAACTACATTAATTCTCATGGCTCAATCGATTTTGGAGCACCAACTAAGAAATCTTTATGTCAAGGTTCAAATGCTTCCGAAGCTTGAACTCCCATCTTAAACTCACATTACATATGTTACAGTGTTTGAATGCTCCCTTTGCCTCCCACAAACAAAACACAAGTTCCAAACTTTCGGAAATTTCTATAAAAAAGAGCCACAGATTTTCTTGCTCACCAGTCAAAATTCCATTCCCGTGCAAAACCCTCACCGACCACAACTTTTCCGGTCATTCCTTCCATTCAAAAAAAACCTTTTTGAAACTTTTCTCAATGTTTCGTTTCTCAAGGTCCCTCAAGTGCATGTCAAGCCGAAGTTTCCAATTAAACTTTTTTGCTGTGTCTCTTTTTTTGTCATTCAAAAAAAAAAGTTTGAATGAATGACTTCGCGAGGAGAAATCGAAGTTTGCTCTTCAAAACATCGTTCTAAAGTTTACCGAGGTGCTAGAGGTCCTAAAGGCTCAGGGACTGAAAACCAAGGAGAAACAAGGAAACATGGAAGAAAATCGTAAATTGGCTTCATAATTAGTTTCGGGGGCGTAGGAGGGGTACATATGTTGCTAACGAGGAGCAATGTTTTATGATTTACGTATGGAGAAAAGGTCAAAAATTGACGGATGAGTAATAGGGAAAACTATGGGGATGGGTAGGTCATCAAGGGAAAAAAGCTAGAAATTTGCACTCAAATTGTTGGTTATCAAGAGACAATTAGGCTCCTATACAGTGTTCGGAACTTATTATTTGAAAGACGGAATGCGGAATTCCACTCATATTTTGGCTGGACCAATCTCAAGTCGAGAGAAATTTTATGTGTTGAGAATCAGGCCACTTGGCCAGAACTTATTGCTCCTGGAATCCCAAAACAAGATCTTAGATTCTGAAAACTATCAATGTTTATGTTCTCCCAGAATCTCTTGAGACTCCACTAACTCTACTAGTTTCTTGTAGAACCATATTTATTTTCTCTTGGGACGGTGTCTAGACTAGGGTCACCCTGGTTCCAAGTATCTTTTCACATCCACAACTCCAGATGTTGTCTCCATTTCTAGAAGCGAACATGAAGAGCGTAAAAGTAAGCAAACATGAGAGAGGGGAACGTCGAAAAAAATTGGTGGTTTCCTGGAGTGATTAGCTGAGTTTTTCAGTCAACCTTGACACAAGACTAGACAATGAAAAGGAAGCCAAAAGATGGGGGAGGGTGGATAAAATATATTGAGATCTAGATCCCAAGAGATTCAACCCTGGACCTTCAGATTGCCATCATCAGCTTCGTTTCAAAAGTTCCACTGAACTTTTCAAATCGAATGGTCAAAGAACTGAGGCCTTTCAAAATCTGAGAATGCTTCAAAATCCTCCAGAATAATCCGGAGCATCAGAATCCTTTAGAGTCCGTCAAAAGCTCGGAGTTGAAAATCACAGAGTTTCAGAACTTCAGAAGTCGCGGAAACACCTAGAATCCTAGTCCCAAGAATGGTAGAAAATGAAAAAGAAGACGTGAATGAATCAGAATGGGTAAAGAGAACACACATGGAATAATTAAATTAAGAGCTCAAAAATTAACGAAGGGAACGGAAATTGGTAATTTGCTTTTTCAGGGGACGTCTCCAGATGAGGTTGACAACATCAAACAACGAAACACCGGAGGGAAAATCCAAATTGAGTTAGGTTCTGGAGATTGGTTCACTTCTTTTCTAGTTTTCATTGAAGCAATTTTCGTTGTTTAGGAATATTCCAAAAACATGTTTTTGCACACTTCCAGGATATCGTTTTCCCTACTTTTTCTCAATGATTGAAATTTCGTCGAAAGTTTTTCGTTTCCTTCTCGCTAATTGGTTGTAAGTTGAGTAGCAAAAAAGGAAAAATAATAATAACGATAAAGTGGGGTGAAAGGTTGAAGTTTCCATGTGAAGGAAGGGATCACTGTGGAAGTTAAAATAGTCTAGTTTTCAAAAATGTTTTCATTTCATTAATCTACAAAAATATGAATAGGTTTATGGGTAATCTAGTCACTCATAATCAGGTTTATGGTGTTAAAGTAGCTATGCTTTAGTTATCCAAAAAAAAAAGAACCAATGATTTGAAAATCTTGGGGAAGATTTTGGGGGGAAAAGTAAAACATAGAGAAATTCAGAATCTTGAAGTTGGAAACCAACGGGAGAGACTTCAGTATCGTTTAGAATCCTTCAGAATCTTATCGAGTACGTGGTTCGAGATACTGGGTATTAAAGAAGTTTCGGAATCGATAAACACCGGAAAATTAGAATTCTAGAATCCTCAGGAATCTCAAAAACTCTGAATCTAACAAAATCTCAACCTCCTAAATATTCTCCGAAACTGGGAAAAACACTTGACAAAAAAAAACTTGAACTACCTCATGAGAAGGTTCATCAACTGAAAAAACCCTGAAAAATTCATGGACCTTTCGTCCTCCCACTTTAACAAAAGTAAGCCTTTAAAGGGTGGGCGAGAGGCGCCCATTGTTGGTTCATTAGCACTCAGCGTCCAAATGACGTTTCTCCTCCACGTGACCGAACTTTTCTGGATCAGGAAAAACTCGGTCATTTCAGGAGATGTTCTAATCTCGGTCCTTGAATTCAAATGAGATCATTTTCCTGGTACTCCGGATCCTGTGAAAGAATGGAACTCGAAAAACAATGAACTCGAAATATTTCTTTCCCCGTCTCCAGTTTCGTATCGAAAAACAACAATTTAGCAGAAATTTTTCGATTCGGATGAACCATTTATCTCTATTGGCTGAATTATTATAGTTGCTGCTGCTTCTTCTTCTCATTCTCTTGTTCTTTGATCCATTCAAGTAGAAAATTTTCATAGAAGAATCTTTTTATAAATCTATACAACATACTCCCACCTAATTTTAATGAGTTGGAGAGAAGAGTAAGAAAAGAAGGGCATTTTTGAAAATTCAACGGTCACAAGGCAGGAAGATTTTGGTTTGCGGGGGTTCAAAACGAAAAAGTTCAAATTAACAGGTACAAAACACAAAAGTGTGTTATGGAAGTTTGATTTTGCACGTCGAAAGCTTCCAATTGGTGGTTTAGAATTCTAAGATTACAACAAATTCTGAGGTTCGAAGATTCTGGGATGTGAAGGTTCTGAGATTCTCAGTTTTGGATGTCAGTATTTTACAAATTTCGAGCTCGGAGACTGAAGGCAAACTGACATTTCTTTTGAATTTCCAAATTTTCAGATTTCTGCACACCTCTCCGAGTTTCCAGTTCAGAACGTCGGATCCTCTACAAATCCAGTCAAACGAGACTAGGGCGTTTTTCAAAGCCCTCGTGGACTAGCCTCCCAAATCCAGTTTCTAGACCACCAAAACCCACTTGAAACGGAACGCGTCGCTCGATGTGTGTCCAGTGGCTGTAGGTCTCTTCATCTTGTGTGAAGTCCATAGGATCTCTGGGTTTTTGAAGAGAAGAATTCTGCAATTTCGACTTTAAGGTGGAATTGGAAATTCCAATGAAGAAAAAGAGAAAGAGATAACAAAGCATTGTACTCTAGTCGATGGAACATTCACTTGGAATGTTTATCCATTCCGTTGTGTTCCTGAGATGTATTTATTCTTCCTGGAGGTTTCGGAATTAAATCACATAGAAGGAGAAAATAAGGAGAAGAAAAAATAGAAGAAGATGAACAAAATGATGTTATGAGGAAGGAGCAGAGGAAGGTGAGGTGGGCGAGAAGAAGAGGATGAAGGAGAATTAAAGGAGCGAATGAATCTGAGGACATTCAGATGTTGACCCAGACAGCGCAATAATGAATTTAAGATCGGGGTGATGACCTTCTGAAGCAAAACACAAAAACGATTAATTAATTATCAAGATCTTCAAATAACGAACAGAATTTCGAATGAATTTCCAAACTATCCATCTATTTCCAACGAAATCGGTTGACCGGCAGTTGAGTTACAGAACTTAGAAATTTAAACGAAACCTTGGGAAGAATGAAGAGAGTGCAGAGAAGTAAGTGTGGATCACCATGTCTATCATATTTTGAGAAGTTTGAATTTTGAAGCTTCATCTCCTAGATTCAAGTTTCTGAATTCTTCAAAAACTGGGAAAGGTTGAACTGACGTTTCCCGAATTTCAAGAAACCCACTCTCAAAATGTCAAACTTGTTATAGAAAATCAGAAATAGATAATTGCAGATTTTAAAAAGTTCAGCTCCCTCTCCTAATCACCAGGTATCTCCTATTTTTCGAATCAATTCAAAAATGTCCAAAATGTCAAAATGAAATCAAACCCAGACCAGTTTGAGTTCCCTTGATAATCCCTACTCCTAACATTGTATTCCGAATTTGGAAGTTCTAAGCAAATACTCAGTCTCCATCTCTTGACTCACCCCTCTATGCTCCCCCGTTTCTGTACTATCACCTATCAAAATTTGTGGATTTTGCCAGCACAAACGGCAACAAAATAGAATCATGACTTGTGCTCTGGAACGAAATGAAGCCCGAAAAAACAAAAAATGTCTCGTTCGACCACATCTAATTATCACACTCGGATAGTCATGTAATAAGAAAGAAGGAGGATTCAGATGCGATTTTGGGAGATGAGATGAGGATTCTCGAATTTTCAGATGCAGAAAAGAAATGATTTTTTGGGAGAGAATGTAGTTTGGAGATGAGTCATGTTGTGGTCAAGATCTGAAGATAGATTTTTGGATTATTGAGTTTCAGAACCTTCAGAAGTCATTGAATTGGGAAGTATCGCAGAATTTCAAAATCCTTCAAGCATCTTGTAATTCCAAAATCTCAGAATCTCAGAATCCTCAAGAAAATTCGAGTCATTCAGAATCTCAGGATCTTTTGGAACTTTTGGAACTTTGCAACCGAATCGAAGAATCTCGAGAGAAAATTTTAGACTCTCCGAACCTGTGTCAATTTCAGGACCTTTATCTGACAAAATCCCTTAAAACGTTCAGAATCTAAAAATTGAAACCGTCATCTCAACACTTTGGAAACTTCAGATTTTTCGGCGTTTAGAATCTCTCCCTTGATTCGAAGAATCTCGCAACAATTTTCTGATGTAGAGGCGGGAAAACCGAAATAATTTCTTCGGAGAACCTCATTGCAGAAAATATACCAATTAAGAATACATACACTGGAAGACCAGATGAAAACTCAAACATCTCTCCCGCAGTTTCCAAAAGATCAGAATCCTGAATCGACTCTGATTCTTGGTATCTGATGTGTTGCTCCATGAAACAAGGATGTTTCTGTTGTCGAGGATAAATAGGTTCTGGAGAAAATATACAAATATGAGTGACGTGGAATGAAAATAAAAGTAAGTTTTTGAATAGAGAGAGAGAATGTAAGGAGGGAAGGATTGGTTGACCGGAAGAAATGGCTCCGCAATGAAAGAGCAAAGGATCTTTGGCCCGGGAGGAGAAGCAAAAATAGAGAGCGACTTTTTAAGACTTTGGACTGGCAGGGGGTCTTAACCGAAAAGGGGCGGGGCTTGGAGAGAAGGAAGAACTCGAAATCTGGTTCTCCCTCTAATTTCAAAAAACATCCGGACAGTGGAAAAATGGAAAATTGGAAATTCTGAGATGAGATTTTTGAACCTTAGTTTAAGATTCTTAAATGATGATATTCTGGGAGCCTTAGATTCTGAGATTCTGAGATCCTAAAATTCAAGGATTCGATAGAGTTTTTGACATTTCCAGACTCTGCACCATCCTTCGAAGTTTCTCCTCTCAAATTCTCCAGAAAAAAAATAGTTGAGGAATCATCTAACCGACAGTAGTTCAGCAGAATCCTCAAAAACACTGAAAACTTCCGCCGATTACTCATCGCTACTCGCTAAGCCACCGGAAAACTGGAAATCCAGGAAGCCGAAACGAGACATATCACAGCTGATTTCCAGATTCAGATGTGTTATGTTTTTTTTATCTTAAAAGGGGTACCGCCTAGAAAACGCTGGAAAATATTTTGTCGCGCCCACCAGAAAGCAAGAAGACGTGTTCCTCGTATGAATTAGTAATCATTCGTTTTCAAATCATCTCTTTTTCCTCCAGGAGACGTCAAAATACTTATTCATTGATTTTATGACGATTTTCGGGCGCTTGTTTTTGCTGGAGAGATAAATGTTTTCTTTCTGCGTTCCGATTTAACACGGAAAGGAGATGAAAACACTGGAGAAAAATTCGCTTCTTGCTGAAAGAAAAGAAGGATAGAAGTGTACTTTGAACGAAATAAACTATGTTTGATCGGTTCAGAAAAGGGAGGTTTAATTGGCGAGTATAGATTTTGTAAACTTGAGCTGAAATTAGAGAGTTTGAAATGGGCAATTATGAAGTTTTGAACTATTAACGACGTGCCTTTCGGATCGTTGGAAGTTTGATTTTCAGGCGGAGGAATCTAGAAAAACGGGAATAGTTTGGGAAAGAAAAATGAGCACATAATCCAAAATGCAAAAGTCCCAAAACTTCAAAAATGACAGCTTCAGAATCTCAACATCTCAAAATCCCAGAATCTCAGAATCTTTCCACGTCACTCCCTCATCCAAAACTATCTGGGAAGTTAACGAAACTCAATCTCTTGAACTCTCCGTCAACCGAATTCGTGCCATCCGCGACGAAAAAATAAAACCTATATGAGTTTGAAATCGAATATTTTGTCCCTCCCCCCTTCATCCTACTATTCTTGCTCATTGCTCGCCTACGGGCCTCTTCCGGTCTCATTTTCCAGAGAAGGAAGAGGTTTTGATCTCTTTGTTCTTAATGTCCTCCTTCAGATGAAAACATTAATTTGAGATTTCTGGAGAAAAGAATTTGAGATTTCTGGAGAAGGGCGAGTACTTCTAGGAATAGTTTGCAACACGAAAGTGAAAGTTTTGACTTTTCGAACTTGGAGTCTTAATTTCCGGTTTTCTAGAGTGAGTGAGGCGAACTTTAATCGAAAAAATAATGGAAGAACTTTGACATTTCGAAGGTTTTTTTTTGAGATACAAGGAAGAATAAGAAAGGGGAGGAAAATCATATTCTAGATATTCATAGGAGCAGAAAATTATAAGAAGAAGAATCATATATAATTAGATTTCGGGGATTTTTTTCTATTTTAGATCTTCTTTTTTTAGATCATGGTTTGTAGTTTTGATGTAAGATCAGAATCGGAGAATAACAGAGTTCAAGAATCTAGGAATCGTAGAATTTCGGAATCTTGGAATCTAAGGAACTCAAAGTGTTGGTTGATCAGAATATCAGAATCTCCGAACCCGACGATCTCAGAATCTTAGAATATCAGAATCTCAAAATCTAAAAATTTCAGGATCTAAATCTACAAGATTCAAAACCCAGAATCTTAAAATGACGAAAGGTACCACGGAATTTTGAAGTATCTGGCTAGAAGGAGCAAAAACCCACTCCTCGAAAAAGTTTGGCTCTGCAAAAGTACAGTAAGAATCACCAATTTCCCCTACTTCAACAAAAACCAAAGCTTCAAGTTCTTCCCCACCACTCGGAACCAAAAGTCAACACCTACAGTATGGAGTTTCTGACTCAAAAATTTCAACTCGTTAGTCTTTTTTCTGACAAAATTTGAGAGCACACTTCTCTGCTCACGAAACCACACTTACGATAATCAAATCAATTCTCGGGGAGAGAGTTACACTTCCGTGAGTCCCACCCCAGATACTTTTTACATGTTTCTAGTTTGGAAAAAGAAAAAGAAGAGGAGAGGGAATGGAACAGGAAACGGGAGATGGAAGAACAAAAAGTAGTATAGAAGAGTGTAGTAGAGGAAGTGTACGGGATCCAAAAACATACAGAAAACAGACTCAGAATCTCAGGACGACCCCTCAATCTCTGAACTTCCGAGGCTCTGAATCACAGAATCATGGGATCTCGAAGTTTCAGAATCTTAGAATCTTCAAATATCAGAAACCGATAATCTCAGAATCTCAGAATCTCAGATTGGCTGAATCTATCAATTTTTGGTAATCTGGCATTATCTCAGGCCCGAAAATTCGCAAAAAAAAAACTCCGAATCTCTAAGCCCCGAAAACTTTAACAGTCTTTGAATCTCGACATCTTTTACAATCTTAGAATTGCCAAAATCTAAGAACCGGAATCTTTCGCAAAAGTTGAACCTTTCAGATTTCCAGAATCCAAATTAAAGTCAGCAATATCGCTCCACTGAACGTCTAAAAATAACTTTTTGCAGAAATGACCCTAAAAGCATTCCAAAAATTGAACCTAAAACCAGTTATAATTTCGACAGAAATTCAATTTTAGTTGCGGTTTTTGACCTTCTTGATTTAGAGGGTTTGACCTTTTAGCAAAAAAGTAAATCTCCTAAAAATGATTCGTTCGGAGCAGCTAAAAAACAGAAGCAAGATTTAAAAAGCATGTAAAATCTCCGAGAATCCCTGACTTCCCGGAGATATCGTGAATCGTTAAAATTCTGATTTCCGTTGTTGAAAAGACTGGAGGAAAAAGTTGTAATACGTATGCATGTAACATGTTATGATGATTAACGTGATCTTTAGGATTAGGATTAGATCTTGGGATGGCAAAAAAAGGATTTCGAGTCATGAGGGCCCAAAGTTGTGAAATGGTATGGGCTTTTTGAAAAACGAAACGTTCAAAAGTCCGTATTTCTCTCAACTTTCTCACCACCTATTTCTCCCGCTCTAAAGTTTCAATTTCCAATTTTCCCTCATTCATTCATCGATAATGAAGGCGTCACCCCGAGTACTAAAACGTGCACCACGAAACTCGAAAAATAGAAGAAAATTGAGAGGCGAAACAAAAGAAGGCGTCGAATGTTGCGGAAGTGGACTCGAGAACGTGTAATTTCTCATCCGAATCTTCCCCTCATCTCTTCGTTTTTGGGGGGCTGCCCCCAGTTTTATTGCTCTTGCTCTTTGTGAGAGACTCCGCCCACTTGAGAGATTCGTAAAGCCGGAAATTGGATGCTACTATGATCACGGGCTGGAGATATCTGGAAGTGTTCGGAACATTTCGAA
Organism: Caenorhabditis sp. 40 LS-2015; assembly: GCA_900536305.3. Classification (NCBI taxonomy): domain Eukaryota; kingdom Metazoa; phylum Nematoda; class Chromadorea; order Rhabditida; family Rhabditidae; genus Caenorhabditis; species Caenorhabditis tribulationis. The sequence goes on along the minus strand of LR543637.1, from coordinate 42,222 downwards.
TTTTGGCGGAACTATAGTTTCATTGACCTTATCAAGTTGGTCAAACTTTTCTGAGATTCTGAAGTTCTCGGTTCTCGGATTCTGATACATTCCGAGATTATGTGATTAAGAATCAGAGTTACTACAGTACCTCCATACTCGCATTCCCTATTCCCAGTCATCATTCAAAAACTCTTAAAATGTGTATGTCCTTTGGTTTTTCAATAGAATTCGATAGACACAAGAAAAACCGGGGAAAAGCACCAGATGTACTTACCTGCTTTGTCTCTTTTTCGGGACAAGAAAACAATTGAGAAAAGAAGAAACAAAAGTGAAACGTGTTGGTTCATCATAGTAGGAAAGATCGGAAGAGAGACAGATGACCAAACACAATCAAGTCAACATTCGAATGGGAAAATGGAAACATTTTTTTGGAAAAATATTGGGAGGAGGATCGATGATCAGATGCCAGGTGGACGGAGACAGAAATCAGAGTTCTTTTTGGTTAATTTAATTTTGTCCCGATTTTTGGAAAATCTTTGATAGCCCAGTTTGTGAGCTTAAACTTGAGGAAACGTCTGGTTCTCATTTTTAACGATCTTCAAATTTGGAGTAGTAGAAACAAGGGAGACTAATTTTGTATTTACTATGAATTCATGAATTAATCACTACACGAAAATATTAGTTCGAGAGTACGATTTCAATGGAAGTGCGCCCATCTCTCGAGTACAATCGCTTGTTTTTGTTTTTGGCTGGTTCCAAATTTTGAAAGGATCATCGAAACACGGGATTTCTAAACGAATCGTGGGCAGAATTGAGCCAAAAAAAGTGAAGGCAGATAAAATAGATAGAGCCAGAATCTGGTAGCTTAGATAGCGATGAAAGATACTAACTTGGCTATAACTTCTTCTCACGATATTCGTGTTTCGACTGCTTCCTAGCGTTCCACAAATGTTGAACGCGCGTCTCATCTTAATCGTTTGTGAAAAATGTTCTGGGCATCTTCTTAGCCTTATTAGATCAAAAACTTGACGAGCTAATAGGAGTCTTATTCAACCTACAAGTACTCTGGGAAGTTTGCATCAAAAAATGAGAAAGAACTCCACAAACATCCTTTTCTCCATTACAATTTTTGTGGAAATAGAACCACGGGAACTTGAATTACAGGCCAAAATCTATTTTTCCGTTTTTGGAGAATAATACACATTTATCAATTTGATGGCAGAGTTTCTTCCTAGTCCCTAATTATAACAAAAACATCTATGACAGTTCCAGAAAACTTGGTGCAATTACGGAACTCCTGGAACTCAGGAACTGAAAATCGTCAACCACTATGGGCAAGAATAAAATTTGTCAGTTTTCACCAGAAGGTGGAATGCATTAAAATGCTCGAGGGACCAGAAAGAGCTCTCTTGCTACATCATCATCGTTTGGAGAGCAAACAAAAAGCATCACTTCATCTTCTCCGGAAGCTCAGTCGCTTCTTCTCCTCTGCTCCATCTTCTTCGTCGTCTTAAAAAAAAGTTCAAGAAACTGGACGAAAAAGTGTGTCATTCTTTTTTGCTAATCCCGTTATCTCCTCTCCATGTTTCAAATCTTTAGGGACGTTTGGAGAGGGGGGGTGCAAACAGAGAGGAAAAGGTGAGAATGAAATTGAAGAATTGAGGGAAGGGGGCGGAGGACAATGGAGGAGAATGGGCACCTCCGGAAAATGGGGAGGTTCAGAATGGAGGAAAAAGAAAGAAGAAGTAAACGAAGTAGAAGTTGAGGAGAAGAAACACGAGACATTTTGGAACTGCTTGTGACTGGAACACAAGAATTGATGGGCTGGAAATTGGAAAATGATATGAATCATTGGAAACCTGGAAACTAGAGGAACGAGACTTCAACTTGCCCTCAGACGTTCAGGAAAATAAGGCTTCCTTTTGAAGAAACCAATGCCTTTTTCACAAATAAATCAAAAGTTCGGCCTTGAAACTTTGAGCTCGATTAGCTCTACTTCATTTTTCTTGATGGTATTTTTCTAGACATGCCACATGTGACAGTAGCTTATAGGATCAAAACAAAAAAGTGATTAAAGTATGAAAATTTATGTGTGTGGTCTTGGGTGTCTTCTCCAACCCTCATAGGATTGGAAGACTTAAAAATGAGCTATCGTTCAGTTTCAGACAAGAAGAGCAGGGTCTGAACTTTGGAAGGTTGAAGTACACAATGAATCCTTGTTGGATTAGAAGAGTCTGGAATGACGAATACGGTAAGAGAGGGTGGAAAACATGGTTGATGCGGAATTTTAGGGAATCAAAATTTAGGAGATCTTCAGTGTTGGAGATTCTGAGATTCTGAGATTCAAAAATCTTATGACTTTGAACTTAAAATTTCGGGGAAACCTTGTTCAACTATGAAGACATATGTGGGCTAGACCATGTGGTCCTTAATCTCTTCTTCTTGTTCTCAAAATGATTGACCGAGAAGGAAGTTTTTTGTTAGAAGAAGAGCAACAAACCCTTGGGATTACTGGCCCGCCCAGAAGTGTACTAACTAGAACATAGAACGTCAAACTTTATCGAACGACAATAAAACATTGAGGTTTCGTGGTGAGACCCAACTTACTAAACTGTGAAATCTCTGATAAGTTCCCACGTGCCAACTGATTGAGATCAAATATTGACCAGTTTGGATTCAAGTGCCTATCATCGGTTTTGCTTCAAGGTCTAGGATAGTATGAAAGAGCAAAAAGAAGAAAGCAAAAAGAAACGTTTAAAGTTTGAATAGACGCGTTCTTGTTCCTTCTTTTCCAGTAGCCAACGGAAGAAGAAAGTGATCTCTCTCGAAGTGGGAGAGAATTGGGAAACACGTGGAAACCCTGGGACATAGCAACCGTAGGAGATGATGTTTGTGCTAGGCGTCGATTTGCAGAAACTGGAGAAAAAACGAGTGATGACGGAAGACGAAGATGACCTGCTTAGAATTGAATAGTTGGAAGTTGAGCTAGGAGGAAGTTGTTGAGACTTTCGGTGGTTTTTGTACTTTGAAAATTTCTAATTTTTGTTAGTCTATCTACGGTGTAAAGTCTTTCGAGCAATTTTTTCAGAATTGGTAGATCGGATTGCACGATCCCTCAAACCCCTATTCAAAATTGAAAACTCTCTCGGAATCTTGCAGAATCGATTCTCAACTCAGTCCCCATTTGACCTGCTCAGAATTGAAAATGATCCGAGTAAGTCGATCTAGAAGAAACCAACGTCACTCCAAAAAGAACAAGGATTGGAAGGGAAAGATACACGCCAACTGGAAACGGAATACTTTGTCTTCCGTTTTACTAGTTTGATGCTCTTTGTTTCGAAAAATTTAGCAGACAAAGTGAAAAAGGTCATAAAATAGTCTCTGCGGTGAAGATGAATAGAAGGAATTAAGAATGACGTCGTCGAAAATTTGGAAGTTTTTTGGGAAAATTCAGGGAAAATATCACGACACAGTTTGATCCACTTCCAGTTAAAATGTCTCAAAAGTTGGTGAACGAATAATAGATCTACTCGCGGCGAGATATCTGATTGTTAAAAATCTTTACGCTTTTAAAATGCGCAAGAAAACTGCAAATAAGGCATTCTAACGTAGATGGGCTCGATTAGGTATTCAGAAGGTTTTGAAAACGAAAAAAAACATATTCCAAAAATGATGTGTACATACACAAAGTTTTGAATGACTGAAATTAGATATCTAAAAACGATCAAAGAACTTTCTGGGCACTAAATTTGTTGCCTTGTATTCGTCTAATCCAATCATCTTCCGACAAATCATATTTTTCTTTGGCGCGGCGAAAAACCAAGAATTGTTCGTCTCTTTTCAAGAGTAACTCACACTCTTTTTGTCCAGAAGGTTCCATTTTTAGAAGCGAAAGAAGACTCATGAGAGTCATCATTGTTGCTCGCTCCGAAAAGGAACCGGCAACAGAGTCATCAATCGTTTTTGAGTCGAAATGAGAAGAGGATGAACTGCCGTCGAAAATAGATGACTTGGGAAAAGAAGAGCGCCGAAAAAACCAAGAATCAAGCTAATCTCGCTAAGAAGAACTCGAAAAAGGGTCCATCATGGCGAAACATAGTTCAATGTTTCCATTCCGGCTCATTGAGCACGAAGGGGAATCGAAAGGGCGGCGCGCGCACACATTTGAAATCTGCTCGATCTGCCGGTTCACTAAACATTACCCACGTACACCTTCAGCCACTTTCGTCCCCGCTTCATGATGTTGTTTAGAAGAGCAGCAAAAAAGGGCTAGAAAGACCATCAGTTTTATATTTTCTCGAGGCAATATGGGAAGTAATCGTGAATGAAAAAAAAAGAGGGACAATAAAGATCAAAGTGAAATGGGGGGAAGTGAGCAATTTGAGAATGTACAGATAACGAAAAAGAGTTAGTTTTATCCGGAGCACATGAGGCAACCTTCGTCCTGTGCCTCTGGTGAGGCGACGCGCTCCTCTTTCTTGACAGTCTGCTGGAGAGCAGCCTTGTCGACGGTGAATTGAACGGCGTTGACGGCTGGCTTGGTTCGCAAATAGTACATTCCAGTCTTGAGTCCCTTCTTCCATCCGTAGAAGTGCATTGAGGTGATCGCGGCGTAGCTTGGCTTGGCCATGTGGATATTCAGGGATTGAGATTGATCGATGAATGCTCCTCGATCGGCGGCCATCTCGATGATCTCCTTTTGCGAGATTTCCCACACTGTCAGATAGAGCTCCTTGATGTCATCGGGGATTCCGGGAATGTTCTGAATGGATCCGTTGTTGGCGATGAGACGGTTCTTCATCTCGTCAGTCCACAATCCTCTCTCCACTAAATCCTTGAGCATGTGCGGATTGACAATCTGGAAGTCTCCGGAAAGGACACGACGCGAGTAGATGTTAGAGGTATATGGCTCAATCGATTCGTTGTTTCCAAGGATTTGAGCAGTGGAAGCCGTTGGCATTGGAGCCATCAGAAGACTGTTGCGAACTCCATGTCTGAAATGAGCAATTAACATAGTTTTTGGATTTGCAACTCACTTGGCGATCTTCTTGCGAAGCTCAGCCCAGTTGCACTGATCGGTCGGAATGACTCCCCACATGTCGAACTGAAGCTGTCCTTTGGAAACTGGCGATCCCTCGTAGGTTGAGTACGGTCCATCTTTAGCAGCCAACTCGCAACTGGCCTCCAGAGCCGCGAAGTAGATCGTCTCGAAAATTCTCTTGTTGAGATCTCTGGCTTGTGGAGAGGTGAATGGATAGCGCATCAGCATGAAGCAGTCAGCGAGTCCTTGCACTCCAAGACCGATTGGACGATGACGCATGTTCGAGTTGCGAGCCTCCTCAACTGGATAGTAGTTGACGTCGATGATCTTGTTGAGGTTCTTCGTTATGACTCTTGCCACCTCCGCAAGCTTGATGAAGTCAAACTTCTTATCGGCGGTAACGAAACGGTTCAATGCGATGGAAGCCAGGTTGCAGACAGCGACCTCGTCTGGAGCGGAGTACTCGATGATTTCAGTGCAAAGGTTGGAGCACTTGATAGTTCCGAGATTCTGCTGATTCGACTTGCGGTTGGCAGCATCCTTGTAGGTGATGTATGGAAGACCAGTCTCGATTTGATTGGAGACAATGTGCTCCCAGAGCTTGCGAGCCTTGACGACCTTGCGAACACGTCCCTCTGCTTCGTACCTGAAAAGAGAACATTGTCGCTTAAAAATGAACTGAATGGAAATCAACGCGATTTTGTTGTCAGCTGATTTTTGTCCTAAGCACTCCGATAAGAAATGTTTTGGTTATCGTTCAGCTGATTAATTTTCGAAGGTAACAATAATCACAGACCACGCAACGAATCGAGTTCAATGCTTGGGTATCGCACTTCGAAGATCCTATTTTAGAGTCTGAAATTCAGACAAACTCACTTCGCATAAAGAGCCTCGAATGCCTCTCCCCAGCACTCATCGAGTCCCGGACACTCGCATGGGCACATCAACGACCAATCCTGATCCTTCTCGACGCGCTTCATGAAAAGATCTGGAATCCAGAGAGCCAGGAACAAGTCGCGAGCACGCGCCTCTTCTGGTCCGGTGTTCTTGCGGAGAGCGACGAACTCGAAGACGTCGGCGTGCCATGGCTCAAGATAGATGGCGAAGGCTCCTGGACGCTTGTTGCCTCCTTGATCGACATAACGGGCGGTGTTGTTGAAGACACGAAGCATTGGAATAAGTCCGTTCGAGGTTCCATTGGTTCCAGCAATGACCGATCCAGTGGCACGAATCTTGTGCACGTTGAGTCCGATTCCTCCGGCGCTCTTTGAGATGAGGGCACACTGCTTCAGGGTATCGTAAATTCCAAGAATGGAATCTTCGCTCATCGTCAACAAGAAGCAAGACGACATTTGAGGACGGCAGGTTCCCGAGTTGAAGAGTGTCGGCGAGGCGTGAGTCATGAATCGCTCCGACATCAGGTTGTACGTCTCGATGGCAGCCGGAATATCGTTTCCGTGGATTCCAATGGCGACACGCATCAACATCTGCTGAGGTCTCTCCACGATTTCCTTGTTGATTTTGAGCAAGTAGGAGCGCTCAAGGGTCTTGAATCCGAAGTAAGAGTACGAGTAGTCACGATCGTAGACGATGGCGGAGTTGAGCTTCTGAAAAGGAGAAAATTAGTCTGTATGATTGTGTATGAGCAAACTTACATCAGAATTCTTTTCAATGATCGCCCATGTCTCATCACTGATCATTGGCGCGTGCTTCCCGGTGTGTGGATGATGGAACTCGTGGAGAGTCTTCATAACCTCCGAGAACACCTTATTCGTCTTCTTGTGAAGGTTGGAGACAGCAATTCGAGCAGCAAGAAGTGCATATTCCGGGTGCTGGGTGGTCATGGAAGCTGCCGTCTCCGCGGCGAGATTGTCCAATTCGACAGTTGTCACTCCTTTGTACAAACCGCTGATCACCTTGATAGCAACAGCGACCTGAAATATACACATGTGATCGATTGGAAGTTTCGAGCATGCTTACTGGATCAACGAAATCCATGTTCAAACCATAGCTGAGCTTCTGGATTCTGGAGGTGATCTTGTCGAAATGGACATCCTCCATGCGTCCATCGCGCTTCACAACATAGGTGCTGTTATGACGTTGCATCGCTGAAAACTGAAAATAGTAAGAATTCAGAGGAACAACGGTCAGGGAGAAGAAATTCGAATGAGAAGACTCCCTCAGAGTTGTGATCAAAATGCCGATTTTCGCGCCTTGGGGAGAGAAAAGGAGGCGCAGAGAAAGCATTTTCGCTCCAGAGAGACAAAAATAGTTTTTGGAGCGAAAATTTTCAAAGGGCTGGACAGAATTTTATACCAAAGAACAGTTCGCGCTGGGGAAGCCGGCTAATTTCGAAGTTCAATGTGAAAAATCAGAATGTTCTGTTTTTGAAAAAGCACAAACAAGCGAGTTGGCCTAAATTTGCTCTCGCCAGCGGCCACGGTCCTCTATTTTTTTTTCTGCGGCAGTTTGAAAAGAAGAATAGAGCTAGCCTTCCGACAAGTCGTCTAGGAAACGAGTCCTTTTTATACGGACTGGCACCGTGAACTCCGCCCAGATAGTGGGTGGAGTCTGTGACGTCACAGATCTGCCGGTGGGTGGGAGCACAGAAAAAGAAAAAGCGGGAAACACAACCGATTGAACGGAGTAAAAATAAAAAAATGAAGAAAATGAAGAAAACCCGCAAGAGACAAATTCAAATTTTGATTCCTGGCGCCGGAACAAATTTCAGGTCTCGCAGCGCGGTGACATTTTCCAGCATGCGCCTTTATATCTACAGTATGGATATTTTCAAATGAGCGAACATTTAAATTTCGTTTTTTTGTCTTTCAATTCGCATTTTTCCAGACAGAAATCAAAGAAGAAAAATCGGCTACTAGACAATAAAGCACCACCTGCTGCGTAACCTAAAATATGGGATCAACAGTGGATGTCTGTTGGCATGTGTGACAAAATAATTTATTCGGTAAAGAGATGTTTGAAATTCAGAGTGTTAATGACGAGACGTTCCATCTCTAGACTGCATAACTCCTCCAGTGATAAGCACTTCTACACTGTGACTCTCCTCGTCTTCATTTTTGTTGACAACATTGTAGACTGCATTCAAATCTACAGCCTCGGCAGCAGCATCACAAATCTTCTTCACCGTTGGATCGTCGGTCATTTTCTTATCGAATAACACGGAAGCACCGTTCCAGCCAACGTGTGCAATATGTCTGCAAGATTCTGTGTTTTTAGAGTTGCAAAATTTCTAAAGGCTTACGTAAAGTTTCGAGGAGAACTGATCGAGTCCGCCGAGGTTTTTAGTTTCTTCGAGCTTCTATCAACCGGTGGTTTTCTCATCGGAATCTGTACAGTATCCTTGGATTGAATAAGAGATGGTATAGGTGGTGGTGGAGGAGGTGGTTTCGAGAGAAGATGACTTCTGGGCAGTGGAATATTTTCTTTTTGATTTGGTACTGGAGTTGATGGAAGTTCCGGTGGGCAAGTGCATGATGGAGATGCTCGAAGTTTATGCTCAATCAGATTTCGAAGCGGACCAATTTTGAAGTAGCTGAAATCGTCGTTAGTTGTGGCCGGGAATTCTGAACTTCATTCTTACACAGCCTCTCTAAGAATCCTCAATAACTGATACTCATCCTTCGGTAGCGGACACTTGTCATGATCCCGTAGAAAGTTCAGAATCACAGGGAACACCGAAGAATCTCTGTCGATGAACAGTTTCCCATCCTGAAAAGTCTCCATCTTTTGAAAATCGTAGGTTAGTTTCCCCCCCTTCTCAACCATTAATCATCAGACCTTCTACTCGGCTAGACACACCAACGAGGGTGCTTAGTGACGTCACGGGTGGGTCGCACCATCCGCCAAATGGTGATCAAGCAGAAGGACGGTCAACCTTCTACGTCACACTCAGAGATGGGTCAACGGAAGAGGGCGCAGAGCGGTAAATGTGATGACGTAGGAGGCAACAAAGGGCACTGTTTGGGAGAAAATTTGAATGTCGAATGGGATGAGACAGATGCTTGCGGTCAAATGATGTGGGAAATGACACACAAGGGGTCCGTCTTTTTATGAAGATCTACAGTGACGTAGGCATAATGTATTAACAGATAGTGCAAGCCGTGACGTCAGTGGCACCTCTGTTGGTTCCTAGGACAGTGGGGTCGTGACGTAGTAGGCCTTACAGTAATCTAATGAGGGAGACGGGCTAGGCTGGGGAATATGGAAACTATGGCCCATAGTCTATGGGAGCACTTTTCATTCCGAGAGTTCCGTGGAATAGTGTGTCAAACGGTTTTAGAGAGTGATAAAGGATTCATGCTTTACGGACATTTGCGGACCTATTACCTATCCCGCAATCTAACTCATTTAACAGTAGTTTTCAAAAAGAAGAAGAACTTCAAAATTTGAAGATCCCCTGTTACTCAAAAGGTTCAAAAACTCCCAGGAAGAACGGTCGAGGGTATTCAACAAGTCAGGTAATTTGAAAATGAAAAAAAAAGATGTATTCATATTCTCAAAATTTGAAAATCTCTCTTGCGGCTGATAATGAAGTCTAACATTAACTGGTAAAGAATGTGTCTTGGAATCATTTGGAACCAAAAATATCAAGGTATTGAAGTTCTCAAGAATTGATGAAAATCAGGGATGTTGTTGAGTTCCGAGATTCGCAGAAGATTCGAAAAATAATGTTTTGATTGGCATTACAGTTTCCAGACTCTCGAATTCCCACCACTCACCCTATCCAACTGTTCTCTCCAATTGGTCTCAAATAGTTTAGTAAAATAAGTGCCTTCGATAGACTTCAAAGTAGCGATTCTCGTCTTGAAGAATACACCTTCAACATCCAACGTTATCAGAGGTGGAGGTGGCATATTCGTGATTCGAAAATCGAGTGAAAATGAGCACACTCAAAAAGTGAGATTGCCCATTCACACCGCCGCGCCGTTTAAGTGTGTGCAATTTCGAGAAAGTTGTAGGTATTCTACCTTTCACAAACAACAAATAATACCACCCCTGCCCAGCTCAATTCCCATTCCCTTTTGCGCCTGTTTGTCCAATAATACATCTATATATTGAAGTATATGGGGGGGGGACGGATTATGTTTGTGTTCGGGTGTGAAAATCATTGTTCTTTTCGGCCCGTTCCTTCGATTTCTTCAACGGGACGAGGAGAAGAAGAAGTCTTTTGAATGGGAAATTTATTCATATTATGATTGAGAGGAATAGTTTTCCGGTTTGTGGAACAGAAATGACATGAACTACAGTACCACTCAAAAGAGTATCAACTGTGATGGTTTTCAGTTGAGAATGGTTCAAGGAGTTGAAAACATTAAGCAATGATTTAAAAAAAAGACCTGAAAATCTCAAAACATCTCCTATTGTGATCTTGGCCCCATCAAAAATTTGCACCATTCCATAATTACAAAATCTTCATGTTACAGAAGTTGTCAATGCGAAACAAATATCGGTTCGAACTGGAAACACATGTGCACATACACATGACATTCCTGGGGCTTCAAATAATTTAAATACATCTCACACATAGACAGACAGAATTGGGTCATTGGGGAAGAAAGGGGAAATTGAACAACCAGTGACGATTGACTTTTACAGGAAACATTTTTGTCAGTTCGAGAATTTTTTGTGCGTAAAAAAACGGGGAAAGATGAATTGGGATTCAATCACAATGAGAATACAAATGAAATCGAATGAGAGAATGAACATGGAATCGAAGAAAAACTGAAATTACGGGTTACGCGGAGTTCCCGGAGTCGGTGGCGTTGCTGGCGCGATTGAACTGAACGATGAGGAACGGCAAGATTCGAGAGAGGCGACGGATCCTCTGCAATGAACAAAATTACTTAGTTTCAGAGATAACTGAATTTACCTAAAGTTCTCCGAATTGAGAATTTCATAATAGTAGATGAATCGGCACTTGTGGGATCCAAAGTCGAACGTTGAAGAATGTCCGGCGGTAGTCTCCGGAACTCTCCACTGCATGATGTAGATGCCAGCTCGAGAGCAGTAGTGAGACCCCTGAAAACTTCAGACGTTATTGAATGTTGAGATACCACTCGTTACCTGCATGGAATCTCCCTCCTGGAAGAGCACCGGCTTCTCCTCGAGACTCAACTGCGGGGTTCCCACTTTGAGTTCTGGAGCACACTGGAGGTCCGGGTGTTGATGAGAGGCTCCTCCAATGGCAGCGGAAACCATTTCCACTGGGTTGAGAATGGTTGTTGGGGACTGAGCACCGTCGCGGACTGGCGGTTGCTCGATTTTCTGGAAATTAGATTTTAGAATTTTCATGAAAAAACTTGTTTTTTTAAGTCTTCTGGCTGTCTATTTCCGGAATGAAAACTTCTATGGAAGAAAGTGTCAGCAGGCCAAATAGAGATCATTATGAGATCTATCGATTGAGACAATGAAAAGTTGAAAATATTCAATGGGAGGGGAGATTAGGAAGAACCACCATATCTCGACTCAACATCAATACTTTCAACATGCTTGTTAAAATCGACAGACTTGATTGCAGTCTACATTTTGACAATTGAGACTTTTTTCATAGCATATTTCATTCTAAAGAAGCTGATAGATACCTCTGTCGAGAAGTAGAGACTGAATTCACAATCACTCTTGAGCACATCGAAATCCCACGTGAGTACACATCCAGCAGTCTCGATCGGGATCACCACTTCCACTGGATACCCTCTCCATGTCGCTGTATTCGTGTAGATGGAATGGAGTGGATCTTCTGATGAGCTCGCGCCCTCCTGCTCTTCCACCGGCAGATACATTGACTTCGGAACGTGCCCTCCAAGTCCACAGTTTGTGGTGAGACACGATCCTCCCAAGAAGTCCGGAATGAATTTCTCATCGATGTGCTTTCGAAGCTCCTCCTTCAAATCTCCACCACTTCCACCACTGACCATAAACTTCTTCCTTGTCTTCTCATCGATGAATGGGGAGATGAGAGTCCAAAGGACAGGGAAAACGCGTGGAGCACGAACGACAAGAACCTGTCCCATCGTCTCTGGATAGTTCGCTTCGACGATCTCGATGATCTTTAGAAGGCACTGAACTCCGGGCCGCCACAAATGTCTCATCGAAAGTCCATCGAGATCCACGACCAAACTCCACGAGCTGATGGGAGTTCCCAACTTTCTTGTGGCTTCCGCTGCCCGCTGAAGACCATCTTCACAAATTGACAGCGTCAACTTCACGAGATTCTCAACTCCACAGCTTCTGAGCATTCCTTTGGTGTCGAGTTGTCCGAGTCTCAAAATGTACATGGGCCGTCCAGCCTTGTCCGAGTTGTGCCAGCACCCCGGGAAGTACTGTTTGATGACTGTCGGACGCGTCCACTCCTCGAGAATCTTATCCACGTTGTGCTGTTTTCTCCAGATGATACTGGCGTGAACCATATCCTTGGCTTTGGCAACATCAAAGTCACGAGCTCGGAGGAAGCGCAGCAAGTGAGCATCATTTGGGAGTTTTCCCTGAAGAATGAAACTTCTCAGAGGGTCAAAGAGGTAAAACGTTACCTTGTGATGAGCTTGAAGACTGTATTTGATCTCACAAAGTCTTGATTCCTCTAATGGGCTCAACTGACCAAGGAATCTTCGGATATATTCTGCTTCGAGTTTCGAGTCGGCTGAAAAATTCTACGGTAAAATTTTTGCCAATGTCGCCAAGCAAGCACACTTCTCAGCCAACTAACCAATGACAAATTTAACAGATTTTCGCTTTTTCCCACTTTTGTCATATTTTCGTGAAAGCATAGAGCATGTGTATCAAGGAATATATAGGTATAGATGCAGATTCTCCTCCTCCTCACTCCCCGAATCGATAGATCCGCGCCGAAGAGCTCGGCGCCCTCCGATAGTGAGAGATCTAGAGAGACATGGCGAGGAGTTTATAGACGCAGCAGCGGAAAGACCAAACAGTCTGAAGTGGGGCTTCGGCTAAGCGGGGAGTACAAGATATATCCGCCAGGCATGGGGAGGGGGAGATGGTGGTGCACTTCTGATTCCGCTGCTACTATACGAACTATTTTCACTAGATTTCTGGGTCAATTTTCTTTATTGATAAAACTGGGTGTGGAAAAGAGGCATACGGAAAATCTGTTACTCTCGGGAACGGTTACACGAGTCAGAGCGGATACCCCAATTCTGGATAGAGAAAACGGAAACGACTAATCGATCTAAAAAGACAAAAAGCATGCGAAGACGGACACATAGACACGACAACCAAGGTGCATTCTGCCTAGAAGCAAAAAAAAAAAAGAAGCGAGTTGATTGAAGGCGAACAATATGATGAGAAGAGCATTTGACAGGAATGAAGAAACACGACATCACAGAACAGAAACACATCATTTTCGAAAAAGCAGGCTAAGAACATGGTAGATGAATGGAAATGGAAAAATACATAATGAGTGCGGGTGTGTCTAGCAGCAACAACGGAGTCAGCATGAACCAAAATCACAACGAACCGTCGTCAAAGCTCGCGGTGGCACGAGCGGTTCTCATCTCGTCGTTCTCCGCAGACAACATCGGTGCCTTTTTGCTCTCGTGAGCGACGACGGCTTCTCCATCGGAAGACTCTTTCAGCTCGATTGCGGAATCTGAAATTTTCAACTGGTGTCAGTACACTTCAACTCTCAAACTAGGTTTTGCTCACAGTGGTTATAAGTAACACTTCTAGAAACTTCAAAACTGAATAATACCTCGCCCCTTCTTCACCCCTCCTTCTAGTCTCGAGAATCTCTCACCTGCATTAGATGCCTTATCATCCTCTACCGGTTCTACGTATCTTGGAATATGAGTCGTCTTCTTGAGCAACTCCTCGATGAAGTACTCCAGAATCTCCTTTCCTTTGGCCAAGTTCGCTCCGTACTGACGAACAGCGAGTTTCTCAACAGCCGATTCAAGACCGAAGAAGTTTTTGACATCGAGTGAAGCCGATTGTTCGAAGCAAGTCCAGTTCTCGTTCTCTGCGTGTACCTGGAAAAACAAGCCTGACTAGCATTTAGAAACTGAAAGCCCTACGTAATAAGTGCAATTCTCTTTGACATTGATTCTGCTGGCAAATGAGATGTTAGTAGCTTCGATGTCGAGAGTTCTCTTCCTACGGTCCAACGAGTTCTTCTGCGAGAAATAGACATAGTCGACACCGGCAATCTTCTTGACGAGATAAGGAGCCTCGACGTTCAACTGACACTTTCGATCGATGACCCACTCTGCGCCGTCTTCACTTTTGTACTCGAACTGCACTTCGGAGCCGACAAAGATCGGAATTTGTGGACACGTCGGGAATCTCATCTCGTAGGCCTGAATAGCGATACTGAAGGTAGGTATCTTTTTAAGATTATCTTACCGCCATCACAATCTCGAATGGATGCTTGTAGATGCGTACAGGTGATCTGTACGTCTGCACCATTGTTGTGTCTGGAAAAGGCAAGGATTACTTCGAAATTAAAAAAAAAATGACGAGACGTAAACCGGTGAAGAAGGAAGTGCGGGAAATAGGGAATAATCGTTTCGAGGTCAAAACAACGATAAATCGGAGGGCGTGTTCGCTGAACTTTTTGTTTTGGCAAGATCACCGTCATCGCTAAGCTATTGAGCTTATATAATACAGATGTTTGCTGTCCTACCGGCTAAATACATCATAATGAAAATTCACTGAATGACTAACGAAGTCAGAGATGACCGTCTTCAAGGACTTGAAATGGTCGAGTTGCAGAAGGAGGCTATCAAAGATACGCGGTAGAGATAAGTAGAAGAGTTCCCGGAAATTTAAAGAAAACGGTTTATCTGCGGAATCAGAAATGTTATGGAAAAAACTGTCAACTAACAAAATAAAGCTCACAATGAGATCTGTCTATGGAAACCATGAGCAACTGAAAATATGAACGGACCGCCGATGTGATCATTCTCATCTTTCGCCATAGCTCATTGCGATCTACATTTTTTGTTTACAGGTTTTCATTATCATGCTCTATTCCTTCCGAAAATTTTCGTGAAAGCACATCCTCGGCTCTTTGGACTATCATCAAGAAGCATCATCACTGCCTGACTGACAGAATTCGTTTATTCATGACCTTCGAGATGAAAGGGAGAACGACGAATGAAGACAAAAAAAAAGAGAAGAGGGTCACGCGTTCGAAATCGTATATAAACATTCGAATGGAAGCATGTGATATGCGGTGATTTCGACCCAGAGAGGACAACTCGACCGGAAGGCGGTAATCGATGAACTGCCAGAATACTCACGCCTCTGATGGACATGCAATACAACATTGGTCAGTATGTTGCCGTGTTGCCAGCTGGTGATCAGTGTTGAGCGGAAATCCTTCCGTTTCCTTCCGTTTTCCGTCTTCCGTTCATTTTTCTCTTCCGTCTTCCGTGTTCCGTTTTCCGTGAAAATAGTTTTCTTCCGGTTTCCGTCTTCCGTTTTCCGTAAACTTTCTAGGTGTTTGACGATTTTTTGATTTCAATTTTTTTCTAGCAAGCTAGATTTTCATAGAAATATTTAGAGAATTTTTTTTGGAAACAACTATTTGACATGCTGAAAACGATGAAAAACCATTTTGACTTTTTAAAAACAGCAATTTTGAGGAATTTTTTTTCGGAATCACTCCGGGAATATCATTCCGAAATTTGTCGCAATTTTTCGAATTTTGGGAATTCCTTCCGTTTCCTTCCGTTTTCCGTCTTCCGGTCATTTTTTTCTTTCATCTTCCGTTTTCCGAGTTCCGTGAAAACATTTTTGTTCCGTTTTCCGTGTTCCGTCTTCCGTCGAAAAAATATATTTCCGTCTTCCGTCTTCCGTCTTCCGTGATGTGAAATTTCATTTCCGCTCAACACTGCTGGTGATAAGCATGAAGCAACGAGCGTAATGGAATTTCTCGGGGCATAGTTTCAAATAAAACATCACTTTATGACACATAAGAAAAAACCACAGAAATATTGATTCGCGTTCCAAAACAATAACAATAGTGCGGCGAAGGAATATATTAATCATTTTTTTTTTTCGGAAAAAAATAAAATATTTCGTAGGAAAGCGCATAGTACAATACACTGGAGCGACTAGAAATAGAATCAGAGCTTATCAGGGTCTTAATTTGATAATGAATGAGTGACCAACGCCTCTGCTGATAAACTAGACCATATGGCTCTAGTACTGAACGCTTATATCATAAAGTATAGAATGTGCCTGAAGCCATGAAACCTGATCATGGTCACTGAGTGTTGATCAGCGGAAAAGGTTTTGAGGAGTCACATTGGCCAACTAAAAAACCGAGTAAGAATTTCATTCCATTGGACCGGAAAAATTTCGTTAGAGCCTGCCCTCTTCTTCCTGGTCAGAAAGAGTTTACTTAAACTTTGGACTCTTCTCAACAAAACACTTTTTTTCTAAAGAATGATTTGTGTGGAGAAGAGGGAGGAAGATTGTTGGAAGGAAGGAAAGCAGCACAAGATGACAGAGAAAGCAGTTGGCTGCCCTCCAACTTGACGGGGCGGAACGACATGGAGGGCCTCGAAATGGCACTTTGTATATATATTAGAAACCGCATTCTGGAGGAGATGAGAGCGTAAGGAATCGAGAGATTGCAGAAAAAACGGAAGACTTGAAAAAGGAGAAGAGCGCCCTAATTTGTTCGAATGAGCTCTTTCTTTCTGTTGTGCGAAGGAGTTCTCTCTGCCTCTAGAAAATCGATGGAAAAGACAGGTGCTTCTTCTTCTTCCTCTTTTCTTGTTGAAGAGCAAAACGAAACTCAGATGTTTTCAGCTTGGAAAGAAACAGGAAGTGAATGTCTGGATAAGAAAATTACAGTGGTGAGAAAAAAAACAAGCGAGGAATTCAAAGTACACCAACTTTCCGACATGAAATCCTACATCTGAGATCTAAGACACAAAAAACAGCTGATGAGTGCTATACAAAGAATACAAACACTTTATCCGATTTACGAGGAAGAAACAAACTTCTGTAATTTGATCTTTGTAGAAGACGTTTTAGCTTTCGGAATCTGAGAATGCACGCGCTTCCTCTGTGGTCAAGTACTTTGTTCGGATTCGAATTCGTAGAAAGATCAGACGATGGATTTTCATTGTTTAAGACTTGGAAGCCGGCTCTAGAGGTTTACAGAAAACAGTTCATCTGCGGAACAGGAATTGCTACAAAAAAGGTGTCAGTTGACGAAATGAAGATCACAATGAGATCTGTCGATTGGAACAATGAGCAGTTGAAAAAGTTGACGATGAGCTGAGCTATGGACTAAACACCATAAGATCACGGTAATACTTTGAACTACTGATTGTTACATTCGATAGACCTTTGCCTGATCAACATCTTCTCCGTCGGCAACTTTTTTATATTAGCATTTTTCATTCTTGAGATAAACCGTCTCCCGTAAATTTACAGGCAAATGTCCCAGACGAATTCTAGAACTTTGATTTTTTTTATATCTTTCAGCTAGACTAATCTCCAAGAGCGTGGGGTTGCTAGGCCGAAAACAACATATCACGCATTCATTTCGCGGAATACATAAATGAGAAATGAAAAACAATGGGTGGGAATATCTTGAGGAACACACACAAAAACGAGCTCCTCAGTCTGTCACACAGACAGACAGAGACGAAAATGGGGAAAGAATAGCGAAGTATCCGTGAGCAGCTCACAAACAACAACCCATCACTTTGTTTGTGCAAAATAGGGTCTCTCCCTATGAAACTGCTTCTTCAAACCAGAGACGTCCCTCCGAAATGACGGACTGGTGTCTTAGGCAAGGTCGCATTTTTCCTATTGTCTCCAGGAGCCGTGTAACGTTTTGAAAAGAATAAATTGAGAGGAAGATCTCCTAGAAGGGTCTCCTTTTCTCGCATGCAAAGGGCAGACAGTGTCGAAAACACACATATTTGATTTGTCAATAGTGCAAACTCATTCCGCAAGACAACTGATCGCCGGTGAGCGCGGAACGGAGAAAGAGTGTCAAGTTGACACTGTCAACTGGACCGCAAAGGAATATGTGCATTTGAATCAAATAAACTACATACTGCTGCCGTGAGAAGCTAGAGGTAAAATCAGAATTCTTAAGTTGGCAAAAATAGAAAAATGTAAAGGCAGCTGAACTTTCGGAGTGAAATTGAGGGGTTGGATTGAAGGGTTTGACGCAAATGGCAGCATTTTCGGGGAGTTGAGAGGAATTCGAGAGGGAATCCACGTATGACGCTGCTGGGACTTAGAGAGTGAAGATCACGATGTCATGGTGTCAGCCAGCAGGGAGGATCGTTTTAGGATGAACCGGTTTTCTCGTGATCTTCTATCTAGGTTAAGGTCAATTCGAAGACTAACAAGGAGGTTCCTCGGCTCCTCCAGGTGAATTTTTTCTCGAACTCTGGGTCGAGGTGGAATGAATCTGGTGGTTTAGAATCTAGAGTAAAAATCGGCGAAATGCTTACGTGGTTCGAGATATGACTTCGCACAATTAGAAAACTTTTACTGGGGCACCTGAGGAATCTCCTCGTCAGTTTTTAACTTGAAAATTCGAGGCAAGGTTGAAAAATTCAGAAAAAGGAACCTCAACCCAGATATAAGATTACGAGAGAACCGGGTGATCCTAAAACGAACAGTCGGAAAAAAATTGGTCAGGTGGTGACTTACCACTGAAAACAGACGGTTCATGTTTTTCAATGGATTCCGTCCATCTGAAGCCGAGGAATTTCCTTGTGTAAGAAAACTGGAGAATCACTAACTTGAGAAAAAGAAGAAAAACCCAAGATCAAAAAAGATGTTTGAAGAATCAATGACCTATTCTGGTGTCAAGTGGATGTTTACGACAAGATCTAACACACTGCATCAATTATCCTGAAAACCAAACAAACTTATTTGTGTTCTCCTCATCTGGCTGAAAACTCTCAAACATCAGTGTCAACAATTCAAGGTTTGTCGTCGCTGCGACGACCTCCGTAGGCATCGACTGAACGGGTGACACGCGCACAAAAACACAACCGTAAACTGATTACTGTGTAATTGATTGGTTTAGTGTGAACACGACTGGATATTCCTTTCGTCTTTCGTCCAGTCTCTCCCTCCGAAAAAAGTTTTCGCAGAGGGGAACAGAACATACATTATATCAGAAAACTGACCTTCGTCCGTTTTTGAGTTTATCAAGCTCCTATCAATCTATCTAGAGAAGGAACGAAAAGGAAAAACGAATGCGACATCATAACTAGTAAGAGGGAAGAGACCACAAACTTTTCGTGTGTTTGGGGTGGCGAAGAGGAGGAGGAGGAGGAAGATGAAAAAGAGAAGACTGAAAAGACTAGAGGCCAAAACGAGAGGAAAAATAGCGCTTCATTCCGAGAGCATTAGAAAAGCATGCCGCCTGGGAGAGAGAATAGCGGGCAAGGGAGGGCGCCTCGTGTCTTCCCTGCGCCTCTCCGATCCACCGTAGTATTTCGCTGCCAGCTAGCGACGGGTGCCTTTTCTATTTCCTTTTTTTCGTCGTAGTAGTCGTCTTCTCTTCATATATTTCCTCGAAATATGTCGACGCCTTATATTCCGAAGGCGTTCGACCGGATGACTGGGAACGGTAATGGCAACAAGATGAATATGCGGATCTCGATTTTGGACGAGCTGCTCAGTCGGGAAATGAACGGAAGCAATGATGGATCGTCGGCCAGGGTTAGTCTTTGACTTGGTGTGATTTTTTCTCTTCGATTACAAATTCATAATTTAATTCAACGGCGAGATAATTGAGTTTTGTAGTTACTCCGTAACCAAAAATCATGAAAGAGAAAGAAACATGATTCTTTTCAGGTCAACTCCTTGAAGCATGTGATCAAGAGGAATAAAATGGATATGGCTGATGATGCGACCTCGTCGTTGGATTTGATGAGAAGAGTACGTAGATTATATCACATATCATCATCTAATCAAAGAACCTATTCAGATATTTCAAGCCGAAATCTCCAGAGAGATTCATCAGATTTTCGAGAGACACACCAGAACCACTCTACTACCAGCGATCGAGAATCTGAACAAGAATGGGCATACTGTGGATGAGAGTGTGTTGAATGCTCTGTACTGTAACATTCTGGAGGCTGCTAAGAAGCCTTATCTGCCGAAGGAGAGTGAACCAACACCACCGCCTGCGTCCAATGGGAATGGATTTTTGGATATTGGTATTGATCTGGGGATTGGGATGCACGATAACGAGGCTCACGAGATGAACTTGAAGGTTGGTATGTTTGCAGACGAGAAATTCGTCGAATTTTTAAGATTGCACTTTTGAGCAATTTTCTACAATAGCACAAAAGTTTTATCAATAGAGCTAGAACGTTGAAAAAGTTAATCTATTCGTACATCTCCATTTCTGACCAGGAATCTCGGAATCTGATATCTTCAGAAAACTTCCCCGTAAATTGGCACTCTCATAAAATAAAAAATAGGCTTTCAAATGTGCTAGGTGGGTGCCCGCCTCGAAACTTCTAGACATCGAAATAATCGCTCTGAAAGATTGTGCATCTCCACTAAACTCATTCGAATAATGTTCGCCATCTTTTGGAGCAAGTATTTTGACTTCTGGAAGTTCTCGTCAATTTACAGAAGTTTTGCAGAGTAGATGGAAACTTGCTTTTTGGTTAGAAGTTAGATCGAAAGACCTAGAAAATTCCTTATGAAATTCAGAAGTTCAAAGAATCATCATCTCTCACAAAGGGTTGCTTACAGTAGCGAAATAGTTAAAATTATCATAAAGAACAATTTCGAAAAAATTCTATAACTGAAAACAAAATCCCGTTCAGACAACACACGGATTCGTCTAGGCCTGCGTCTACAGACTAAACGCTTCTATACCCAAAAGACGTCAAACGAAAATATGAATAGAACCTAAACATGCCGACCGATGCATAATGCCAGACTATTACAATTCGTGCACTTTTTCCAGAGAGGATACGAGTCAGACAGCTCTGATGTCTCGGTAGTCAGTCACAGCTCTGACGCAAAACGTCGTCGTGGCCGGCCGCGAAAAGACGAAGAAGCGTATCGACTGGAAATGACGCCACCGACAATGAACGAGGTTATTAGATGGAATCCAGACCGCATCGATATGAACACTCGTTTTGTGACTGCCACAAAGATCGCGCAAGTGCTGGGAATGCCACCGTCGATTCTGTTCAATAAATATCCGCGGATGTTCAGAGTTAGTGTCATAAAGCACAACAACATCGACACCTATTAACTGTTATTGTAGTACTCGTGCGATGAAGACGACAAGAACATTCTTCACGATCAGAACCGGCTGATTCGGGCACCTGGCCGATGCTATCTACTCGTTGCCGAAGACGCCCGTCAACTTGTGTCCCCTGCCTATTTGTGAGTTTGTTATGAATGTTTAGAGGAAACAGCGAAAGAAGAAAAAAAAAAATAGAAAGAGAGAGGCAGGAAATGATTATCTCTTTCTTTTGGCCGATGGATAATGATTGCTCTGAATTAGAACTTGCTTCGCCGAGCAGTACTTCCTACGCGCGCTAAGAGAATGAAAAGCAATACAACAGAAGGATTGAGAATAATTCAAAGTAACAAGAAAAACACCTTGATTTGAGCCGAAAAAAACTCCAAAAAAATCGTGAAAAAAACTGAAAAATCGAGCAAGTCCGCGAACTGTTCACGAGGAGAAGGCGGTAGAGCGCGCATGCATTAAAACAATTTAGCAAAAATTTAAATTTTAATAATTTGAAAAGTTTTTGAGTTTTTTTTTGTAGAACGTAAGAAAACAATCTGAAAAGACAATGTAAATATCAATTTTCAGCCAAGACGTCCTCCACTCCTCCTTCGCCATCTCCGAACCACTGCTCTCCAAAATTCGACAAAAAGCCGCATTGACATATGAAAAGTACAAAGTGTTCCTTCCCCAACAACCGTCACCTTTTCTATAATCTATCTTATAGACAGCTAATCTGACGTTTTTTCAAAATTTTCTCAATATCTCCCGTTCCTTTCTGCAATGACCTCATATTCATCCCCGTATCCATGGAAATGATCCAGTTATAACTAGTCGCTAGATATTTTGTACACTCTAAGTCCTTTTCGCTCCTCCCCCAAATATCTTCCTGTCCTTTGTCTTCAATAAATCCTTTACACACAGCTCCTTTACATGGAAAACCCCAGATAATCGTCAGAGAGATATCCCCGGGACCCAGGTACCCCTCACCAAGACATGAAGCAGCAGCTCGCGCATGTAGAAAAGAAGAAAAAAGAAGTATAAGTAGATATATGCTTTCCGGCAATTATCCGCCGCACCGTAGTCTTCGGGAGCAGATACCGCGGGTCGTCAGGAGACGCCGACATGATTCAGAAGCGGGATTCTGAAGAAAAACGGCCGATGATATTGAGGGAGGAGGACTGGCACACACACCGGAATACTTCGACATGCCACTCGGATTCATATTCGCCCCTCGAGATACCACTTTCCAATATTTCTCTTCTTCTTTTTTTTTTGACTGGCTCTTTTCTGACAATCTTCTCGACTTGGAAGCCCCATTTTAATAAAACTTGATCTTCTGGGATTGATTTTGAAATTCAGGTTGGGATAATTCGAAAACTGAACATCGATTCTGAGTGAGTGGTTCTGATTCTTAGCAACATCTAGCTATGCAGCTGGTGCCAACAGGTATATTATCAGTGTTGTGAAGAGTGAGCATGAGCTACCGTAATCCTTTCAACTGTCAGAATTTGGTTCCAACCTTCCCGTCGCGGAACATTTTGACTCGGTTCCGAAAAAAGAAAGAAAAAATAAGCTTTCGGAATTCCGTTCCACACACTACATGTCACAAAACAGACTTTTTGGAAAAAATGAAATTCTTGATTGACGAGGATTGTTGAAAAATCAAAATTTGAAAAAAAAGATTCCTCTGGATCCAGGTAAAATCGATCTCACAGATTCTGATTCTGAAGTAAAAATTGGCGAGATTGTTACGCTATTCAAGTGATGACCTCGAGAAGGTGATCCTGCCGGTTACATCCGAAAAGTCTATCTCTGATATGGAGAGGTCATTACTCATATTACTCAAGCATTTTGCCAATTCTTATATCAGATTCTGAATCTGTACAATCGATTTTATCTTGAGCAAGATTATGAGAAAAAGTGCATCTGGGGGAGTCGAGTAATCTCTTTCCTATCTATGAGATTTTGATTTTATGAATATCTCTGATAACTCTAGAGCCCTGACTTCAATAACGAATTCAGACGATCCCGACGAAAAGACCCGTCGGCCATCAAACGGTATCCAAAACGCCACTCTCCCCACAGACGGTCCCGCCATCGAAGAGCACAAGGATCCAGCAAGGGAGCAGTGGTCTGGAAAGGTACTCATTCCTCCCATCTGTTTTCTCATCTTTCCCATTCCAGCTTGACTTTCTTCTCTCCGTCGTTGGATTCGCTGTCGACTTGGGAAACATTTGGAGATTTCCCTATCTGTGTTTCAAGAATGGAGGCGGAGTTTTCTTAATTCCCTACTCCATCATGGTTCTGCTCACCGGAGTCCCTTTGTTTTATATGGAGCTGTGCTTGGGACAGTATTATCGAAAGGGAGCTATAACGACGTGGGGAAGGATTTGCCCATTGTTTAAGGGGATCGGATACTGTGTGATTCTTACTGCATTCTATGTTGACTTCTTTTACAATGTTATCCTGGCATGGGGACTGCATTATCTCTACACTTCATTTAGGTGAGTACTCGACCAAGTTGATGTCGGCTACTGTGACAGGTATCGAAACGTTGTCAACTAACAAAATCCTCCGGACAGCATGAGAACATTTTTTTAGTTGACCACTTTTTATAAGAAACGAGAAAAGTTTGGTCAGACTAACAGCGAGGGAGTGCAACACTATACGTTTTACGGTTTTCTCAACAAATTAGCACACCCTTGACCGTAACTTTGACCTAATTTTTCTCGATTCTTGTAACAGATATGCCGAAAAGTGGTTGACTGGTAAAATGTGTATCAGACAATGAGCAATATTTCGTTAGTTGACCACTTTTTGGTATCTTCTACAGTAACCGAGATAAAATGGAAAACAATATTTTTTTCAGTTTCAACCTTCCCTGGGCCTCTTGCAACAACACTTACAACTCTGCCGCCTGCTATGAACCTCACTGGTCTGAAGACGGAACATCAATGTGTCGGAGTGCCAACGAATCCGTCTCCGCCGAGAAGATCTCTGCAGCTGAGGAATATTTCTAGTGAGTTTCCCCCGTCCTCCCTTTCCCAATCATCGAGGTGCAACCACTCGGTTTTCAGCAAAGGCTTCCTGGGTCTCCACGAAGCCAATGCTCCCAATTCCCATGTCATACGAAGTGTCACCGATCTCGGAAGTGTCCGTTGGGATATCGCTCTCTCCTTGTTCGTCGTCTACCTGATCTGTTATTTCTCGATGTGGAAGGGCATTCACACATCTGGAAAAGTCGTCTGGTTCACCGCCCTGTTTCCATACGTTGTCTTGGGTATCCTGTTCATTCGTGGAGTCACTCTTCCAGGATGGCAGAAGGGAATCGAGTACTATTTGAGACCCAACTTTGAAATGCTTCGGGTAACTGGAAAGAGAGGATGTTCTGGGGAGAATTGAAAGATTTCAGAAGCCATCCGTCTGGCAAGACGCTGCAACGCAAGTGTTCTTCTCGTTGGGTCCTGGATTTGGAGTTTTGATGGCGTACTCATCGTACAATGATTTCCACAACAATGTTTATGTGTAAGTCAACTATGGTATAGAAATTGATTCTTCTGACTAGAATTTAACGGAACCTTCTGTAATAGGAACATCTTCTACCGTACTTCCTCTAAATTTTCATTCTCCAGCGACGCTCTCTTCACCTCCTTCATCAACTGCGCCACCTCATTTCTCTCCGGTTTCGTCATCTTCTCCGTCCTCGGATACATGTCGTGCAAATCTGGAAAACCAATTGAAGCCGTCGCCCAAGAAGGCCCTGGTCTCGTCTTCGTCGTCTACCCGGAAGCGCTCTCCACAATGCCCTATGCTCCTTTCTGGTCCGTCCTCTTCTTCCTGATGCTCATGACTCTCGGATTGGATTCTTCGGTATGCTTGAAAGCTTTTAGCTAGATCTCTCGACAAAGCGTTTCAGTTCGGTGGATCCGAAGCCATCATCACTGGTCTCTCTGACGAGTTCCCGATTCTAAAGAAAAATCGAGAAATTTTCGTTGGTGTCCTCTTCTCCTTCTACATGATCATCGGAACCGCAATGTGCACAGATGTATGCTCTATTCATGGGAAAGTTCTGAACTTTGAAATCTTTCAGGGTGGAATTCTGATAATGGAGTGGCTCATCATCTACGGAACTACTTGGGGTCTTCTGATTGCTGTATTCTGCGAGGCTATGGTCATCGCCTACATCTATGGTCTCCGCCAGTTCGTTCGTGACGTCAAGGAAATGATGGGATTCCGTCCAGGAAACTATTGGAAGTTCTGCTGGAGTTGTGCGGCTCCCGCGATTCTTCTGGTGAGTTTGAGCTGACAGTACGATTCAAAACCTCAAACTTTCAGTCCATGATCACGTCGAACTTCATCAACTACCAAGCATTGACCTACCAGGACTACACATACCCGACGGCGGCCAACGTGATAGGAATCATTTTTGCGCTCTCCGGCGCCTCGTTCATTCCGTTTGTAGGCATCTACAAACTCGTCAACGCAAGGGGGAACACGCTGGCTGAGGTGAGTATTTTCAGTTCGTTTCTTCGGTATTTCGAAAAAAAGAAGAGAGTCTATATATAAGATGATGTAGCTAAGCTAGGCTGGAAACTGTCCATACGTGAGTTTCCGTGGCAACATTTGCAGAATGACGTCGGCTGTGATGTCGGCCTAGTCCATCCTTCAGATCACTTCAAGTACATCAATCTTGGTTCGCATTGGGAATTTCGAAAAGCTTTCAACTAGTGAAATGTTGTTCATAACGAGAGCTACAATTTTATAGTTAACAACTTTTTGAAGTTCTCAGTGCTAACTGCGATAAACTTTTTCGAAGTGAAACGAGTTTAGGTTAGCCAACATACCAAAATCCACTATTTTCAGAAATGGGAACGCGTGACAATGCCCTATCGAAAGAGGCCAAATCAAACGGAGTACATCCCAATTCCAACCACCCAACCACACTGTGACATTATGCTCTGAATAGGTCCATCTTCTTCTTTTTCTGATCTTCTTTTCTAATACTTTTCAATAGTTTCCCTCGTTTACACTCCCATTACACCGTCTCACTCTTTAGCCCCTGTCTTCCGCTGTTCACTCCTCTAATTTTCCTTTTGTTTTACACACTTTTTCTTGTCCTTTCGATGATGTTCACCCATTTCTTCTTTTTTTTCTTGCTAAATATTTTCTATTACAGTACAACCAAAATCTAATAAAGTTTTAAAGTTTCTTGACACTCTGGAAAAGGAAGAGTACAGTAACCGGTTATGATCGTTTTTTGCATGTTGTTCCCTTTTTCAGCCATGAAGCAGAGAAAGACATCTTCTTCTCCTTCCTTTCTTCTCATTACAACCACCGATCCATTCCGCGTGGTTGCTGTTGTAACTGTATTCGTTTGTCGTTGTCTTCGTGGATGTGACTTCTGAATTCTCAATTTTTCCATAAACCTACCCATTAAAATTTTGATTGGAAAATTGTTGGTAGTTGTTCCAACAAACCAAAGTTTGTCGGGAAACCTGATCTTCTGAAAAGACAGGGTTGATTGTTTTCTAAACAATCTCATGTTCCGAGGTTCTGATGGTTTTTGAGAGGAAAAATGTGGTTTTAGTTTCTTCCGAAGTTTTCAAGTTAGCATTTTGATCGACTTTGTTCAAAACTTACAAGGAGATTGCACGAGTTCTTGGGTTGAACATTTTCTCATAGTCCGGCGTAAGGTCAAATCGACCCCGCAAATTCTGATTCTGAAATCAAAATCAGCAAAATGCTCACGTGGTTCGAGTTATGACCTCATAAAGCTGAATCCTATAGTGATATTTGACGTGAAACTCCATCTTCCAAAAGGTCTACCTCCAATATCACTACAGGAATCAACTTTGCGAGGTCTTAACTCGAATCACGTGAGCATTTTGCTGATTTTGATTACAGAATCAGAATCTACGGAGTCGATTTTACTTTGGCTCAGATTATGAGAAAAAGTTCAACCCAAGAACTCGTGTAACCTCCTTGTTAGGCACATGACAATAACCAAGATCAATTTGTTCGAAAAGAGCAGGTTACTGTATGTAAGGTCTTTTTGAGTTCTCCAATTCAGCTAAGATTGCCACTTTATCCTTCTCCGCTTCTCTCTTCCCCAATACCTCATCCTTCAATCATTCTGTCACACTTTATTACTCTTCCCTCTTCATATCTCCATTGACCCTTCCTCTCTTTCCGTACCTTCATACCCTCGGTCCAGGTGTTCTTCTTTTCCCCGCATCTTCTTCTTTTTCTGCTCTCGGAGGACCCCTATTTCTGCGTCTCTCAATCTGCCCCGAATTACCGTTTATGAATAACAATAACCAATTGTTCTAGACCCACCGGAACCTGTGTGTCAGTCAGTCAGAAGCCTCCTTCTGAAAAACTCATATGTATTAATTCGATTAGATTTTTGTCTCCGATTAGTACATCATTCCTCTCGCTATGCATGACGAAGATTTCTGTTGCGCTGTATGCTTGGACTTTTTCGTTGAGGTTAGTTGTAATCTTTTAATTAGGAAATTAACACCCGTTTTTCCAGCCATGTATCGTAAAATGCGGTCATTCTTTTTGTCATTTGTGCATTGAGAGCCATTTGAATGTCAACGAGAAATGCCCCTTATGTCGTTCGTATACAGGAAGCCCGATAAGGAATCGGTAGGTTTTTAAAACAACTTGGCAACGGAACGATAGGTAGATTCAGTCTGTTGTGATGTCAAAGGATAGACCTCAACTAGATCTAACTTTCCTAAAGGATGCGGATCAGCATCATGTCTAGTAAAAGACAAGGGGCAAATTTCGGATAGCGAAGAATTCGTTCTTATCGTCTTCTATCCTTTGGCACCACAACTGACTGGATATCTTGTTCTGAAAGCAAGTTATCTGCACTTTTGTCGTCAAGTATCTCCCGTTTCAAGAACCCACACCAATTTTCAGCCAGCTCGAATCCCTAACAATGAGCTACGTGGCTTCCCGTAATCTTTCATCTGCATACTACGAACGAATGAAGTTCAACCAGAAGAAGTTGCTTCTCCAGAAAAGAGCCCTCGCCATCATTTACACAGGACTCAAAGACAAACCAGGCCATTCCACGGAGCTTTGTAATCTAGTCAGAGTGAGGATTTCTTGTTATTAACTCTCAGTTGAACATAAGTTTCAGAACGTCGAAGACGAAGAGCTGAAGTCCGAAATCATGAGCCAAGTGAGACAACAAGTCGGCGTCGGGTTGGAGCATGTCGGAGATTTAGAGGCCGAAGGAGTGACTATTCGATTGAAAACCTCCTCAAGATAAACTGTAGAACTTTCTGTGTACATAAACCTGAACCATCTGCAAATAAACAGTTTACCATATTTGTTCTGCGTGTTTTCTGTGATTACGCAACTTCTTCAGAGAACCTCTTTTGGTTCTTACAAAGTGTCGAATGTTCACGAGAAGAAGAGTCCGTTGTGTTGCTTGTGAGGTTCATTTTGGGATGAAATGACAAGATTGCTGGAAGAACATTTTTATTACGTTGGAAAGAAAGTTTCTGGCCATAATTTCGTTTTTCTCGCAAACGCCAGAGAATGAAATGTGAAACAAGTCTTATACATTTTTGACTACAGAAGACATCTGGTGCATAGACTATATGTTTCATTTCCTCAGACTCCCTCTCTTCGATGAGCGTCGTGCCAAACTTTGTCTCTCACCGAGAACACCTTGGGAAGTATTTTTTATTTTCGTTCATATCTGCCCCCAAGACCATCGAGGTTGGACAACGTTGATAATTAATTTGAAGAATGTTTTTTTTTCTTTAGTAGGAACGCCATCATTTGGTTTTATGTTTAGGAAAAGTATGAGTTTTCAATGACTGAAGTGGGAGCCTCTGAATGGCAGTTCGACTCGACTTAGGCCTGTTGTGGAAACAGACAGAGACGAATCCCTTCTAATCTACCTGTGACTTGTAAATTGCTTCAAGTACTATCCAGCCCTTGATAGTAATAATATTACAAGTCCCTCACAATTTTCAAAAAATTGAAAATTAATTCCTCATGTAATGCCACACTTTCCCCTTGAACCCTGAGTGGTCCTGCAACTGTAACTCCTCATTCCACACCTATTGTTCGAATCGGTTGACAATCTCATGGCGTTAGATTAGAAGTAGGTCTTATATGAAAACCACCAAAAAAAGAGCCAGATGAATAAGTGCTGATTGGCAGTTAGGAAACGTGGTCAAACATGGGTATCACTACAAAAAATAATGCTCTCGGTGTGGTGACCAGTACAGCCAATGCATCTCTAGGATCAACTTTTTGTAGAGAACATAATGAACACTGACTACTACTCTACTCGTTTACAAAAAATCAAGTCCGTACTTCAACCCGCCCCTTAATACGGTCACAGAATCCCCTATCTTCCAAAAGTGCTAAACTGTAAGGTACGCAAACAAGCTTGTATTTTCTCGCAGAATGGAGATGAAGAATTTTAAATCAACCAAAAAATAGTTCTTGCACTGTTCTTTTGGATTATCACCATTTCAGTGGCATAAGTGAATTTCTTGAACGACACGACTTCAAAACTTACGCTGAAGTTGAAAAATGGGTGCCTACATACTCTGACTCGTAACAGCAAGAGTTTTAGGAGGTGGGGGTCAAACAACTGCTTACTAAATAAAGGACAATAGAGAAGTAGTTTGTACATCATGTGGGAATAGCAACTTCTTTTTAGTTAGAGAAAATTAATTTTCAAAAATGGCCAGAAACTTTCTTTCCAACGTAATAGGATGCACGGGCTGGGCTCGACGTCTTTTACTGTTCCTGAAGTAGGCCCGTCTCACACAGAGAAAACTAAATTTTACCAAAACCTTGCATGACACCCCTTTGGTATTCCTATGAAGAGAGAAAATTCTTCGGGGAGAAGCGAAATAATGCATTTTGATGTCCGGTTCGGGATTCAAAACTTATAACTTAGAAATCAAGGCGATGACGCTTGAGGGAAACTGACGTTGTCATAGTTTCAGTTTCGGAGCTCGCGGAGCCTGCTGCTGACAGAGAGGATATTTTGGTTTCTTGCTGCTATACGAATATAGAACTCTTGAAACTTTCGGAAAACAAAGTCAGCATCAGAATCTGACGAATTTCACTGGGTGAAATCGAGGATGAAACATTTTGAGTCCATAATTCATCCGCCGAAAAGCTTT
Source organism: Caenorhabditis sp. 40 LS-2015 (assembly GCA_900536305.3). NCBI lineage: Eukaryota > Metazoa > Nematoda > Chromadorea > Rhabditida > Rhabditidae > Caenorhabditis > Caenorhabditis tribulationis. The sequence continues at coordinate 11,795 of LR543637.1, read as the reverse complement.
GAAAAATTCAACTTCGTAATTCTTTCAGCGACCGAAAAATGAATGATTAAAATGAACTCTCCGAATTTTTTAATGATTCCTGGTTTCTGACATCCTGAGATCCGAGCTGATTCCAATTTAGCTTTCGATGTGAACTAGTGAGAACAACTCCGAATCTTCTTGGCTTTTTCATTTTTACGACTTCTCCCCCAACAAGTACATGTCATTCAAAATTGACCCCTTCATTTTCATCTTTTCCAAAACGAATATACATACGTTTCATGGCTCAACCGATTGTCGAATGTGCTCCTCGTCGTTTTTCCATCTGCTCTTCTGACCCATTTCTTCCGTCTCAAAAAGGTTCTCTTGGCCCATTCCTTTTATTGCTTCGATGTGGGTGAAAAATGAATGGTGCATCGCACTATTGTTTTCTTCGCAAACCATTACTCATTTTGATTCGAAATGGACTACTGTAGGTCCCATCATCCCTGACGCCAGATAATGGAGCCCATTAGAAGTACTGTAACTTTCCAAACTTTGAATTTTCTCCTCATTTTCCTTTCCTTCGAGTCAATTTTATTACTCTTTGAAAGTCATAAACCAAAAGAATATTCCTGTCATAAAACTTTCTCAAGTCCTTGAAAGAACATGAATGAACGTTTTCATATGATGATATAAACAGTGAAGCTGCCCGAAATTTGAAATTTGAGTTTTCCCGCGCAGTATTTAAATCGGAAAACATGTTCAAAACCACTCCATTCACAGATTCTTCTTGCACAAAAACCCATTACTTTCATCGCCCATCGGAGCAAACATGGTGCATCATAAACTTGTTTTCGTTTTTCGACGCACCAGTATTTTCTAAGATGGGTTACTGTAGGTTTCGGTTCATACTGAGTTGATCTCAAGCTCTCTGAGCTTTAATGCTCAAGATTCCCGATTCCTTTGAGAATGGGGTTTTAATGAAGGTACGTGTCTGATTCTATTACAAGGTTTTCCGTATTTTTGAATCCCGATTGAAACCCCATGACCAAAAAAAAACCGAAATCCTCGAAACCTTCACTTAAGAATACGCGTTCCTCAATCTGCACTCAGAGAGACCGTGCTGCCGTCTGACCTTGAATATTCTCTTTCCTAATTCCGTCTCGCTTATCGCATTCTCTTCGAGTTCCCTAATTCCCATTTTCATAATCCAATCCGAGGGTATTCCTCCGCATATTTCCAAACAAGTCATCATGTTGCTGACCGCAACAATAACTTTCCCAAAAAAAGTGGGGGCGATGTGCGGACAAAAATAGCAACAAAATCTCTTGCAACTGAACATTTTTACATGTCTCGTCTCTATTCAATACGCCGGGTTTCGAAACAGAAACCGATTTTTTTGGAATCTGTTTCAAAGTCCGTGCTTTGATGCATGTTTTGTATGTCTGCCGGTATCCTAGTGCCACGTCAGTTTTCATAAATCATAACTATTCAATGTCCTACTCCTCCTACCTTCTTCGCTTACTTATTCCTCAGATATGCGTAATGTGTTTTTCTCTGTCTTACCACCAAAAACCTTGACTAACCTCCCAACATTTTTTGTATCTGTATTTATTCCCAGAGAAACGACAGAGAGGAACAAAAAAAAAAGAAGAGAAAGCCACACATGCATACATGTATTCTCTATTCTCGCATCTCATTTTTATTCCGTTTTCATTCTCGCCTTTTTCTGATTTTAGTGCTCGATTTTGAAACGTGTCAGTTGTTGAATTTCGAACCGATCTATCCTCCAGACTAATCTAAAAGTTCATCGAAATTTCGCAATAGCACCAGTGTCTGTTACCATCCAGCAAAAGGTCAGCACTCGAGAGAGGGGAAAGCGATAAAATCTATGAATTTGTCATGTACTTTGAAGGCCGTATACATCTGTTCGTTTGAGGTGTTTAGTGTCTTGTTTCTCTCAATTTTCCACGTGGTTACCGTAGTTTTAAGAGCCTTTGTGGGAGGAGTCACCCCGCCTTACTCAGTTATCAGTCAGTTTACATCATCACCCCCCTGGTGACCGTAAAAAAGTTTTTTGCTTTTGTTTTTACGTTCTCATCAAAACTTCATTACAAGAAGAGGGGGTACGAGAATGTATCGTCAAGTAACACGAAAACCAGTCACGAGGAATCAAGGAAGGTTTACATAGCCACGTCTTGACCAGAAAACAGTTCTTGAATAAAGAAAATGGCAGACTAGACTAGAAATTTGTAGGAGTACGGCTAGAATTCTGAAAATAGCTCATTGGTTGAAAAATTCAGGGGAAAATAGCGAGTTCAACGGATCTCAGTCTCTGAAAATCTCAAGTTCATTTTAACTATTCTGTCAGGAAATCCTTCTTCTCTAAGCGCACATGATCTTCAGAAGGCGTCCTATTCCAAACTACTGAAAAAACGACTTCTGCGAGCACGAGAATGAAGTAGATAAGCTGGAGAAAACTGTACTTAAATCGAGTTTAGTTATTTGAACAAAGATAGGTCTGAAATAAACCTAGAAAGTCTTGTCACAAACCATATTCTTTGTTGTTATCCATGCTCCATGGAGCACATTTTCTCATCTACCAATACTTCAGTACCAACCTTCCTATCTATTTGTTCTGGCAAGGACCTATAAACCAACCAAGTTTTATTTTGTGAACCTCCAGTTCTCTCATGTTTTACTACCTGACCACATTCATCTTGAAGCCACAATACCCTTACAAGACTCCCCCATCTCTCTCATTCTTGAAGCCAAAATCTTTTGCCGTCACTTTCGGACCTACAGTACCGTGAAAAAGGTTGTAAACGCTGGGTGTTTTGTCAATATCTCTGCTTAGCGATTAGTTTATGGGCTGAAATTACACAGAAACATTTTAACTGTTGCAACACACAAGTTTGCAAATTTTTATACGAAAATTCCAGGAGAAAAAAATTTTAGGTCAGTTTTTCAATTTTCCAAAATTTTCCGATTTTTGAACTTTTTTTTGAACCGTCTTCAAAAGATGGGAAACGTGATTTTCTACTATGTATGATACATGGTTGGATGGGAAATGAGTTGAGCTTTACAATAGTATCACAAACTTGACACCAGCTTGTTGAGCATTCCGACTATGACCGGCCAAAGGGCGGGCAACTAACTTCAGGCAGTCAACTTACTTCTATCTCACTTTTCTGAACTGCTCAACTTTTTTTCACTCCAAATTTGTTCTCAATCTACTTCTAGATAGTTTCAAATAAAAATACAGAAAATGTGGAGTTATTAGACGGCTAGAACTCCTTGTCGAACTCGATAACCAAAACTTGGAAAATCGAAATTTCCAACTTTTCAAGTTTGTGCTCTCATCACGAAGTGGATGTCGCTGATTTTCATAATTATTTCTTGTCTGTTTATGATTTAAAATAACATGGTTCTTCAAAAAACCAGGTCACTCCTAGTCACAAGGTTCCAGACAGTTCTTATGAACAGTTTTATATCGTGCACCAGGAAACCGAGATTAACAAGTTGTTGGCAAGGCTCCATAGTCAACGAAATAATGGTTTGGAAGCGCAAACCTTTTTCTAATTACCTTTAATGAGATCAAGAAGTATTTCAGACAAAACATTAGGTTGGGAAAGGCAAATATATGGTTTTGGGAAGCGATCACTGAATCGGTGGGAAGTTTCGTGATGCTGTTTGTACTTTGGCCAATTGCAGATTCACAGTTGACCTATTGATGAACGAAATTCATGTAACACTATATAACTGCATATCGTGAGATGTGAATTGAACAAGAAAATTATGAAAATCAGCGACATCCACTTCGTGATGAGAGCACAAACTTGAAAACTTGGAAATTTCGATTTTCCAAGTTTTGGTTATCGAGTTCGACCAGGAGTTCTAGCCGTCTAATAACTCCACATTTTCTGTATTTTTATTTGAAACTATCTAGAAGTAGATTGAGAACAAGTTTGGAGTGAAAAAAAGTTAAGCAGTTCAGAAAAGTGAGATAGAAGTAAGTTGACTGCCTGAAGTTAGTTGCCCGCCCTTTGGCCGGTCATAGTCGGAATGCCCAACAAGCTGGTGTCAAGTTTGTGATACTATTGTAAAGCTCAACTCATTTCCCATCCAACCATGTATCATACATAGTAGAAAATCACGTTTCCCATCTTTTGAAGACGGTTCAAAAAAAAAGTTCAAAAATTGGAAAATTTTGGAAAATTGAAAAACTGACCTAAAATTTTTTTCTCCTGGAATTTTTGTATAAAAATTTGCAGACTTGTGTGTTGCAACAGTTAACATGTTTTTGTGTAATTTCAGCCCATAAACTAATCGCTAAGCAGAGATATTGACAAAACACCCAGCGTTTACAACCTTTTGCACGGTACTGTACCTAAGTCGTTCATTAACTTTGCTCCGCCCCAGAGCCTCGGTGGGCGTGGCCATCAAATCCCAACCATCTTCGAGAATTCGGCTCCCTCTTCAGTTTCCATATTTTCGAATACATGTGTCTCTTCCCTTCCTCTCTTCAATTTCGTCACAAAATCCCATCTCCCCGGTTATTATCAACCTGAACAAAAACAAAACGAGTTTCCCTTGGGATCCCTCTCCCGTCTCATATAAGAACCACATCGGCTCCCCATAAAACAACAATAAATTTGCGGTTACAGGTGTCACCACCACCACCACAAAAAAATACGACGCTCTTCCCCGTCTCTATTCCTCTTCCCATAACATATATGTAATCGAGAACCTGCCGGTCACTTTCTCTCCCCATTCACTCTCCCCTCGATTCATTACTCAATCGTCGCCTCCCACCTCTCATCCATCTATTTTTCCTTCCAGTAAAGATGCCCTTATGTCAGATGCGGATGGCTCCCGTGATTTATGCGATGTGTCTCTACGCGGCATACATGCTCATCGTCTTTCCGGCTCTCGAGGTTGTCGGATACGGGCTGAAGGTCATTCTGGGTTATGAGCTTGGGCACTCGATGTTCACCATGTGGATCTATTGGGCGTGTCTGGTCATGTTCGTTCCGTGTTATGCCGGCATGTTCTGGTTCAGCTGGAGGAAGCATCGCGCCAAGCCACTGTTCACGCCAAAGTGGAAGACCGAGTGAGTTTCAGATTCAGCTCAAAGGGCATATCCTTCAGGAGGGGGTTCTCCAGATCAGACATTGAATTCCGGACAGTCCAGTCAGCATCTGGATAAAACGTTGATCGAATCAAAACGTTCCAAAAGTCTTTGCGGGACTTCAATTCCACACCTAGTGTTCCCGGGTTACCCATCTTGTATGTTTCTTTTCTTTATCTTCCTTTTCATCTATGACAGAAAACTGATGAAGAAAGTTATAGAAAAATGTATCTTCTGGTTCATTGAAAATGAAAACCTGTTTGATGGACAAGGTAGATGAATATACTACATTCCAACCAGAATCGAACATGATATAAAATAGTTTCAGTCTTCAGATCTCAAAAAGTTTTCAGCGAACCCCTTGTCGAAGACGACGTCCAGTGCACCATCTGCTATGATCTCATTGTTGATGTGAGCCTATTTCTCCCTAATCTTTCCACCTATTCCCTTTCAGCCCCGCACCCTCCGTTGCCAACACTCGTTCTGTGCAAAATGCATCGATCAATGCCTCCCACTGACCCGTCGTTGTCCATCATGTCAGCAGTGGGTTTACTGGAGCAACCGGAATAAGTGAGAAAGAGAATCAGGTTTCAATTATAATCACGAATTGTTTACAGAATGTTCCGTCTGAAAGTGTTGGAATGGGTTAAAGAGAATGAGCGGGGAACTGAGTATGAAGAAGTTGTGGAGATGAAGAAGAACATTCAGTTGAAGAAGTTGGGATTCTGGGAGAGAGTTTGGCCAATGATTTTGCCGTTTTTCGAGGTAAGAGACACTAACTGAAATAATTTCTCAAACGTATTCTTCCAGATCCCAATCCGCGAAGACCGTCGGGAACGTCGTCTCCGTCGCCCGCTTCATCCACTTGCCGATCCAGCGCCCCTCCGAGCCCCAGACTCTATGGTTGTCAATGTCATTGATGAGGAGGATGAGGAGGACCAAGAAGCCGATGTCGTCTCCGCCAACCCTCCAGTCGCCGCCCTTCACATCCCTCTTCCAACCATTCACGAGTGTCCGGAACCATCCGCATCTTCTGATAACTTGCAACATTCTGCTCGTGGATCCATCTCCACCTTATCACACGCCTTCTCGTCTTCCTCCACTGCTTCGGCTTCTGTTGGACACTTGGAGGATTCCACGTCCAACATCACCGCTTCCTCGTCTTCCGCCTCCTTCGTCACTACCACGAGTCACAATGAGCCGATTGATGTGTAGAGGCACAACTTCACAGATCTATTGTTTCAACACAGTCTCGCTCTATCTCACTACCCTTTTTCGATAGAGCGCGATTGTAACACTTCGCCATAATTGTAACTTTGACCTTCCCATATATTTGTACTTTTCATCCCTTTGTATTCACATTTGTTCCCGATTCATTTTTGCTTTCCCGCCATAACTTTGAAACATCCAGGTATTTGGATTCGCTTACTCTTGCTTTAAACTCTTTTCCTTCGAACCCTCCCATTTTCAATTCCCTCAAATTCTACACCCTCTCTCAAACTGTTTCTTCTCCTTCCCCTAATGTAGATTAATATGAAAATGCTTCCTTTTCGGTTAAATTATGCACACCAAAGCCAATTAGGGGACAACAACAGGGGGCCGTGAGAAAGAATGTGTGTCTCCCCTTTTGCCACCTGCCCCCCGTTTTTCGGAGAATTCACTGGTGCAGACGACAGAAGACAATGAAAACGGATTGAATATGGTACGCAGGTGTGAACCTCCAGACACCGAAGAATCGTACCAGTCGAATCTGTATCCCTGTATTCATCGCCCCGATTCATATTTTCCCATGGCTCGTATAATCTTTGCGAAGAAACGGCAACGTTTCTTCAAGTGACTCATCATTTTTTTTTTCCCGTAGAAAGTAAACGAAAAAAGAGAGGGAATACCCCCTCTCTGTTGGTTTTCTATAAAGTTACAGGAAAACGAACGGTACGGTTTTTTCTTGAAGTTTTTTTTTGAAATTTGGAAGTTTAGATTCTGAGATTCTGAGATTTTGAGATTCTCGGGTTTCATGATTCTGAGATTTTAAGATTCCCAGATTTCCAAATTTTGATATCTGTGATAACTATTCGACATTTTGAGTCCCCCTTCTTCAATATTTTTTTCAACAAAGAACACACAAAAGGTGCCGTCCAAAAAGTTTGTCCCCATTCTCATTAAGAAGCCTTACGTTTTATCAAAAAATGTGGGGGACATGAATAAACAAAACCTAATCCTCCGTTTGAATTTTTCTTCCAATGAATTTTTCTTCCAATGTAATTCTGAAAGATTCTAGAGAATCTCAGCCCCGTATCTAGAATTTTCAGTTTCCCCAGGCTTACAAAAAACATCAAAAAAGGTAACGCAGTCAGCAGGATTCGAACCTACGCGGGCAGAGCCCAATTGATTTCTAGTCAATCTCCTTAACCACTCGGACATGACTGCCACGAAATGAGCGGGTGGCGCAGGCATAGAGAACAGGGGAGGGGAAAGCGCATCTATCAGCGGCTTGATTGACAGACGTTTCGTGTTAAATGTGTCTCAAATTAGTATGAGACCTCGTAAAACCTATAATTCAACACAGCCTAGATAATAGTGCATCTTTGTCAAGTTTACTCCAAGTGTAAGAATGTCTATAAATATGTATGTATATAACAATCCCCGTGCCAGCTGAACTAACACTCTACTCCTTATCAAAATAGTATCAAAAGTTTGCACAGTATGTTCTAAAAATGAATCATGTATGCATATGCATATTCCCAGGTCAAAGACACACATGCAAACTTTCTCCATGTTTGTGAAACTTTTCCCTTAAAAATCTTGTATTTTCCCTATTTTCCCTCTCGTTCGTCCCAAACTTCCATTCTTTCCGTTATCATGACACAAATAATTGAGATAACGTCATTTTTTGACCCTGCTCCCCTCAGTATGTCACATGAAACTGTGCTCCGTCCCTCTTCGAAGACCGTGTCCTTCACACAATTTGATAAATTCGGGAAACATGGGCGGCTCTTTTTTGACAATTCGTACAAAACATTCATGTCTCTCGTGATACATTGGAGTCTCTTGGAGGGCCTACGCTTTTCGTTTCCTGAGAATTCATTTCTGGAGAAATGTGGGAGGTGGTCAGATTGATGTTTTTGATGGTTTTCATGGGGGGTATATAGGAGGGTGGGCTAGAAGAACTGAGCACGTTTTCTGGGCTAGAAGTAGGACTTGAAATGTTGAATTTAAGAGTTTCCTCTTGTTCTTCGTTAGAGCGAGAATGCTGACTTTACTAGTACAAAAATAGTTTGAAGTAAACTAATTTCTGAATCTCATATCTCTAAATCTCAAAATCTCAGAGACCATTGAATTTCCAGAACTTTCTCCGCCAGTTCTCAAAGATCATACAACCTCTCCCTTCCAGGCTTTCTGTTGACAACGGAGTCTGGGTCAGCCGAGACCACTCCGAGTCAGGAAATTCAAATGTGCGTACTCAAGAAACCCCCCAAAAACCCCCAAGATAAACGTGTAAGATAAGCGGTGTTAGGGAAATAACAGTCAACGGTGACTCTACAACAGGTTTATTGAGAGTAAAAGAGAAGAGACAATCGAATTGGGAAAAAGGTGGATACGAAAGGGGACGGAATTTCTGGGCGAAAACCTCGTGGGTAAAACCTTGAAGCTCCGTCGAAATGGACACCAAAAACCAATCGTCGTCAATTGAGTGGATACAAAAGGGTGGAAAAGTAATAAAGGGGTGGAATCGAGCAACAGGTTCGTTGCGTCACGCAACGACCGCTCGAAAAACTCGACTGGCCTAAAAACCACCGAGCGAGTGGGAAGGACGCCGACGGCGGGTCTCGCCACGAAAGTCTAGCGGAGCGTAGTTGCAGCCTCCTTGATGGCGGGGCGTTCAAATAGGAGTTTCCCGGATGTTGGAGAGAGCAAAGCTCGAACAATGTGAGATAAATCGGGATAAACCGGAATAAAAGGGGAAAATAGTGACACATAATTAAGGCGATAATCCAGGGAGAATTTGAGGGCAAATTCACGAGACCCTGGATTAAATCGCCGCCAAGTTGGCAATTCTCGCCGGACCGTCGAATTGACAACACTCCGGGCGGGGCCAGAAAGGCCAGAAAGGACAACTATTGAGTGGACGTGTCAGCACTTTGGCCGTTCTTGGGAAGTACTGATGACTTTCAGTGGGAGTACTTTCTGTTGTCCAATAGTTGTTGAGATCTTCTCAGTAACTTGGTCTTTTTATAATCTGTTTTTGTTCTTTTGTGTCATGTTCACTTTTCTTTCCATCTGTTACTGGGGTACCGATTATCTGGAGATCAGATGTAGACGGACGTCGTCTATGGATACGTTCGGTTTCTCGGTATCAAGAGACATTTGGGCGATATTTGTTTATGGATGCTCGAAGACTGACAAAGGGGGTTGGTGTCAGTTTTGGTTGCAGTGTGGAATCCACGGTGGTACTGGAATCTCCACTTTGGAATACTTCGTTTCCATTAGGCTTGATTTCCAACTGAAATTGGGCACTGGTCCTCTGAAGAGCTTCACTTTTATTCCACCACGATAGTCTCGGTGTTTTGTCGTGTATGTCTTGATAGTTATTCCGATTGGTTTGATATGATTTCCGACTGGATGGTTGGAGAGAACCAGGTAGACGACGTATCCCTCATTTACTGACTCACTCATGAAATTTTCTCTCACATGTTCTTGCATGATCTCATTGTGAGAACTCAACAAGGCTTCCTTATCTGGACTTGAGAAGATTTATCTTCTTTGTGGATACCGCTTCGGCAGACGGATCTTGCTCGAGTAGTAGAATTTGGACTGTTGGTGATTCAGATTAGATTTCACTCTTACAGTCTGTGTCAGAGATTTGCTCTTGTGGCTGATCTTGGGGCCTGAAGAGACTCGACTGGAGTTCTGAGTCTTGAACTCTAGTTCGTGGAGTATTGGATGACTCGGATTGGGTTACGAGTTCATAGAATACTGCCTTAAAACGCCATTTGAGGCGTGAATTCTCGTTCATGGAGTATCAATTGACTGAATTCTGTAACCCTATCGAATCCTAGTTCATGGGATACTGATTGACGGAATTCGGGAGTACCTAGTTCATGGAATGCTGATTGACTGGCTTGCTTCTGAATTGGGCGCTGTTCATGGAGCATTGATTGACTGGACTCTGACTTCCTAGTTCATGGAATGCTAATTGACTGACTTCTGATTCGAGTGCTGTTCATGGAGCATTGATTGACTGGGCTCTGACTTTCCCAATTCATGAATGCTAATTGACTGACTTTCGAATCGAGTGCTGTTCATGGAGCATTGATTGACTGGAGTCTGGCTTTATTAGAAGAGAAGCCTCTACCCTGGCTTTATTGTAAGCGAAACCTCTACGCTCAGATATCTCCTTTAATATCTGTTTTGGGATTTATTCCCCCATAACGAATCTCATTGTCTATTCTCGTTGGGTCTTAGCTTTACTTGAACACCTGAGCTCTTGGTGGACTGGATCTGCTTGATCAGTTTATCTGTTACCCATACATCAGAGAGGAAGCTCTTTTCGTGGATGAACACTAATAAGGATATTCGAATTCATTACGAAAGCGCTCGCCACCTTGTTCCCGCCGGAGATTTCGAGATTTAAATACATCTCTTCGTCTCCTGATGGCGTGGGTGGTGGACCATGAGAGAGAACAACTTAAGACGACAACTTGGCAAGACACTTCGATGCCGCTATGGGGTGGTTAGGAACAAAGTTCACATGTGGATGTCTCGTCTTATCTGAATCGAGAGACTGTTTTGCGCACCATAAAGGATGTAGATTTTTTCCATTGATTTTGCTGCTGGAGCTATCTTTGTTTGTCTCGTTTGGTGGAGTACGTATTTCTTGATGGACCTTTTCTCTTAGACTTGTCTCTTTCAATTTATCTTCACATGTGGATTTTATCAAATTCAACTTGATTTATCGCTGGTCGGTTCTGAGTTAGATTCGTTTATTATGACCTCGCATAATCTCTTCTGATCTCCCGTAGTGTTCTAATTGAGATCAAGAAAATCTTCAAGGAGTGGCCGCTCCCGTCAGAGATTCGAGATCTGACAATCTTGTTAGAATCTGAGCTGAATTCTCTTTCTTCATAAGCTTTTTAGCTAGTGTTACGCTTTTATCGCGCTGCCACCACGGTAGAACTTGTCCACTGACTATATTCTTCTTTCGTACAGAATTCTGCTCTTCACCAATGTGGGTGGCGAATCCACATCGGACACTTCCGATCAACAATCAGAATTGACTCACGGTGTCAAGCACCATTGCACTAAGCTCAGAACGACGACTTCACAACTCTTCGCGATGAATTTCCGAGTTGACTCATACTCGGCCTAACCAAATTTCGTGGTTACTTTTCTTGACCTTTTGGGTTATGCCAACCTCACTCAGTCGGTTGTTGGGACTTTTCTCTGTGTTAACTGGATCTTTCACTCGTTCTCTTCCTCTCTCAACTTCAGAGGACTCTTAATAGCGGCGTAAATAACATGAAGATGATAGTAGCAAGTTATGAAAACATGTCTGAACGACTTGTTGATTGAACTGTAGAATCATAAGGTTCGTAGGAAAGAAACTTGTTTTCTGAAAGTCTTTTTTCAGCTACTTTATGTGTGGAGTACTCAATCATGAAGACCAGTGAGCTACTTCAGAAGACAAGGATGTAATTATCAAACT
>LR543633.1:104088-128312 GCA_900536305.3 Caenorhabditis sp. 40 LS-2015 | reverse complement strand
AGAGAGAGAGAGAGAGAGAGAGAGAGAGAGAGAGAGAGAGAGAGATTGGGGTGGGTACTTGTGTTTATACGAATCAGTGGCCGCCGCCGCGTTTTCCTCCGTCCGGTGTCGCCCCCTCGTATATTGAATGATGAGGGACAAATGAGAGGGGCGAAAAGAATGATTCTTCTTTGTAATGGAGGAATTTGAAGAATGCAGGATTGAAACGCATAATAAGGTGTTATGGTGGGCGAAAATTTTTTCGGACACTTTTTCCGAAAATTTTTTCGAAAAAATTTCGAATGTCGCTGAAAATCATACAATTATTGACAGTAGCAAGCCTAGAAACAGTTTCGAGAAAATTTCGACGAAGTTTTCGGAATTTTTCCGATAAAATTTTCAGATTTTTTTCGATATTTGAAAAACCGCGCATTGTCTTCCTGTGTCACTTCTCTCTATTGCGTGCAGATGGAGCGCGTTTGCTTCTCTCGATTTCTTTTACATTTTTCTCACGAACTTTTGATGTGCGTATATTTTTGTTCAGAAGCGAGATTTTGCAATGAAAGTTAGCTAGCATAATTTGTCAGACTGTTTTTCATCACTTGATAGCACTTTTTCTAAAGATTCCTCGCAAAAATCCTAAAAAAATCGCTAAAAACAAATTCCAAAATCAATTTTTTGCCTCCGGTCCGCAAACACCACGACGCCAAATTGCAGAAATCAAAATTTCTGGATCAATTTTTTCGATTTTTTCACTTTTCAACCTCATTTTTCCAGCCAAAATGAACTTGTCAAAATGGATAGAAACATCGCGCGATGTGCACAAAAATTTGCTCGACTCAAAAATCAAGGTTATCGGGGTGGTAAGGTCCAAAAACAATTTTTGTATTGAAAAAATTTATTTTTTCCAATTTTCAGATTGGAAAAGATTATCCGGACCATAGCAAAGGAGACAATATCAATTGCTATCTTCGCGAAAATGTGTTCCCAGTGGCCACCGCTGAAAACGAGATTTGCTCGGTAACAAAAAATCGAAAAAAAATTTTCCAAAAAAAAAAATTTTTTTTTTCAGATCAGCGCCCACTTCTCCGAAGACGAACAAATCCTGTTTCTGGTCATGAACGGGGTCGATGACGTGGCGAATCTCAGAAAAAATTTGAATTCGTCCCGAAAATTGAACTATTTCGAGGCGCTCGCCGAGAGCGAGTCTCAGCAAATGAGAATGCTACACTTCCTCTTTATTTCCTGTCATTTTATTGTAATTTTTGAACAAACTTCTCGTATCGATTTGGAGCTCATGCGATTCTTCAGAAAAGTCAACTCGTTGAGGTGAGAGAGCGCGAAGCCACGCCCCTCCCTGAATTTTTTCAAAATTTTCGGAAAAAAAAATTTTTATCGGAAAAATTATAGAGTTTCATTTGAAGAATCAGGATCAGCGTCCTCAAATACCAAAGTGTACAAAAAAATTTGAAAATTTCAGCAAAATTTTTTTTTTTCGAAAAATCAAAAATTAAAAATTTCAAAAATGGGCGGAGCCTATTATTATCAAGCCCAAAAATTTGCAGACAACAACAGCGAAAACGAGTGAATCAGCGTCTAGTAGCCGCTGGACTTCGAGACATTGCCTACAACAATCGAAAACCCTCTCCTTCAGAGGCGGAAGGTCGAATGGTGGTTCCGAGACTATTGATCGCTTTTCTGAGGAATAACATCCGCACCGACACTAATCCCGCAAAAAAGGTAAAATTCGTTTGAAAAAAAATTTTTTTTTTTTGAAATTTCCAAAAAAAAATTTTTTTTTCGAAATTTTTTGTCAAGTTGCATGAAAAAAAAAACGTGCTCAATAAAGGTATAACCACAAGAATCCGCACAAAAATCGATCGAAAAAACACCAAAATCTGTATAACACTCGCCCCCCTTGTCCCCTTTGTTGAGGGGGCGGAGCTTATTTCAAAAATTCCCGCCGAGATTCCCTCTATTATCCATTCACCAAGTCTGAGGCCTTCGCGCAACGACACTCCGATATTCCGCAGCAGTTCAAAAAAAAAAGTGTTTTGGCGCCACAAAATTTGAATTGTTTCGCCTTTGGTGCACGAAGGACAAGAGCGGGAAAGGCGAAAATCTTGAAATTTTGTGGCGCCAAAACGCATTTTTTGAACTGCTGCGGAATATCGGAGTGTCGTTGCGCGAAGACTCCAGACTTGGTGAATGGATAATAGAGGGGATCACAAAATTGTCAAAAATTTGAGAGAATTCGTGGAAATTCGCAAAATTTTCGAGCCATTTTGAGCGATCTCCGCCGATTTTCAAAAATCGAATTTTTTGACATTGACAATAACTAATTTGAATGTTCCTTTAAAGTAGAGTTCAAAATGAAAACAATGTTCTGTCCAGGTGGCCGAGGTGTGTCGGATCCTAGGCCACCAAAGCCGACGTAGAGCTCCGCCCCCATGATAAGGGGGCGGGGCTTATATTTGATGATCTGAGAAATAGTCGGCTTTGGTGGCCCAGGATCCAACACACCTCGGCCATCTGGACAGAAAATGGTTCTTTTCACAATTCCTCAGAGTGTCGGATCCTAGGCCACCAAGGCTGACTTTTTTTCAATCATCAAAAACGAGCTCCGCCCCCTTGTTCACAAGTTGGCGAATGCATAATAGTTTTCTCAAATCGGCCCTCATTTTTTCCACTTCACGAGAATGGGGAGGGGGCGGAGCCTATTTATGGTGATTTGAAAACTAGTCAATTGGTGGCCTAGGATCCGACAGAAAAAAAATCGAAACTTTTGCCGATTGCCGACAATTTTGAGATTCCCACTATATTTCTCGAAAAAATTCGATTCAAAAAAATTTTTTTTTTTTGTTTTTCAAATTTCCGCCGATTTTCGAGCCATTGTTCTTTGATTTTGAAGTTTTCTTTCCATTTTTTAAATTTCCGCCTTTTCTCCAGCGCGAACTCTACGAGAAGCTGGAAAAATCGCTGGACAACCAGTTCTCGGACATCCTCAAACAGTACGACCTCATCGACGCGAACGCCGCCTCTCTGTGTCAGTTGAACGAGACGATTCCGATGGTGCATCTGGTGAATCCGAAGACGGTCAAGAGGGACATCGTGACGGAAATGTTCGACGTCTTCTTGGCGGAAGCGGAATCCGCCGGAAATGGCGCCGGCACCAAGCCAGGCCACCACAAGCTGGCCAGCAACAACGCGTTCGTCAAATTTCTAGAAGACAATTTTCGCTCGGAGAGGAATGAGATCTCTCTGGAGAACGTCGTCAAGATTCTGGAGGTTTTTCAGTGTGTCCTTGATGGATCGCTGGAGGACAAAAGCGATGTAGTGATGAGTCAGACGCAGAACTTTTCGAAGCGTATTCTAGCGGAGCACGTTTTGGAGGCCCGTAGATTGTACACGGATGAGAAGAGGCCGGGGTCGGGGGGAGAGCGACGCGGTGGGTTTAGACTGGAGGAACCGGATCCGTCGGTGAAGATTCGCAGCAGGGAGCAGCACTTGATAAAGGTACGGATCCACCAGAAACGCAAGTTTTCTGGGTTGTCATGAACCTAAAAAATCCGATTTTTTTCCTTGTTTTTGGCCTCCGGGCGGCCTTTTTTTTGCTCCAAAATATGTAATCAAGTGTGTAGATTTCGAATATCGCAATGAAAAAGCTCAAAAATTGCTCTAAACACCCGAAAATCCGCCTCAAAAACGTCATTTTCTGAGAAAGTTACCTATGATGGCGTAGTAAATGTTCACTTCGGCCACCGAGTTTTTGCCCATTTTTCATGGTTTTCTCTCCGAATTTTTCTCACTATAATTGGTAATCTATTAACCTTTCCATTCTTCTCCATACTATCCTTTATGTTGTGGAAAAAATGAAAAGGTAAACTAATTATCAATTTTAGTGAGAAAAATCCGCCGGAGAAAAAACCATGAAAAATGGGCGAAAACTCGGTGGTCGAAGTGAAACATTCACTAGGCCACCATAGGTAACTTTCTTAGAAAATGACGTTTTTGAGGCGGGTTTTCGGGTGTTTAGAGCAATTCTTGAGCTTTTTCATTATGATATTCGGAATCTGCACACTTGATTACATACAGTACCGTTCAATAAGTCTAAACGTGGCCTAGAATCCGACAACTCGATCACCAAAAGCTCTCATTCTCGTTTTTTTTCGCTTTTTTTTGTTTTCCATGAAAAATTGGCCCAAATTTCGAAATTTGTCGAACCGAACAGGATTTCACAGAATCCACCACTCCTTTTCAGTACCAAGAAGCGACGAACTACATCGAGTCCGTCGTGGGTCTTCACCAGGACGAGCTGCTCTCTCAAGTGCAAACAATGTGCAATGACATGTGGCAATCCGATCTGCGCCCATGCGACGCCGTCTCCATGATGGGACATCCGTGTGTCAAGAAGGTGCATCCGATGTTCGGAGACCAAACGGTCGGCGAGACGAGATGGGCGGCGCACCTCGCCTTGAACACGCAGGTCTCGACGTGCGTCTGTGGACGGAAGCAGCTGATTCGGCAGGAGCCGTTCTCGGTGAAGGAGGCCAACTTTGACTTTTATGAGCATCCGGACTTCAAGTGCTGCAAACGACTCTGGCGATACCAGTTTCAGTTGTATCAGGAGGATACGGAGGAGAAGGATGTGAGATGTTTGAAAAGTTGCAAATTTTTCGAAAAAAAAATTTTTTTTTTTGGCCAGAAAATCATGTCTAGCATCAACAATTTTGAGGAGATTTGACTGCAATTTCCAAAAAAAAAACCGATATTTGAAGATTTTTAGCAGAAAACAATCCCAACGACGATTTTGAAGAATTTGAAAAAAATTTCAAAATTTTTCAAAATTTTTGAACTTTTGAAAATTTCAAAGTTTTTTGTAATTCCTCCGAACTATTTTTGCGGATAAGACGAAAAATTCGGAAAAAAAGTTTTTCGAAATTTTTGAACTTTTTTTTCTTTCACACCCACGAAAATGGAATTTCCAATTTTCCCTATTATCATCTTCACACAAATCCAGTCAGTTGGTGGCCTAGGATCCGACAAAACTCGGACATCTCTCCACCCACACTCTAAACCCCGCCCACCTTTTTTTTGAGACACAGTTTACCGTGATCTGTAAACAGATCACGGTTGCACTCTGTGTCAAAAGAAGGGGGCGGAGTCTAGATTTTGGATGGTGAGGCCGAGTTCTGTCGGATTCTAGGCCACTAAGTTGCGTTTGGTGGTCAGGGGGAGAAATTTTGAAAACTTGAAAATTGGAAAATTTTTTAGGGTCCCCAGCAGGCTTGCTCGGAATTGGAAAACGGATACTCCGACTTTTTTCGGAAAAATTTTCTGGTCGGAATTTTTCGAAAATTTTTTCCGAGAAAAAATCTAGTCGGAAAATTTTCGGAAAAAAATTTTCGGTCGAAAGTTTTCAAAAAAATTTTCCGAAAAAAAATCAAAAAATTTCGGACCGAAACTAGTTTTCCGAAAAAAAAATTCGGAAAATTTCGGACAAAAAATTTTTTTCCCGATTTTTCGAAAACTCTTTTACGAGCATGCCTGGTCCCCCAGACATTGCTGAAAACCATTTTTTCAGGACATAATGTGGGCGGACCGTGAGTCCAACTCGCTGCGAGCGGCCAAGAAGATGGCGCGACAAGTGGACGAGCTCGCCGAAGACATTGACGAACTCGACATTCCGCGAAGCCTTCAACAATCGCAAACGTCATCTCTGGAGACGTCAGAGGACTCTGAATCCTCTTCTGATGACGATGAGCTGGCGATGGACTCCATGAGCTCCTCGCAGGACTCAGTGTCGGACTCGGAGTCATACGCGCGGCCGAGCAGCCGCCGCGAAGAGATGATGTCGTCGTCGTTGGCGAAGTCGGAGCGCGAGTTGGCGGTGGAGCACGCGAAGCGAATCGCCAAACTCGAGAAGGCCGGCAAACTCGACGACTTTGTGATGGGCGTGCCCAACTCGTTGACTATAGGGAAGCTTCCCATTTTTCCGTCCTTCTTCCTGACGGCACTCGGCGACTGTAGCCTCTATAAGCACGGCGGAGGGCTGAAAAATCAGCCGAACTTCAAACTGGGCGGCGAGTTTTTGACACCGGCCGTCGTCTTCCTAGATGTAAGCAAAAAAGAGGCGTGGCTTGATTCTCTGCGTCTCTCGCGCTTTATCACTATCCTCAGTGCTCTCTCACTTTTGGGAGTATGAGAGTCACCAAAAAATCTGTCGGTTTTGAGCGACACACGAGACAGTACTCCCGATAGTGATAGATAGCGAGAGAGAGAGAGAGAGAGAGAAAACTGCAAAGATAGACTCCTCCCCTTTTCGGAGGGCCTTCGAAAAGGGGCGGAGCTTGAAGAAACTCGATGCTTTGGGACAAAGTCAGTGGTGTGGCCTAGGATCCGATTAAAGTCGGTCATTTGAACGAAACAAAAAAGGCGTATTTTGAAGGATCATGGTCGAATTTTGATTCAATTTTTGAAGTTTTTGAAAACTTTCGAAAAATTGAATTTTTCGACAAAAGAATTTTTCAGAAATATGTTTTTCGAAAAACTCTCTCAAAAATTGCGATTTTCCGAAAAATCGCTTCACATTTTGGAGAAAAAAAAATTTTTCCGAAAAAAGTTTTTTTTCGAAAATTGGCAAAATCCCAAAAACTGACTCAAAATCTGGCCAATTCGACCCAAATCCACATTTTTCGAAAAATCGCTTCAAAATGTTCAAAAAATTTTCCGAAAATCCAAAAAAAAACCCAAAACTGATGTTAAAGATCTGGCCATGACCGAGTTATCGCATCCTAGGCCATCAACCCCATAAGCCACAAACCCATCTTTGAGAAGGATGGGCGTGGCTTATAGAGGGGCGGAGCTCGACGAACTTAGCCAAAACCACCAGAGCATTTTCAGGTGAACCACGACGTGTGGTGCCGCGACGTGAACAAAATGCGGTGCGAGGATCTCAGCGTGAGGAAGTACGGAAAAGAAGCGAAGGACGACGCGCAGCCTCGCGTGAAACTATTCGTCGGCTACGAGTACGAGTGCTCGCGCGGCCACCGCTTCTTCGTCGATCACGCCGGCGAGCCGCTGATCTACGCGCGCGCCACCAACGTGCCCCGAGAGTCGGCGGCGCGCGCCGCACTCGGCTCGATTCTGCACGCCGATCTGCCGCTGCGACGTCCGTGCACGTGCCGCAAGACGCCGCACAAGTCGGCGCAACTGCAGAAGATCCACGTCGTCACGCCGAAAGCGCCCGTGCACATCACCATCGACCCGCAAATCGTCGTGCCCGGACACGAGGGAGTCTACGGCACAGGACAACAGCCGCTCGAACTTCATCATTCAAAGTAGGGGAGGGGCTTAAAAAGGGGCGGGGATTAGGACGAAGTAGACGTGCAAAAGCCGAATGGGGGCGTGGCTTAGACTAAGGTGGAGCTTAGAGAGAACGAGGCGTGGCTTAGGGCAGAGAAGCCTAGAGAGAGGCGGAGCTTAGAAGGGGCGTGGCTCAGAAGAGGGGCGGAGCTAGGAGATGGGCGGGATATAAGGTGTTTAAGGGGCGTGGCTTGTGGAGGGGGGGGGGCGGAGCTTAATGAAAATGTTCATTTTGTTTTTCAGGTACTACGTTCTTCAACTCCCAGCGGTTTACAGTGGTCCGTCCGGCACATGGCTGCCCGATGAGCACAATCTGGAGCGGCACGGCGTTTTCAAAGGCGGCGCCATCAAAGTTTCCTATAAGCCCGTGCTTTCTTTCAGATGGTGATTTTTTTTTGTCTGCAAATATTTTTTTTCGTGATTTTTTTTTTCGTTGGCTGTGATTTTTTTGCTCTGCTGCATAATAAAGATTTATTTATTTTTGTATGAGAAACACATACATTTCATCAATGGGCCAATAAACAGCATCCGGAATAGTTATGGTTCCCCCGAGTGTCCTTTTGGGGATGGGAGACGATGGGCAAAAATTTTTGAGGAGGATGTGAAAGTTTTCATTTTTTGAGATTTCGGAGAATTCGATGAACTTTAAAAGAACATGGTTGATTTTCTGGAGATTTCCTTCTTTTTTTATATTTTATTTTCGCTGAAAAATTTCAGTCGATTATTGGGAAAAACTGACAAGGGAACATTTTAAGTCTTGAAGCTAACTGGGTTAAGTGGACCAAAGGGGGTCATAGAAGGATATTTGGGCTATTCAAATCAGTTTTCAAAACCTGCTTACGAGACCTCTGAGTAGCTGAAAATTAGGTCTGAAAATTCCCTATTTTTAACACTGTTTTTGCACTGTTTGACGTAAATTCACCCTCACGTTCATCTCCCGTTTATATTCGCCCCCGACCTCCGTTGAAAAATGTGTTCGAATGGCGCAGTGGTTGTGGGCGGGGGTGGTAGTCTGATGGGGGTATGCTCGATTCTCTTATAGGGTTTTTTCTTTTGGTTTTTAAAAGTTTCTTTCGCTTTCTTTTTTTCTTAGTTTTCGTTTCATTTTCATGAAGAAATTCATTGATCAGCACACTTGGTTGAAAATCTTGCAAGGTTCTGATACTTCCCACCCAAAAGATGATGATAGGATAGATCGATCGATTGACAGATAGAAGTAGAATCAGTGGGATAATATACTTCTGACAGGACAATCCTTTCAATAGATACATGATCGCCGGGCAAGAATGAAGAAGCGTCTTGAAAGTATTAGAACCCTACCAGATTTTCAACCAAGGGAGTCTTCAAGTGTGCTCATCAATGAATTTCTTCATGAAAATGAAACGAAAACTAAAAAAAAATGAAAGCGAAAGAAACTTTTAAAAACCAAAAGAAAAAACACTAAAAGGGAGTCGAGCATACCCCCATCAGACTACCACCCCCGCCCACAACCACTGCGCCATTCGAACACATTTTTCAACGGAGGTCGGGGACGAATATAAACGGGAGATGAACGTGAGGGTGAATTTACGTCAAACAGTGCAAAAACAGTGTTAAAAATAGGGAATTTTCAGACCTAATTTTCAGCTACTCAGAGGTCTCGTAAGCAGGTTTTGAAAACTGATTTGAATAGCCCAAATATCCTTCTATGACCCCCTTTGGTCCACTTAACCCAGTTAGCTTCAAGACTTAAAATGTTCCCTTGTGAGAGAACAATGACTTCAAATTGGACAGTGTTCCTTTAAGGTACGGTAGCAACAAATTTCGTGGTTTTTATTTTTTCGCCCAAAATTTTCGGACGATTCTCAAATATCATAATAATCATCATTATCATATGTCCACCCAATTTTCTCTGGCCACTTCGAAAGAAAATCCTGCAAAAACTTTTTTTCTCAGCCACGCCCACTATTGCAAATTGGCGCACGATTTGCAACACAACTCCATCAACAGTAGAAATTCGCAACGGTGGGCGTAGCCCACGCTATAATAAAGTCTAGTGTATTCGCACGCGCTCGCCAAAATAAAGGGAAAGGCAAACTAGTCGAGAAAGAGGCTCAGATGTTTTATAATTGAAAACCGGCGGGACCCGGTCTCTCTCTCTCTCTCTTATTCCAACATATCTCACTACTAGATTGATTAGGCAAATGTGTGTGGTATTTCTCGGCTTTCCGAGAGCCAAGACTCGAACCGGCCAAAAAAAAAACACGACACTAAACCAGTCGTTTTTCTAGGGTCATCAACCCTGAAAAACCTCCCTCCCCTCTATACTTCGTTTTCCCTCTCCCCACCATCAATTCAATCAGGTCCTCCTGGCCACTTTTTAAGACCCATTTTCTCCAGTTGGATGCTCCAACTTGGAGCTGGAACAAAAAAAAAACAGATGACTCTCTCTATTTTCGCTGGTTTCGATTGGTTTCCGTTTCTCGAAAAAAAAACTGATCATTCGAACTTTCCTGGGAGCCAATTTTTAAAAGATTTTGTTTTCTAGAATGAAATGTGTGGATTATCCCATGGTCTGGTAGATCAAATCAAACTTGGTGTTGATCTATCTACAAGAACAAAAAGCGCGCGCAATTTGGTAGATCAATGCAAACTCAAACTTGTAGGTTTCAATTTTTGATCTACCTTTGCATATGCCTACGAAGACATTTTCATCCTAGATTCGAATATAGCGCCTCGTTAACACTCATGGCCTAGGAGTCGCAGGTGTCAAACTTTTGTAGTAGAAAAAAACCCTGGGCCTAAGCCCATAAGCCGGTTGAATCAACACAGAAAATTTGATGAGGAATTTTTGGTTTTTGCCAAAAAAAATTTTTTTCTTTCGAAATTTTCGGATTTTCTAGAGTTCTTATCTGAAGTGATGAGAAGTTCGAGAAATTCATTTAAAAATTTAGAATCCATGAAAATTCGAAACTCATTAAAATTCAGAATCCATGAAGGCTCAGAATCTTCAAATATCCAGAATCTTCAAATTTCAGAGTCCACGAAAACTCGAAAAAATTCAATTTTAAACGAAAAAACTTTGTCTTTTTTCTTTCTGTAGAATCCGTCTAAGCGCGGCAAGAAAATCAAAAAAAAAAATTTCCGAAATTTCAAAAATTTTTCATGTCATGTTACGAGCCTCCCCTCTTTACTCTCTACTCTATTGTCCGTTTCACTGATTTCTGTTTTTCAAAAATTCGGCCACCTGCATTTTCTAGGTCACGAGGAGGTCTACAAGATAATAGGGTTCCTTGAGCTATCTCTCAGTCATTCATTTCCTCAAACACGCCATATTTTTCTCGAATGAAAAATTTTTGTTGTCGGATTCCTTGATTTATGAATGGATACATTTTTTGGGGGAACACTCTTGTTGACTATTTTGAATTCAAACAAAAAACATCGAAAAAATTTTTTTTGACTATTAGTGAACTTTCCGTTAAATAATGCCGAAAAATATTTCAAAAAAAAAAACTGACATTAAAAACACGGTGAATTTTTCGCAACGAAAGTTGGAAACGCGCTCCTCTGAAACATCCTGGCACCGTGCCAAAAATGAAAAAAGTGCGGGAATTCAAACATTTTTTATTTCAATTTTCGAATTTTGTGTCGCGTTTTTCGAAGTTTCCGGTTTATCGAAGTCTAGAAACAAAAATTACTTCGAAATTTCACGAGAAAATCACAAAAAAACCAGTGGAAACCTGAAAAAAGTGTCACAGAAATTCGAACTGTCGTCAAATATAGCGCGTTGTCTGCAATCTGCCGTCACGTGTTTGCGTATTCTTCTTTGCGGTATCACACCACACGGCTACGCAGCGAAATATGCGTCCATTCCATTTGAATCACCCGCGAAAGCGAAAATTTAAAACACGTCGCGAAAAATTCACCGTGAAAAAGTTTGAAAAAAAAATAGATTTTTTAAAATTCAATATTTCAAAACTTTACTATTAGTTGAAAATGAAAATGTCTCTAGATTTTTGCGACGGATATAAATAGAAGAAAAGTGGGCGTGTGTGTGTGTGTGTCAATCAAGCGTTCAGTTGGGTATAACGCAATGAATTCAAATCCGGCTTAGAGCGTCTAGACGATTCGATTTGTTACCTTTTGCGAAGTACATTTTAAAGGCGCATGGAGATCGAGAGGATTCTGGATTTTCAAGCATTCTGGGTTATCGAGTATTTTTTATTTCAGATATTCAATCAGGTCATCCTGGCCACTTTTTAAGACCCATTTTCTCCTGTTGGATGCTCCAACTTTGAGCTGAAAAAAAAAACAGATGACTCTATTTTTTCTGTTTTCGATTGGTTTCAGTTTCTCGGAAAAAACTGATCCTTCGAACTTTCCTGGGAGCCAATTTTCAAAGATTTTGTTTCCTAGAATGAGGTGTGTGGATAATCCCATGGTAGATCAAATGAAACTTGATGTTGATCTATCTACGAGAACAAAAAGCGCGCGCAATTTGGTAGATCAAACCAAACTCAAAATTGAAAGTTCCAATTTTTGATCTACCAATGAGTGATTGAATTTTTCATCGTAGATTTGTAGGTAGCTCCTTGTTAAGGCCTAGGAGTCGCAGATGGCCAAACTTTTGCAGGCGAAAAAAAAAATACATTGGGCCTAAGCTCGTGAACCGGTTTAACCGACACAATAAAATTTGCTGACAAAATTTTAATTTTTATGAGAATTAAAAAAAATTCGTGAACATCCATAAAAACTCAAAATCTCAGAGAATTCAGAATATTCGAAAATTATGAATCCTCAAATACTCAGAATCCCAAAGATACAGAAAATCAAGCATTCAGATTCTGTGAAAACTCAGATTTCTGAGTTTTTGAGGATTCTGACATTTCATGTATTCCGTTGTTCCATGGATTCTGAATTTTCACGAAATCTGAATTTTCATGAATTCTAAGTTTTTCTGGACCTTGATTTTTTTGAAGATTCAGATTTTTCAAAGAGATCATAACTTTTTCACGTCTTTTTTTTCGAACAGAAAGTAGGTCGAATTTCCCAGAAGATTTTTTTCCAATTGTCATTTTAGATTCTTGATCTCCAAGTTTGTGACTTGATACATATGTATATCACAGTTTGTTCATAATCGAATCATCTTTCCGATTTGCAGTTTGGCGTTTCACTTCATTGGGAAATTTGCTCATCATAAGTTGGTTTTTTCATTTGAAAAAAGAAACATCAAGTTCTATTAGCGGCTTTTTCATCACTGTTAGATCAAATTGAACTCAAAATCCAATAACCTCATTTTTGATCTCCCGGCGCTGAAAAAGCACGCGAAAACTTTGCACCTAGTATATTGCTCATAACAAATTCAAAAACTCCTCTCATTCTATCCCTTATTCCGGTTGGCCATTATTCCAGAAATCTTATTATTCTATCAAGTTTTGGCTCATCTCTTTTCTCCTTTCTCCTTTTTTATTATTTGTTCATCATCACATCCTCGAGAAAAAAGTATTTTCGAAAAAAAAAACTGTCGAAAAATTTCTCGAAAAAAATTTTCCGAAAATTTTTTTTTCTCGAAACCGTGTCAAGATACACCGATCACAACACACGTTAGTATCCGTCAAGCCGTCAGGATTACTTTCTTCGCACCTTCTCAAATTTCGCCTGATTTCCCAAGACTTCATATCAGTTATCACCTCGAGGTAGATCAAATTTCACCGCTATTTTTCAAAAATCCTTTAAAACTCACAGTTCTCTTTTTTCCAACTAGTCAAGCCTCGATTACTACAGCTCACTTATTTTTTCCCCTATTACCCACTGGTAGATCAAAAATTTTATTTTTTCACATTTGGAGTTTGATTTGACACTTGAATTCTGATGACGGCAGCCTAGATAGTTGACCAAAAGTGAACGGAGATTATGAATAGAGAAATGGATAATAACAAAAAGACAATAGATAGACAGAATAGGAGGAGGGGTCGTCACTGACTGGTCACCCTTTTTTCTTTGGTTATTTGGACACCAGGTGGCCTAGGAGTTACAGGTGGCCGAACTTTTCACAAAACAGAAATGAGAGTGTAAAGTAATCATTGAAACAGGGATGTCCGGAATGGCCTTTTTGGAATTTTTCAGAATGCCTTAAAAAAATTTTTTTAATTTTTTTTTCTAAGCGTCTGAATTCTTATTGGCTAGAAGTTCACCCGGACATATATTGGACATGATCATTGGAAAGCTTCAAAATGTTTTTTTTATTTCATATAATATGTTTCTGAGACACTGTGCAACATTTCAAAAGTTCATTCCGAAAAAAAGCGAATCGGAATTTTTGTCCTTAAAATTTTTTTTCGGAATTTGCGGAATTCCGAATTCCATTTCGAACATCCCGAAAACTCAAAGCCCACGAACATTCAGAATTCACGAAAATCTAGAAGACTTGAAATTTAAAAATGCCTGAAAATCCAGATTCCTGGAATACTCAGATTTCACAATTTCACAATCCATGAACATTCTGAATCTAGGAAAGTTTAGATTCCCCCGAAATTCAGAATTCCGTTAGAATTCCCAAAAATGCGACACCCTTGAGAGCGTAGAATCCAAGAAAATTCAGAATCCGCGAAAATTCAGACTCCCTAAAATTTCAAAATCCTGTATCCCTGAAAATTCAAATTTCTAAACCCCTCACTTGCCCTCGAGGTCTACAAAGTTCCATTTCGAAAAAAAAAGCTCTGTAGAAAAGGCTCTAGCCCCTCCCCGCCTCCCTACCTAATTCATTCATGACTTTTCTTCTTCTTCTTCTTCACCCCCCATTGTTCCCCTATTCTCCTGCCAAATTCCCTCTGTGTCCACTGGTGTCCTGTCCTTTCTAGAAGTTTCCTCTTCTCCTCAGGAAACACTTATTGCATTCTGACTCTCTCAATCTCTGTCTCAAACTGCTTGCCTTTTTTTCTCGACCTGAGCAACAGTTGTAAATTGTGAAATGTCTTCTTCGCTCGCGGGGCATCGAGACGCCCATTGTGTGTATGGACTCTTCATAAAAGTCATGCGATTCGAAGCTTTTCACCGCAAAAATTGGATCAGAAAATGGGAAAATTCGGGACCCGCAGTGAAAAAGAGCACACAATACAAAAATGCTCGTGTGTGCGTATGTTTACTTTTTTGTTGTGTCTGTGGTGGGTGGACCACAAGGTCTTAGACAATTTCAAGTTTCTTCTACTATTTTATAAACAAAAATTTCGAAAGTTTTCAACTTTAGAGTGTCACAAGATTATGGGGGTTCTGGCTCCTCCCACTTTTGGTGTCTATTCGACCATTTTCAGGCAACTTTTTGTACTTCAAAAAATGGCTCCAATTCTTGGCTTCGCCTAAATTCTGATGGATGTATACAGCATCTTCAAAACCTTATTTTTGTAGTTGACAGCTTTGAAAAAAAGGGTGAGATCGGAAAAAAAATTGGCTATAATATATCGTTCCATATCTTTTGAATCATTAAAGGTATCAAAAAAGTGTCAACTACAAAATTGCTCAGCATAAAATTCTACACATTTTTGCTCTTGATCACATTTAGATAGCTCTGCTCCTTTTTGAGTTATTCGTGTTTAAAGTCCAAACTAAAGAGTGACCGCTTCTTTTTGCTTCAAACGATTATATCTCACGATCCGTTTTTGTCTTGTAACAACAAAATTGCTCAGCATGCAATTCTACACATTTTTGTAGTTTTAAATTTTTGTCTAGCCCCCTTAGTTGTTGAGTTATGCGCCTTTGAAAGAGGATCCTGAGCTACAACTTTTTTAGAAGTAAATTTTTCACTTTGCTCATTTTTCATGGTTTTTTCTTTTTTTCTCTTTTGAAAATTGGTAATTTGTGAACCTTTACATTTTTCCCTGCATTTTGAACAGAAAAAAACCTAAAAAAGAACATGAAAAATGAGCTAGAACTCAATGGCCACAGTCACAAATTCACTGGGCCCCCGTGGCAACGTTCTCAAAAAATGACATATTCGATAAGGGTTTCAGGGTGTTTAGAGCAATTTTTGGTTATTTTCATTATGATATTTGGAATCGGCACACTTGATTACACCGGAATCCGTCTTTGAAGTTTAGACGAGAGAGCGAGACGCAGAGAAGCGAGAGCGCCTGTTTCTCTGTGCCTCTCACTTTCCAGTCACCAGTCTTGACTTTAAAGGCGCATAACTCAGAAACGAACAGAGCTAGAAAAAAGTTGTCAACTACAAAAATAAAGCTCTTCAGTTGCTCTATAAACGTAATAATTTTTAGAAAACCCGGTCAACTTTGAAGAATGTTTCATGGTCTCAAAGTTGACTAAAAGCTGGAAAAATTGCACAATGTTTTGGAGTGTTTCCACTTTCATAAATCTCGATTTTCAAAAAGAATTTTCCAAAAAGTTCAGCAAAAGGAAAACTCCATTTGGTACCTCTCCATTCTTTTGTGAATATATATCACTTCCTCTTTCTCTTTTCCCTCCTCACCTCTCTCTCAAGATCCTTTCGCCCCTTTCCTTATTCATTCTCTCCTCTTTTTCTCTCCTCTGACCGCCCTAGGCGACAATTTGTGCATCATTCCGTTGAGCATTCTCTTGAAATATCAAGTTCAAAAACGACGAGAAAAACGAATCTCGAGAAGCCCCGTGAGCTCAGGCTCTGGCTCAGGATCAAATTTAGCGAAAGCTCAGAACATTTTTTTTTTCTGAAGACCAAAACAATTTCCAATACAAAAACCAATAACACCCACGGAATGAGTCACCTTGGATTACTGTATCCACCGGTAGATCAAAAGAGCAAGAAACATTGTGGGGCAGCCTTGTGGGCAGGGCCTTTGTTGGATTTTTGATCTACCGGTGCTAAAAGCGCGCGAAAGCACATCTAACCCAATTTTTGAGTTTAAACTTTTTCGCGCGCTCCCTTAGCCTTGGTGGATCGCAAAATCAAAATTTTCGATCTACCATTGCTCAAGCGTTTTCCGAGGCTGAGGCCGTTTGGCGCGTTTTTGAGCACTGGTAGATCAAAAATCCGAGTTTTTATCTACCATTGCTAAAAAACACGCTAAAGCATAATCGACACTTTTTTAGCCTCGGTAGATCAAAATATTGGGTTTTTGATCTACAAATTGTAAAATCAAAATCTTGTCTGTCTACCTTCTGTTACACTATTTCGAAACACATTTTATGAGTCTCGAAAATGTTTTTGCAATAAAAACGGATTTTGTGTTCTGGCGCGTTTAAACATATGTTTCAAACATGAAGGGAGAGAAAAAACAAAAGATTTCGGAAAATTTTCTTCGAATATCGAAAACTTGATCTTTCGAAATAGGCTCCGCCCACATAGCGTCATTTTGGGGAGGGAGAAAAAACTGTAAAATTAATAAACTTTTTTTCTCAATTTTTGTTGGCTCCGCCCACAGTGGCAATAAAAATGCAACATCTTGCAAAATGGGCGGGGCGACCAACTTCGAAAGTTGTTTTTTTTTCGAAAAATCGAAGTTCGAAAAAATTTTCTGAAAATGTCGAGAAAAAAATTTTCGAAAGTCGTTCGAACAATTATTCGAATAATTTTCGACTTCCTGTGAAATTGAGCGCAGTGCGTTACGTCGGACTGTCGTAGCCAGTAGTGTAAATTCAAAGGCGCATTTTCTTCTTCGATATCCATGAGATTTGTTCGAAAAAAATTTCAAAAATTTTTCGAAAAAATTTGTTCGGAAAATTTTTTTTCGAAATTTTTTTTCGAAATTTTTTTTTTGAAAATCGCCCACTGTACCGTAGCCTTTTCTGTTTTTTGCTCTTTTGCTCTTTTCCTAACTCATCAAACTTCTTCCTGTCTTTTCACGACTTTTCTATTTTTATGACTTCTTTCCGGTCCTTTCCCCTCTCCTTTTCGTTATCTCTTCTTTTTCTCTTCGCATTTTTTTTCGTGCCTAACTTTTTGGCTGTTTTACGAGTATATCCGGTCCATGTTATCCGTTTCCTTTTCCCCTCAAGTTGTGTCCACTTTTCCAATTTTTCTTTTTGCAGAGTTTAGGGTAGATGAAGTATTCACAAAAACAACGACACTCCGCACATGAAGCTCGGATAGTAGTAAGCTCCGCCCTCTTTTTGCAAGTCATAAGGTGATTTTGCAATTTTGCGGCGCGCTTTTTCAGTCTTTGAAATAGGTCAGAAACAAATCAAAAGTTGGAAAGTTGAATTTTTTTTTCGAAATTTTTTCCGAAAATTTTTTAACGAAATTTTTTTTTCGAAAAATCGAGTTTTTCACAACTCTTCAAGATAGTTGAATCGGTTTTCAAATTCCGACGGAAAAACTACTTTTGAAGAATTCTGCAATTTTTCAAAAATCGGAATTTTTTTTTGGAATTTTTTTTCTGAAATTTTTTTTCGAATAACCTTTTTTTATTACAAAACTTTCATTAGATTCCAATCTATATACTAATATATAATTTTCTCGAAAGAAAATTATCCGAGAAAAAATTTCCTCAAAATTTTTTCATCACCCATTTCCAACCGATATGCATTCACCGAAAATTTGTGCACCAAAATTGCAAAAAGGGGCGGAGCTTGCGATCAGAGCGGCATATGAGCGGAGTGTCGTTGTCCTCCATATATTTACCTATACTCTCTTTTTTTTTGGAAATTCTAGACACTATTTGCTCAAGAGCATCATCCACTTCTAGAAAAGAGCCCCTCCTCTTTGGGGAAGGACCACTTCCTGTTTGCCATTCTCACAGTGATTCGAAATTCGACACTTTCCCCTCTGTTATTTTATTTTTTGTCGGGTCCTCAGACGAATTTTCAGTGCGATTCGCACGCCTTCTTGAAAACAAAACACAACCCACTCGAAAAACATCATTCCAGTTTTACCCAGTTTTCAGTCACTTTTGAGCTCTTGAAAAATAGTTCAAAGCGGACCGGGTCTTCTGAAATTTGGCGGGTGTATTGAGCAACTTAAAAGCTTTATTTTTGTAGTTGACAACTTTTTTCAAGCTCTGTTAGTATTTGAGTTATGCGCCTTTAAAGTCGAGACAGGAAGGTAAGAGGCACAGGAAGGCATTCTCCCTTCTCTGCGTCTCTTAGTCTCAACGTTTAAGACGCATAACTCAAAAACCAATAAAGCTATCAAAAAGTTGCTCACTACAAAAATGTGTGAAATTTTATGTTGAGCAACTTTGCAGTTGACAACTTTTTGATAACTATTCTAATTTTTCAGATATGAGCGTTAGAATTCAAGAGACGCAGAGTAGCAGGCGCTCTCGTTTCTCTGCGTCTCCCCTTCCACCAGTCTCAAGTCGACATACCTGACTTTAAAGGCGCATAACTCAAAAACTAGCAGAGCCAGAAAAATGTTTTACACTACAAAAATATGTAGAATTTTATGCTGAGCAATTTTGCAGTTGAAAGTTTTCAAATTGCTCTGTTGGTTTTTGAGGTACTGCATGAATTCTTTCTCTTCCATCTCTAAATTCATTTCTCAACTCTTTCCTCTATTTTCAGTTGAGTTATAACAATGGATCAATCTACACAAAAAATTTACAGTTTTAGAGAAGTTTCAAAATTGCTCAGTCAAAATGAGCAATGTCTCTGACCCATCCGCCTGATCTAAAGAACACAAAAGTTTCAAAGTTTTTCTTTTCTTCCTCTCTTCAAAAAAAAAACAAGAACGAAAGTCAAAAAGCGGACTGACAATGTGTTCTCCTACGCATTCTAATTGTAAATTGGATTAAAAATCTTCGGGGTCCACTCAAAAAAGGGAAGTGAAGTGTGTCTAGCTCTGACACTTCAACTTTTACTTTTTTTTTTGGCTGGAAAGTTTACTTTTGATATCTCAAAAACCAGCAGAGCTATTAAAAGTTTGTTAACTACGAAATTGCTCAGATTAAAATTTCACACATTTTTGTGGTTTAAAACAATTTTTTAGCTGTGTTAGTTTTTGAGTTGTGCGCCTTTAAAGTGGAGGCTAAAGAGAGTGAGAGACGCAGAGAAGTGGGGATGCATGCTTCTCTGCGTCTTTCAGCTTCAAGCGCTTAAATCTTTCGAACCGTTAAAAATATCAAAAATTTGTCAACTACAAAATTGCTCAGCATAAAATTCTACACATTTCTGTAGTTAGCAACTTTTTTCTAGCTCTATTAGTTTTTGAGTTATGCGCCTTTAAAATCGACACTAGGGAAATAGAGACGCAGAGAAGTGAGAGGGTCTGTTGCCCCGTGCATGTCTCTTTTGAACTCTAACTAGACATAATTTTCATGTCAAACTGAAATGTCCTTCTGCTCTCAAGTGGAAAAAGAGAGAGAGAGAGAGAGAGCCGCTCTCTTTTTCTCGAAAAACAGCATATCCATGTATTTGACTTTTTATTTTTTTCATTTTCTTCGATCAGTTTTTTCAACTTTTTTTATTTTTTTGCTGAATTTTTTTTTGAAGTTTTTTTTTGAAGGTAGGCCATCTTGTATTCATTTTATGACTCATTCATTTCGTTTCAAAAAAATATAGAGAATTTTCTATTTTTCACGAAAAAATTACCCAAGCGTACCTAACTTTGGCCACTCCCAGACAGGGAAGTCTCTTTATTGTCGTTTTTTCGAAAAAAAAATTTGCACGAAGTTCATAGATATTTTAGCCACGCCCACTATTGCAAGTTGTCGCATGGTTTTCACTTTTCGATTGTATAGCCATAACCGAACGGCAGATTGCAAGAAGTGGGCGGGGCAAAATTTCTTCGAACTTTGAAGAAGTTTTTTCGAAAATTTTATCGGAAAATTTTCAAATTTTTTAGTTCGAAAAAAAAGCTATCTAACGACTCCTTCTGTTTGAAACTACTCAAAAAAATGAAAAATTCTATAAATTGCAAAAAGTTCCAGCGAAAAATTTCGCAAAAGTTTGGCCACCTGCGACTCCTAGGCAACAAAGAAAAATTCATCCAACTCGAAATAAAAATTCAAAAAAAAAATTTCAAGAAATTTGTTCAAAAATTTTTTCGAAATTTTTTTGAAATTTTCTCTCGAAAAGTATTTCGAAAAACTTCATTGAAACATTTCGAGCAAAGTTTTTCGAAAAATGTTCTAAAAAACTTCGAACAGTTTTTTTTTCGAAAATTTTTTTGAAGGTCATCAAAAATCACACACTGCCTCCAAGCTTCCATCCTTCCAATTTTCCATAAACTATTCTTGGAAAACAGAAGGCTGGAGTGAAGACTTGGGTGGGAGAGACATGTCCTTTTTGCTCAAATTATTATTAGGAAACAAATAATAAACTCTGGATGCAGTCTCCTCTCTCCACTACACATATCCATATCCGAGAGAAAAATGTGTGTGTTTTTATTTAATCTATATAAATGTACACAGGGGGGACAAGTACCCCTCTTTTTCTTCTATTACTACAATATTTTTGCAGTCTTTTTTTATTGGTTTCCAAACAGTTCGAAATTTTTGTTATAATTTGAAATTGAACACAAAAACTAAACGATTCTAAATCAATTTTTAAAAAAAGTTTGAAGAATTTTCAGAAAATTGTGATTTTTTTCACGGTTCGAAACAATTTTTCAATTACACTGTACGTTTGAGGTTTTGGGTGAGAAAATTACAATGAAAGCGAACACGCCTCCAAATGTACAGTACCTCAAAACTTTTTCGAAAAACTTTCAAAAAATTTTCAAAGAAAAAAACTTCAAAATTTTTTTTTCGAATCACTCAATTCTTGAGAAAAATGTCAAGTTAGAAGGAATTTTCATGTTTTGTAGTTGTTGATGGTGATGATTGATCAAGCTATAATTTTTTTTGTTGATAATAAGAGCTTACTCCAAAATGTCTAGAAGAGCAACTAGGGCTTCGAGAGGGAAATATTGAGCTTGAAGAAAACTTCTTGGAATCTAAAAAATCTGCTTGTTAGTTGTCTCTCTTATTTCTCGAACCAACAACTTGATTTTGATGACTGTTATACTATTGGAATCGAAATTGCTTCTAGAACATTCTGAACTTTTGAACTTTTCGAAAATTCAAAATTTCTACGTTTTCTGTGGGGCTCCGTATCGCAAGAACCAGAGGAGCGATTTTGACAAAAATTGTATAGATCGACTGGAAATTTTTGCTAGAACACTTTGAAGCTTCGAAACTTCCGAAAATTTGAATTTTAACGTCTTCTAAAGTTCACAACTTTCAACATTGAAATGTTTTGGAAAATTCAACTTCTTCAGATTTTTGAAAATAGATTTTGATGAAAAGGATACCCCTGAAACTGAAACTGAACTATTTCGAAACATTTTTGAAATTTGAAAGTTCTTGAAAATCAAATGTGAACGCCTCTCAAGAGACCAAAACTTGAAAAGCTTTCGAAAAATCGTTCGAACATTTGTTCGAATGATTTTCGACTTTCCGTAAAACTGAGCGCAGCGCGTTATTTTGGAATGTCGTAGTCTGCTTGGCAGTACTGTAAATTTGAAGGAACATCTGTTTTTTTTTTGAAGTTCCGCTTTCAAAATATTCAAAAAACTCTTCGAAAAAATTTTTTTTTGAGTTCTTTCAAATTCCTGCCTGACTCCTTACTATAGCCACCCAACCGGTCAAAGGTCAATCGTGGCCAGGAACTCGACAACTCGGTTATGTCTACGAAAATATTTTTCAGTTTGACCTCCCCCCCCACACCTTATCACCCATTTCATCTATCGAATGTGCTCTGGGCCGCCCCGTCTAACAATAAATTATCAGTGTGAGAACCCCATTAAAAAGTTTCTCTGCGTCTCTATGCAACTTTGTGACTTCCCATCACCGCCCTCTTATTTTCGTCTTCAATTCACTCCCCTCCCCCTTGGCGTCTGTTGTTTTTGTTTCGATTCGAGGGGCTCTAAATGAGTGGGGAGAGAGAGTCAGAAAGTTCTGAAAATCTTAGTTGCCATCTTCTAAAATTTAGTCATCGAGTTGTCGGATCCTAGGCCACTTTCTTCTAACCTGTATTCTTTCGGAATTCCCAAACCAACGTTTCTCAGTTTGAGCCCAAAATACCGTATTACCCTTCATAAACCAACACCCCCTTTTGCCCTATTTTATCTCGATTCCTGGGACAGATATAAAAAAGTTGTCAACTAACAAATTGCTCAGAATAAACAGAGCAACATTTTGTTAATTAACCACTTTTTAATGACTATCACAGGAGCCGAGATAATCTTGGTCAAAGTGATGCCCCTGTAAGATACATCACTCGAGCACCCATAGAAAATTTTGCTATTTTTATTGCAGATTCGGATTGCTCATCCTGAAAATAGTGCCTGTACCAATTTTGAGAAAAATCTTAATACGAAATCCCCTGTGTTATTATGTGCTCCGTTCTTTAATACTCACACTAGAAGACGTCATGACCTGCCTGCTCCATATGCGATTTCGTTTGATCTGGCTGAGCTATCTTATATTACAGAATTGAAAGATTATTATTATACGTATGTGTATGCATCAAAAGTGTAGATAGACACTCCACTATTAGAGATTGGCGGGTTTTCCTAATGTCACCCTCTTTTTTTTCCATTCCTCACACTAAGCTGAGCAACATATTCAACGATTCATGATTTCGTCTCAAAATGTCGATGTTGACCTGAAATCGACCTCACATTTTTCAGAATCTGGAATCAAAATCGGCAAAATTCGAACTTTGAATTAAAACAAAGTTCCTAGTCTCGCTGCTTCGAAATATCTCGGTTTCGAACCGTCGCGCTCGACAATTTTTCGGTTCGGGTGAACTCTAGAAAAGATTCCCTTTTTTTTCACACATAATTTTTTTTCGAATCCGATCCACTTGACAGATACTTGTACTCTTTTGTATCCTTCTCCCAGGTGACACACTATCTCTGTAGATCGGCCAAGTCTGTTTTCACTTGTTTACTTACCTGGGACGGGCGGGTGTATGTAACGAACTCCCCCCGCGCCAAGACAGAATCTTCAAAACTTTTTGATCTACCAAACATTCGAATTTATGTACTTCTTGGCGTCAAATGGTTAGGCCACGCCCACTAAAACTAGTCAGCGATTTTTGCCCGATTTTGGGGTTCACAAATTTCGTTGTTTTTTTTTTCGAATATCGTAGATCAAATTTTTCTATGTTTTCCGAAAAACCCGCAAACCCGCAAAACCACTGAATCGGATAAAAATCGCTAACTGGTTTCAGTGGGCGTGGCCTAATAATTTGACGCCAAGAGTTAAATTCAAATTTGTTTCGGCCGACTTTTTTGAATTAAGAATTTTACTAGTTTTCTCGTCTTTTGAGGTTAAAGTCCAGTAGAGCGCACATTCTCTCCCTTGGCCAGTAAGATACACCGAACAAACACATTCCTTCCTAAGCACCCCAAGAAGCAAATATTTTGTTCCTGTTTTTTTTTTCTATCTCGTTCTTTTTTCTGTTGTTTTGTCTCTTATCCCATTACCAGTCCCCCGAACCCATTAGTCCATTTTCTGTTGTTTCGGCTGTTTTTTCTTGAAATTTTCAGAGCCGCGCTTCAGACAGTGTATCCCTTTGACACGGTTTTGAAATTTTTTTTCGAGAAAATTTTTTTGAAAAATTTTTCTCGTAAATTTGTTTTCGTAAAATTTTTTCGAACAATTTTTTTCGAGAATTTTTTTTCCGAAAAGAGGCACTGGTTCCAGAGCCCTAGATTTTTGACTGTGGTAGATCAAACCAACTAAAATATCCTACAATGGTAGATCGAATCGGAGTTCTGCTGATCTACTAGAGCTCAGAACTTTCCAACGGTAGATCAGAACTCCAAACGTTTAATTTTCAACCACTTCTGCTAGCTAAAAATTTTGCACTGGTAGATCAAAAATCGAAAAAAAAACGTTCCTCCTTGTATTCTAAGATTCTAACCACTACCCAGACACCTCTAATATGGAGTACAACATATTTTTGTACTCTCGCCCCCCCCCCCC
>LR543633.1:33433-104044 GCA_900536305.3 Caenorhabditis sp. 40 LS-2015 | reverse complement strand
TTTTTTTCCCCCCCCCCCCCCCCCCCCCTTTGCTCGTCAGCTCTTAGCCAACGTCTGACTCACTTTTGCTCATTTTCATGTTCGAAATATAAATATCCCTTTCAATTTTTACTTCCATTCATTTCTACAAAACAAATTGCAGAATGATGGATCGACTAGAAAATAAGAGGTTTTCGGAGAAAAACATCATTTTGACTCCGCCCACTTTTGGCTACAAAAAAAGCCTAGGCGAAAATGTTTCACCTGAAGTTGAGTCCTTTCACTTTCCGAATTCTGTCCTCTCGTGACCATCCTACACATGGCAAAAAATTCCTCATAGTCTGGGAGAAAAAAAGGAAGAATAGAATATTTCATAACTTTCTCCCCTTCCACTCTGAATTATTCCACAAGTTTGTGGCTCTCCGGGAGACAGATGAGGTGCGCGCTTTTTGTCCCCCCCCTTCCCATTGTTGCTTTCAGCTCTTCTTCTTCTTCTGTTTGACGTTGACGTCGACACCGACACATGTTTCCTGCTTGCTTTCTGTTTTAGAAAAAATCAGCGCAAGATTCTACATATTTTTGTAGTTTTCCACTTTTTGATATCTGTTATGGTTCGAGAGGAATGTCGTCTTGTTTCTCAGGGTACCTTTTTGACTTTAAAGGCGCACAACTCAAAAAGGGGCGGAGCTAGCAAAAAGTGGCCATTTGCAAAATTTTGTAGAATTTTATGCTGAGCAATTTTATTGTTGACACTTTTTTGATAGCTTTAACAGTACAACAGATATGAGTGTTTGAATGTAAGGCTTTGCGTCTCTCCTCTCAAGTCTAGACTCTTGACTTTAAAGGCGCATCACTCAAAAAGGGGCGGAGATAGCAAAAAGTGGCCATCTACAAAAGTTTGTAGAATTGTATGCTGAGCAATATTACAGTTGACAACTTTTTGATAACTAGTTTTGTTTTTGAGATATGAGCGTTTGAATTCAATAGACGCAGAGTAGCAGGCGCTCTCGTTTCTCTGCGTCTCTCCTCAACGAGTCCCCGTCGACACACCTGACTTTAAAGGCGCATAGCTCAAAAACGAGCAAAGCTATGAAAAAATGACAAACTACAAAAATGTGTAGAATTTTATGCTGAGCAATTTTGTTGTTGGCAAAAATTTCATAGCTCTGCTGGTTTTTGAGATATGAGCAATCTCATTCATCAGTTGATTTCGGCTCCCTAGACCTCCCACCCACACTGATCTTCTTCGACTGTTCCATATTTTTGTTATGATAATTTTTTTTGCTTCTTTTCTCTTCTGCCTGACAATGTCACATCATCACTGGAGAAGAGGTGTCGAAAACAGATATCTCTGAATTTCTGACTTTGACAGTTTTTTCGCCATTTTTTTTTTCGAAAATATTTTCCGAGAAAAAAGGGGAAGGCAAACTTCTTGTCCAAACCTTTCCCCATGGCCCTTATTTTCAAAAAAAAAATTCAGGACATTTTTTTTTCACCAATTTTTTCCTCCTAATTGACTCTTATTATCTGTTCCCACTTTGCCGCAGAAATTCCCTTTTTTTGTTGCAGAATATGGAATGCAACGATTCGCGATTGTTCGACACGACGAACAACGTCACCTACTTTGTCATTGAGCAGTTCTACCGTTTTCGATAGTAAGTTGCGAATGTGCTCTATTGGATTTCACTGGTAGATCATATTGACTGACTCGAAGGGTCAGATTTTTGATCTACCCGTGAAATTGGGCGAATCGTTTTCGCTTCGTAGATGCTAAGCTATGTTGTTTTTTCTGGACAATTACTTGAGGTAGATTTAGTAGATCAAAAACTATCCGTAGATCAAAATATATGTCGGTTGGTCAAAGATCCACCGGAAGATCAAAAAGCTGGCGGTAAGTGAAAAAGGTCGCCAGAAAAACACAAATCCACCGGTAGATCAAAAATTACCGGTAGATCGAAAATCCACAGGTAGATCAAAAGTCTAGTGGTAGATCAAAGAATTTCTCGGCAGGTCAAAAAACCACCGGTATATCGAAAATTCGCCGGTAGATCAAAAAAAATCCCTCGTAGATCAAAAGTGTACCGGTTGATCAAAAAATCCATTTGTATATCAAAATTCACCGGTTGATCAAAAAATCCACAGGTAGATCAAAAATCCTAAAGTAGATCAAAAGTCTATCGGTAGATCAAGAAAAACATCAATGCCCATTTTTGCAGCCTCTACTCCAACGTGCACCCATTCCTATCCTTCATCCTATGCGTCCTGGGTCTTGCCGCCAACGCCATCCATATTCTAGTGCTGACTCGTCCCCGAATGCGTCACTCATCCGTGCATACTGTACTCGTCTGCATCGCCATTTCCGACATGGGAACAATGACCTCGTATTTGGTAAGTCCGGAGTCCCTTTTGATCTACCCACTCCGGAAAATTTTCGCGCGCCTTATTTTTTGATGGTAGATCAAAATCCTTAAGTTTGATTTTGATTCGAATGTTTGATCTACCTAAATGTTCCGCTGGTAGATCAAAACAGTTTTGATCTACCAACTCCAGAAAAGCGCGCGAAAATACAAAAATTCAAAAAAAGAAGATTTTCAGACCTACATCAGCCGATTCGAGTTTCTGTCCGACAAAGAGGGCTACGCCTACTTCTGGGCACTATTCCTGAAATGCCACGCGATGCTCTCCATCGCTCTACACGCCATCACACTGTACCTGGTGGTCCTTATGGCCTTCATAAGACTGTCCGCGATGAAACTGACCACGTCGAGGTGGTTGGACCACACGAGAGCACTGTGAGTTTTCACGGGTTACTGTAGTCGTGAGCCAACGAAAAAACAACGATACTCCGTTGAACACTAGATGTATTTTGACGTGGGAATTTCATAAAACGCAACCATTGTAATGTAGAACGAAAATGAAGCAAGTTATAGTGAAATTTCCAAAAATTTTTTTTTTCTAGGTATTTAACTTTGAACCCATTAAAAAGTGGGTCCCAGTTTCTCGATTTCTCTGAAATTTTATGGGTGCATAGAAAATTTTTAAAGCTTCATTTTTGTGATTTAGAAATTTTTCGAAAAGCAGGCGCGCTCTCGTTTCTCTGCGTTTCTCCTTCCCCTCAGTCTCAATTTGAGACACTTTACTTTAAAGGCGCATAACTATAAAAGAGGCGGAGCTAGAAAAAAGTCAAAAACTACAAAAGTGGGTAAAATTTTATGCTGAGCAATTTTGCAGTGGACAATTTTTTGATATCTCTCTCAGTTCTTAAGATATACTCAAAGTTTTACAGCACCTCCGCCATCTTCATCGCTCTCTTCGTGTTCATCATGTGTGTGCCGACCCTATTAGCGCATCAAATCGACGAAACCGCGCGAGGTGTAACGATCAATGGCATGTACTACAAGTACAGCGTCGGCTTCTCGACGCTCATGATGCAAAACGGATGCTTCCTGATGAAAGCGAATCTGTGGTTGACGGGGATCTTTTTGAAGGTACGCTCGATTTCTGGGTTAACAATCAGCTTGATGTCATTTTGATCTACCGCTGCGGGGTGTTTGGCGCGTTTTTGAAGTAGTGGTAGATCAAAAATCCTTCCCGATTTGATCTACAAAGCCTGAACAGGGAAACGTTTTGCACTGGTAGATGGTAGATCAAGACGAACTCTTAAATGGTTGGATTTTTGATCTACCAGTCGGGATTGTTGCACGCGCTTTTTTCAGCTTAAGTAGATCAACAATTTCAATTTGATCTACCAGTTTGAAAAAAAACGCGCGTAATGTTTTGAGCTTGATCTACCAAGATGATGATTTACGCGGGCTAAGTGTTGCATGGGTAGATCAATTCTTGAGTCGACCTCTATCAGTGTCATAAGACCAATTTGATCTACCATAATGAACCATTTCCAGGCCATCCCATGCCTCCTCCTCCTCACCTTCACCATCGCGCTCATCCACCGATTGCGCGAGAACAACGAGAAGCGCAAAATTCTGATCAAAGAGGAGCGTGCCAAGAAACGAGGCGATTTTACAACGTACATGCTTCTCCTGATGGTTACTGTTTTCTTGTTCACCGAACTACCGCAAGGGATCATGGCGATTTTGAATGGTGGGTCCTGTTTTTGGCCATATCTTGAAAACGAGCAGAGCTATCAAAAAAATGTCAACTACAAGATTGCTCAGCATAACGTTTTACACATTTTTGTAGTCGACAACTTTTTGATAGCTGTGTTTGTTTTTGAGTTATGCGTCTTTAAAGTCAAGAGTATCAAGGCCACCAACTCAAGCCCATTTTCCAGCTCTCTTCACCACGCAATTTCACCAAATGGTCTATCTAAACCTGGCGGACGTTCTCGACCTCCTGTCACTTATCAACTGCTACGTGGCATTCCTGGTCTACAGCTTCACATCGTCCAGATATCGACAGACCCTGTTCAGTTTGCTTCCGTTGACAAGGTGAGTAGAAAATAAAGGTGTTGCTTGACTTTAAAGGCACATAACTCAACAACCAACAAAGTTATCAAAAAATTGTCAATTATAAAAACATGTAAGATTTTATGCTGAGCAATTTTGTAGTTGACAGTTGTTTGATATCTTTGATGGTTCAAGAGATATGTATGCTTTGAGTTTAGAGGCACAAAGATGCAGGCCTCCCAATTTTTTGCGCTTCTCAATCTCTAGTGTCGACTTTGAAGACGCATAACTCAACAACCAACAAAGCTATCAAAAAGTTGTCAACTACAAAACATGTAAAATTTTATGCTGAGCAATTTAACAGTGGACAATTTTTTGATAGCTTATCTGGTTTTTGAGATATTAGTCAATGAACATTTCATTTTCAGAGTGTCCTACTCGGGAATCTCCACTCGTCAAGGAACCCTAAAATCGCATCCGAATCCCGGAGCAAAGACACTGGTTCAGCGAGCCAACTCCGTGGAGGTGGCCTCGGTACGGTCGCCGCTGGTGGACAAGTCCGCCGCAACGACTCGACCCAACTCGGCGCAACCCACAGATTTTTAACTGGCACTTTTTAAAGGCGCATGCGAGTTTTTGATCTACCATCCGCTCAGTTATGGCACGAAACTTCGATCATTCTGTATTCACCCACCTGCCATCTCTAGTCCTTATTACTTAACTATGTATATGTATGCCATGACTCCGCATTTTCTTACCTTACCAATTGACGGGCAGTTTTTTATACTTTTTTTTTTGATTTCTCAATAAAGATCAAAATGATTTTTTTATTGGCTGACAGGCAGTGTATCCTTCGGTTTCGAAAAAACTTTGTCGAACATTTTTTTTCGGAAAAGATACTTTCGAAGAAATTTTTTTCGTAATTTTTTTTTCAACACTTTTTTTTTTCGAAAAATTCCTCCAAGAAGTTCTCCGAGGAACTTCTCGAAAAACATTTCCGATAAGTTTTTTTTTGGAAATTTTTTTTTCGAGAAATTGTTTTTCGCATAACTTTTTCGGAAAAGGCATTTTTCGATAATTTTTTTTCGGAAATTTTTTTTTCGAACAAAGTTAATGAACATATTGTTGGTTTATTCCTCGAATTCAGACGCTGGCATCTATCGTTCCAAGCTCCGCCCTCTTGTGGCTCTTTTCTGAAAATTATAAAAACCTGAAACTCTCTGCAAATCGTAACCGTCGATTTTCAAAAAAATCCACTTCACAATAGCTCGTCAAAGGGTATTCTCGAGCAATAATACAATTCCACATAGGTCCTATTATTAACCCTCGAATACCGTTTGAACTTTTGCTTGTGTTAAATGGTGGATGAGGACTTACCAATGGGAAAAAGTAGATCAAAAATAGGAGCAGTAGTAGTATTAGTAGTAAGAATAGTGGAATAAAATTCGTAAGACGTTTTGAGTCGAAACAAACCTTTCAAAAATTGGAATCAAAAAAGAAATCCTTGGATTTTTTTCAGAAAAAATGTTTTGATTTTGAGCAAATTTTCGAATATTTCGAAAAAAAAAACAAATGCGCCTTTAAATTTACAGGACTCCTAAAAAAATTTTTGAAATTATTTTCCGAACGAAATTTCGAACAACCTCTCGAACCAGTGTTTTTGAAATTCGTTCGCACACCTCTGAAATAATTTTCGCTTTCAAATGTACAGTACTTTTCGAAAATTGTTCAAAAACTTATTCGAATTTCGATGTTTTCGAAAAAAATACTGGGCGCCTTGAAATATTAGGGAGATCAAATCAGAGGTGTAAGAACCTTTCGAGCTCTGAAGATGCTAAAAGTCTGAAAGATGTTGGGAGTCTAGCCTAGAATTTCTTGAAAACCTAGCAAAATAAATGGAGCTTCGCTATCTAAACTGCACATTTTCAAGCATGCTTAGTAAACCTTATGGCTCATTTAAAAACTAACATTAGAAAAGTTCACTATTATCCCTTCTGCACAATTGACCTCATTCTATCTTCCTCACTATCTTTTTGAAATGAAAATATGCCATGTTGAAGAAGGAAATTTGCCTTCTATAAAAGAGTGCCTCCAATTTAGTGGTAGACAGAGAAAGAGAGAGAGAGAGACAGAGAAAACGTTGGGAGGGCATAACTAACTTAATGAGACTATTGCATGCAATAAAATATTCTTGGCTGGAGAGACATCATCTTCTCTCAAATTTCGACCCCGCGGGTTTAGACCGTTTTGAGCGTCTTGTGGACCTAGGTCATAGAAAACTTTGCATTGTTTTTTGGGGATAGTTTTGACCTGAATGCTAAGGCTGATGTTTTTTACGGTTAAATTTGCCAGGGATGTACAATTTGACCATTTTCAGTGCAAAATAAGTCAACTTTGAGCAGTTGTAAAAGTACGTTCCAACCCCCTGATTTTTATGAAACTTGGTGAATGTGTCAAGCAACTCTAGATCTTTGTTTTTGTAACTGACATCGTTTTAAGAAACTCAGAATCAAGTTAGTTATGTAGCGTCTTAAAAATCCGATTGATTTCAGTGCAAATTTTCAACTTTTGATCTTTAATGATCTTTAACGCATTATAACTGGCTCAATTTCGATTTTCGTAAAAAGTTGTCAACTACAAAAACAAATATCTAGAGTTGCTTAATACACTCTCAAGTTTTATACAAAACGAATGGTTGGAACATACTTTTTCAACTGCTCAAAGTTTACCTTTCGAGTATGCTAGATGGCCACCTGCTTAAACTTCGAGATTTCGAGATATGTTGCTCCGAAAAATGACGCAATCCTTCCGGTAAGAGTTTTTTATGGCTGGCACTGTACATATATACGGCTCCTGAATGCTGTACAAAAAAATTGAAATGGTTGTCGAGTAAGAGCCCATGTGGGCTCATTGTCTACCAGAAGCGCACCACCAAGAAGTGAAAATGAAGTTTGTCGAAAATTTTCAAATTAAGAAACTTCAAGATGGCCAGAATCAAGACGTAATTCGAGCTACCACACAAAGTGTGCACTTCGTCTATTCGTTTCTTGTTTGCGTTGTTTGGTTTACA
This sequence comes from Caenorhabditis sp. 40 LS-2015, assembly GCA_900536305.3. Classification (NCBI taxonomy): domain Eukaryota; kingdom Metazoa; phylum Nematoda; class Chromadorea; order Rhabditida; family Rhabditidae; genus Caenorhabditis; species Caenorhabditis tribulationis. The sequence goes on along the minus strand of LR543633.1, from coordinate 96,589 downwards.
TCTCTTCTCAACATGCACAAAGAAGGCAATGAGATGAAACGACGTCTCATCTCATGGGGCAGAATTCGAGGATTCTGAAGGCCAAGAGAAACTTTTGGTGATTCTTACTCAGGGATTCGAGAATTTCCATATTAATTTGGAAGGAAGTTTTCAGTTTTCCGAAAAACTGAGAATTTGAGATCTAGTTGAAAATGAACTTCTGGTTGCTCCAAGGAAAAGTGAAATTAGTTTCAAATTTTTCGGAAAAACACAGTTTTTTGATGTAGACTACCACTAAAAGTTCTAAAGTGGAGTCAAAAAGAAAAGCAGAACGAAATGAATGAGATTTCTCTGCAAATCAGTTATTCAATTTCTGCTTTCTCTAACTCTCTCTCTCCCTCTCCCTCTCCAACCCATAATAAATCACGAAGAGCAGCTGAAACATGGAATGGGAATCAAAATTAGAATTAAGGCTGCACCCCCCACATATACATATTTAGGTGGGTGAAAGAAAAGATAATCGAATTAAGCTCCGCCCATTTTTTGCAAGCCTCGCGCGCGATTCTTAAAATTGGCTGGAAATCAGCGAAAATAATCTAAAAAATTGATCGATTTTTGAAAGAGGAGTATAGCCACTGATAGGAGCTCGACTCGTAAGGAAAAATTTTTTCGAAAAAACATTTTCGAAAAAAAGTTTTTTTCCGAAAAAATTCAAAAATTCATAACTAACCGTGCTTTTATTTGGGTCTATTGATAGGTAGACCATATTCACAAACCCAGAAAAATTTTTATGAAAAATAGATCCAATGTTCCAAAAGGTCCCAAAAGAGGTGCTAAAAATCGACAAGGACCTAGGATACAAATATGGTCTAGGATACGTATCCGGATACGAACGCCGAAATGTGTACAAAATTTGTACTCCCAATTTTACATGGGTGGATCAAATGAAATTCAAGGCTAAAAAGTGTGATTTTTGATCTACCATCGAGAAACTGACTCGCGGGGCGAAATTTTTTCGAAAAAAAAATTTTCGAATAAAAATTTTTTTTCCGAAAAAATTCAAAAATTCATAACTAGCCGTGTTTTTTTTTCTGATCTATTGATAAGTTTATCATATTGACAAACTTAACAAGTGTTTTATGAAAAACAATACCTAATGTTCCAAATGGTCCTAAAAGTGATTCCAAAAATCTACAAGGGCTGTCTATCGTCTTGGATACGATCGCCAAAAAATTGTAAAAATGTTGATCTTCCAAAGCTAGAAATTATGATTTTTGATCTACCGTTTCGAAAAAGAAGATTTTCGTTATTATCGGGTTTGAGTGAGAGTTCGAGAGAAAATGAGAAAGAGCCCAAAGCCAGTGGGGGAAAAAGTATAAAAGTGACAATTTCATTAAACTTGTTGTTTTCCGTGCGTCCACTTCTCCTCTCCGTTTACATCATCATCAAGAAGAGAAAGGGGCGTGGCCTTGATTCCCTTCATTACGAAATGGGAGAGGGGGGCGGGGACCCCGTTACTACACTCGTCCTATCANTCTTCTTCTTTACCCGCCGCTTCGATTTCGACGACGATTTCGACCCCGTTCCTTCTCCATGTTTACTCTTCCTTCGATTCTCTCTCTCTCTCTCTCTCTCTCTCTCTCTCTCTCTCTCTCTCTCTCTCTCTCTCTCTCTCTCTCTCTCTCTCTCTCTCCCCTCTTCTAATTATCTTTCGTTTGTCTATCAATTCGGAGCCTTCACCCCGCGGAGCCACCAGGAAATTGCACCATGCCTCTCTTTTTTCATCTCTCTTCCAATTTTGCTCTTCTCCAATTCTCTATTCATTTATTTTTAACCGCTCCTCTCTTCGTCCCCTATTTATTCGGTTTGATGGACCAAAACCGAGCATGGGGCGGATAGATAAATTATGGAGAATCGAGATGAAGAAGAAAGAGCAGTTTCAGTAGAGCAAACATTTCGGGCGAGGAGGAAGTTCGGAAGAAGTTTGGGGGCGTGGTCGAAAAATGGAACCTGGTTAAAGCCATGGTGAAGGGTGTCATTTTTTTTGTCACACAGTGTCATTTTCGACAATCTTCGGGAAAATTTCACGATTTTTTCCGAAAAATTATAGGGATTTTTTTCCGAAAATTTTATCGGAGAATTTGCTTGAATATTTAGAAAAATTGAGACTTCAAGAAAGCGACGAATCCGCCTTTAAATTTACAGTACTGCCAAGCAGACTACGACACTCCGAAATAACACACTGCGCTCAATTTAACGGGAGTTCGAAAATTCTTCGAAAGAAGATTCGAAAGATTTTTCGAAAAAATTCCTAAAATTTTTTCGATTTTGGATGTTTTCAAATAAACTTGGAGGGTTGAAGTTAGATAAACACGTATATCTGGCATAAGAGAAATGCAATCGCGCTCCAGGGAGAAAATTTTTAGACAGGCAACATTTTTGATGTTTTTGTTTTTGGGCACTTTTTTTTCAGTTTTCTCAACAATCTGTGATGATAATAGAAGATGAACAATTTATTGACAGCGAGATAACTGAAAAAATTTTGCTCAAAACAAGAAAAAAATTTGAAAATTTGAAGGCGGAGGAGTCTCCCAACAGAGCGCGTTTTTAATGAAATTTTTTTGGAATTTTTACGCATTTTGGGAATGCGCCTTTAACCTACTGTAATCTACGGGTTTTTATCGATTTTTGCCGATGTTCTTCTTTTTTATCGGGAAAAAAGAGGAAAATCTGCTGCTTGCTAGCATATGCTTCATTAATATTCGCTAAATCACCACAAAAATCGCTGAAAAATCTAGGGAAAAAAACCACATATTTAGCAAAAACATCACCCAACTCAAGTCAGCTAATAACAATAATAACGATTTCGGGGAGCGGTCACCGCTGAGCGGTGGTGGTCCTCTGCCATCCATCTCTATCCGCTTATAGTCCACCGCCCCTCCAGTGTGCTCTTGCTCCGTTTTGTCAGTAGTAATTCGTTTAGCGCGCGCGCGCGAGCGCAATATGGTGCCCCCCTTTAGTCTTCTTATATTCTGAAGAGAGAGACGCATATACATATATACACCAATTGCATTATTTCGTTCCCCGACCGCCTTTTCCAGCCTAGAGCCTCTCTCTGTGTTGTTTTCTGAATGAATGGCTTTCAATGGAAATGAATGCGGCACACGAAATGAGATAATTGTTTTATTTGCTCCTCCATACCAGCCCCCCTCCCCCCCAAGACAGTCTTGCCAAAGAGCTATATAATCACATTTCATTCATTTCGATCGACAAAAGAGGATCCGAGTTAAAGCCACACAAACATTCACACTGCGGAAAATAGTAAAAGGGCGCGCTTTTTCGGGCATGGGTAGGTCAAAATGAGATTTTTAATCTACCCACGCCCAAAAAAAGCGCGCGAAAAGTGAAAAAAAACAACACCGGTAAAAAATCATGTTGACAAGAACAAGTTGTTAGGATGCAATATATATGTATACTGGAGAATTATTGCTCAGGTTATCACGACGAGAGTCCGAGACCGAAGAACACCGACAAAATGGTTCCGATGGCCACGAAGATGAGCACGGCCCCGTAGACGACGAACTCGCGGAAGCGATTGACCTGAAAATTGGAATTGAGCAATGTGTCGAGTTTTCCCGCGCATTTCTTGGCACTGGTAGATCAAATTTGGAGTTTTGATCTACCGATGCTAAAAAAGCGCGGGAAAATTTTTTTGCCTGAATTTGAGGTTGGCGCGCTTTTTTTTGCATCGGTAGATCAAAAACCCAAATTTGATCTACCAGTGCCAAAAATGCGCGGGAAGAAAAATTTGCGTGAGATTAGGTTTCGCGCGCTTTTTCGACGGCGGTAGATCAAATTCGGATTTTTGCTCTACCATTGCAAAAAATCGCGCGAAGACAATTTTTTGCTCAAATTGAGTCTCGTGCGCTGTTTTTTGTGCCGGTAGATCAATTATGGAATTTTGATCTACCATTTCAAAAAACGCGCACGAATGTATTTGTTTTCTAGAATTGAGCGCAGACAACAATAGGAAAACGTGAGTGCGTGGGTGTACACAGGAAACGTAAGTGCGCTCTATTGAGAATCTGTGGGGGGAAAAAAGAAGGCGGGGATTCAAAATTTCGAATACAGTAACCCGAGGTTAGATGCGCAGAGCGTGTCCGTAAATCGACAAAAAAAAATTTTCCGAAAACTTTTTCGACATTTTCCGATTTTCTCAACAGATTCTGGTCGCACCAAATTTGCCGATAATTTTTCTTGTCGATTTACGGGCTGCGCCTTTAAACTCTTCTTCTTCTTCTCATTTTCTCAATGGAGCACCATTGCATACCCATAGTCTCTTCTTCTCCGCCGGCACCCCATCTCGCCGCTCGCTACCGCTACTATCGGCGCTGTTCTGACTCTGCGGCGACCGTATCGTCCACGTCGTCTCTGTCTCCGTCTTGGACGTTGGTCGCATCGGAATGTCCTCGGTTCGGGCGCCATTTGTCTGCTGAAAAAATTGGAAAAACATGGTGGCGGTGGTGGGCGGAGCCAACAAGGGGAAAAGTGTGCAAAAGACGACAAAAATTTGGACGGCGACACAGGATTTCGTCATATGACGTCATCGTTGACAAACGTTTACACAGTGGAGCGCGATTGTATCGGAAAAAAATTCTCACCTTGCCAAACGACTTGGTGTCCACATCGACGACATTGTTGAAGATGATGAAGAACAGCGAGAGGGCGAAGATCACCGAGATCGGAATGAGGGCGAGCACGAGTTGAGGGACGTTTCGCTGTCCCGTGAAGTGGTAGCCGGCAATGCAGATGGCGGTGGCTGAAACATGATCGGGTCAAAAAAAATTTTCTCGGAAAAAAAAATTTATCGAAAGAAATTTTCGAAAAAATTTTTCGGGAAAAAAATTCCGAAAAAAAGTTTCTTGGAAAAAAATTTATCGGAAAAAGGGAAGTTCGAAAATTTCCTCGGAGAAAACCCTCGCAAAAAAATTTTCGGAACAAAATTTCGGAATTTTTTTCTCGGAAAACTTGTTCGGAAGAAAATTTCCGAAATTTTTTTTTTCGGAAAGCTTGTTCGAAAAAAAAAAGTTTTTCGAAAAAAATTTCTCGACAACAATTTTTGAAAAAAAAATTATCGAAAAAAATTTTTCGGAAAATTTTTGTCGAAAATTTTTTCCGAAAATTTTTTTTTTGAAAAATGCCTATTCTGATAAAAGTTCCTCGAAAAACTTATCGGAAAAAAAATTTCTCTGAAAAAAAATTATCGGAGAAAATTTCTCGAAGAACTCACTAGCCAAGACCATCGCAACGACGCCGATTCCGCGATGAATGTAGTTGAAGATCGGGCGGCGCGGATCGTTCGGCGAGCATCGCAGCGTACTGATGAATGGCTGCAGCCACGCCAGACACAGCGCGATGATTCCGATGATCGCGTGTTTGCCACCCCAGCCGGCGGTGACGAACTTCCAGTCCTTGTGCACCAGAATCAGCACGAAGCCGGCGATCATGAGAGCGATTCCGATGAGATTCGCGCCGCGATGGATCTGAAAAGAAGCCGTCATATTTTGACAATGTGAACTGATGATGGCCTAGAGGCTGTGTGTGATTTTCGACGAGTCTCGAAAAAAATGTTTGAATTTTCTCCGAAAATTTTTTTCGGAATTTTTTTTTCGAAGTTAATTTTTCAAAATTTTTTTCGGAAATTTTTTTTCGAATTTTTTTTCGGAAAATTTGTCGAAATTTTAATTTTTTCGGATAAATTTTTCTGAACACTTTTTCTAGAAGTTTTTCAAATTTCGATGTTTCAGATTTTTTTTTCCGAAAAATCTGTTCGAAAATTTTTTGGTAATATCCCAATACTGCCCCCCACGTCAGTTGCGCCCCCCAAGGAGAAGTTGTGCCCCCCACTCAGTACATTTTCGGGGTTTTGCAAAGGTGGGGGGCACTATTGAGTGGGGGACACAATTGGTATCACCACATCCCAATATTGCCCCCCACCAGTGATAATGGGGGGCAGTATTGGGATGCCAGGTAATTTCCTAATAGTGCCCCCCATCGATGGTGAGTTACAGCCCTCACAGGACAAGGTCAGTTAGACCCCCCACTTGTTCCTTCAACGCTACGCATCCCGAGTCTACCCCTACAGATCCCAATTCCGCCCCCCACTCATCCAAATTCTGCCCCCCACTCGTCCAAATTCTGCCCCCCACCCGTCCCAATTCTGCCCCCCACCAGTCCACATTCTTTCCCCATTTTCAGATTCCTGGTTTGGCCTAGCCTCTCAATCTTTCTCAGCTCATCCAACTCTAGGTCCGCGTATCCCCATCCTAGAAATTAGTGGGGGGGCGCAATTGACCTTTCCAGTGGGGGATGTAACTGACCATTGATGGGGGGCACTATTGGGATTATACCGACATTTTTTTTGAAACACTTTTGTCCGAAAAGCACAAACTGTCCTTGAGAAGCCTTCCAACTCACGTGGAACCAAATCAACAATCCACCAGGCTTGAGCGTCGGCCACGACGACCTGAGCACTCTGGCGAAAATCACCGCCGTGGGGACCATCGTCATCCAGGCGACGGTCATGAAGATGGCGTGAAGGATGATGAGAGTGACCTTCGAGCCCGACCCATTTCCAGCATTGATATCCGTCAGAAGCCGTTGGGAAGACACGAATCGATTCGAGGATCCATGGTAGCCAAGGCCGCCTGCCGAGGCGGTACCTTTGGCCACGATGAGATAGTATTGTTGATTGGGCGTGTATTTGAAAATCTGAAAAAAAAATTTTTAGAAATTTTTTTTCGAAATTTTGTTTTTTGACAATAAAAATTTTTTTTCGAAATTTTTTTTTCCGACAAAATTTTTTTTCGAAAATTTTTTTTCCGACAAAATTTTTTTTCGAAAATTTTTTCGATCAAAAGTTTTTTTTCTGACAAAAAATTTTTTTTCGAAATTTTTTTTTCCGACAAAATTTTTTTTTTCGAAATTTTTTTTCGAAATTTTTTTTTCGACAAAACTTTTCTCCGACCCTCCTCACCTGCGCGTTCGCATTGCCATCCGACCGCACTGTTCCCCTACAGTAAATCTTTCCATCGGTATACGACGTCTCCACATTCGTTATATACTGCGCGCGGATCGCCTCCTCGCCAGTGATTCTCGAGTTCGAGCTCGCCGAGTTGGACGAGAACTTCATCGAGAGGGGCTGTGAGGTGCCGAGCGAGGAGCACTCGATGACACTAGCCGGTCCCATTTTGCCGTCCGCGGAGAAGCCGAGGGCGATGTAGACCCCGGAGGAGGAGGATTGTACCGAGGAGAGCTCGAATTCGATTGACGAGTTGTTGATGACACTGAACAGAGAAGGCTTTTTGTTTTTTTCGTTTTGCCCTTTTTCGTAAGCAGGATTTGAACTTCGGAGAAATACAGGTTTCATACACCCCTCTATCAAATTTCATAGGTCGTTTACTGATGGTTCTAAGGTCGACGACTTAAAAAGTCCCCTGATAAAAAATGTACACTGCCCTCCAATAAGATATCAAATTTGACCATTTTCAGTGCAAAACGGCCAACTTTGAGCAGCTGAAAAAGCATGTTCCAATCAATCGATTTCTCTAAAACTCGGTGAGTGTATTGAGCAACTCTAGATCTTCATTTTTGCAGTTGACAACTTTCTACGAAAATTGCTGTGAAACGAGTTATGTCGTGTTGAAAATCATTGGTTCGAAAAATTTCGAGCTATTTTGATTGATTGGAACATATTTTTTCAACCGCTCAAAGTTGACTCATTTTTCACTGGAAATGATCAAATTGCGTATCTTCCTGGGCGGTATTGTAATCGAGTGTGTAGATTTCGAAAATCACTATGAAAACTTTCGGAAAAAATCGAAAATGGAAAATGCCTTTTTCGACTGGTGGACGAGTTGTCGGATCCTAGGCCATGACCGACGCTTTTCTTATTTCTCTTACCGATAGGAAACCGCATCATTCGTCGTTGGCTGATAGCAACCCTTCGTCTGTCCGCATTGAGACGAATCGAATGAGCCCTGGAAGAATGAGACGTTTCCAACTGGAAGATGGAGACAATAGGCAGTTAGAAAAACTGGCTGGGGGAAAATTGAGATAGATGAGTAGTGGGAGATTGAATAAATAAACGAAAAAAGAAAACTGTTTCGAGCGTAGAAGTGGATGAGATCGAAAAAGGGAGCGAGCAAAAAAAAAACGCGTTGTAAAACTGTTGAAAAATAACAAACTTGAGCCATAGAAGACGAGGATTGTCGTTTCTCACGGAGCAACAATGGAGCCTATTATGTATTCGTTATGATCAATATATTCCTACCGTATTATCCATTCACCAACTTGTGAGCCTTCGCACAACGACACTTTTAAAAAATTCCGCAGTCCAAAAAAAAAGGGCGTTTTGGCGCCACAAAATTTGAATTGTTTCAACTTACAGAGATACATTTTCTGACTCTGTGAGCCTATTTTTTAAATCATTTTGTGCACACAAAAAGTGTGAAAATGTATGCCTTCAAACTGTGTGTTTTTCGAGAAAAAAAATTTCGAAAATTTTTTTTTTGTTTCCGAAAAGTCGTTCGAAAATTTGTTCGAAGGATTTTTGACTTTCCGAGAAACTGAGCGCAGTATGTTATTTCGGAGTGTCGTAGTCTGTTTGGCAGTACTGTAAATTTAAAGGTGCATTTGGTTTTTCTTGATGTTTAGTTTCTTTTTTCTCGAAAAATTGATCGAACAACTTTTCGAAAAAAAAAATTTTTCGAACATTTTTTCGGATAAATTTTTTTTCGAGAAATTTTTTCGAAATTTTTTTTCGAACCTTATTTTTCCGAGAAATTTTTTTCGAGCAACTTTTCGAAACAAAAAAATTGCGAAGGTCGTCGAAAATCACACACTGCCTCCTCCAAGTCGAAAAAAGACAAAAATTAAAAATTTTTCAAAAAGCATTTTTTCGGACTTCTGCGGAACATCGGAACCTTGTCGTTGAGCGAGCTCAAACGGATAATAGACACTTTTCTTCAGGACACACCCACCTGCCCACTAGGGGTTGGCGGCGGCGCCTCCGTCGGCGTCGTATAATCGCTGAGCAACTGCGCCGGCGCCACACTCCGCTTGTGCGCGTGATACGCCAGGCTTCTCTCGGTTCCGTTGGTCCGCGTGGCGCCGGTGGCCAAAATCATAGTGTACTTGGCATCGGGCACATATTTGAACACCGTCGGATCGTTCGCCGCACCCTCCACAGTCACGTCTGCCGAGCAGTACAAAACGCCGTCGACAAACTGGACGCGTCGATTTTCAAACAGGGCATCGACATTATTCGCAGTGGGGCGCAGATTCTGATAGTGCTCGCCGACGAGATTATAGGAGAAGGTCATGGAGAAGGGCGAGTCGGCGAAGCTGGAGCACTCGATGACACTGTTATTTCCCATGCGGCTGTTCGTCGAGAATCCCATCGCGACGTAGGTGTTCGTCGTGTTCACTGTGCCCGTGAGTTCCACATGGATCTTGTTGGGGGAGAGGACCTCCCACGATGCACGGATGTCTCCACACCCGTCCTGACAGTCGGTGGGCGAGAAGCAGCCTTTCTTGGTGCCGCACTGCGCGTCGTTGAAGCCAATATTGTCGAGTTGGTCGAGGAAGGTGAGAATGGAGACGCACGAGCCCCAGTGTTGAGTGAGACCGTTGGCGTCTGGAACATATTATTATTATAAAATTGCGTTTTGTTGGCACACTTTTAAAGGCGCGCAGACAGAGTGCTCAGGATATCTCGCCGCGCATTTGATCTCTTCCCAGTTCGATTTCAAGGCGCGAATCGAACTGACAAGAGATCAAAAGCGCGGCGAGATATCCTGAGCTCTTTGTCTGTGCGCCTTTAAAAGTGTGCGGTGGGTGTCTTCCCAGGGGGCCCTTTCTACAGTACCTCCGAGAATTTTCTCCAAATTGGCACATTTATAGAACAGAATTAGGGCTTTCGAATGGGCTATGTGGCATGCTGCGGAAATTTCTAGAACTCGAGATATTTCGCATTCGAAGGATGCGGCACCTTTCGAATGCGAATATCTCGAGTTCTAGAATTTTGTGCAGATTGCCACATAGTACGTTCGGAAGCCCCGATTCTGTTCTATAAATGAACTACCGATTCGGAGGAAATTCTCAGAGGTACTCAATGTATGTTTTTCGAAAACATCGAAATCCGAAAATTTTTCCGAAATTTTTTTGTTCGAAAAATTTTTGAAACTTTGTCTGATAAAAGGAGATCCTAAGCCAGTTATTGGTACATTTCCGACTTTCCGAAAATTCTCAAAAATCGAAAAACTCTCAGACGCGGTCATCCATGGCCTAGGATCCGACGACTCGGCCACCGGCAATCTCTCGTCACGAAAATGTCTCTTATGGTACTTTGAAGATAGAGACGATCGAATTTCAGTTGGAGTTTTGAGAATTTTCCGAAAAAAAAGTTCGAAAAAAAAAAAATCGGAAAAAAATTTCAAAAAAAAAAAATTTTTTTTTCAATTTTTGTGTTCGGATCCTAGGCCGACACCATCACCTCCAAACACGATGACGACTCACCCGAGAATCCGGCAGCGAACATCAGGTGATATCCCTGATTGCGGTTCCATTTGAAGACCTGCGGAAGGGCCTCGTCCCCGCCCACGTTCACCACTCCCTTACAGTACACCGCACCGTCGCTGACCTTTCCGATCGATTGTTGAATGAATTTGGATCGGATCGTCGGCTCTCCGACGATTCGCGCGTTCTTGAAGCCCGGATTGTAGGAGAACTTCATTGTGGGCGTGGTCTCGCCGGGCAGCTGAGAGCACTCGATGACGCTGATGTCGTTCTGAATGGAAAAATAACGATGAGAAATGGGAAATTGGGTGGAAAACTGAGTTTTTGAAATTTCGGAAAATTTATCGAAAAAAAAAATTTTCGGAAAAAATTTTCGAATCGAATTTTTTTCCGATTTTTGAGCCTGTAGTACGCTTTTGTTGTTCTAGCCGGGTAAATCGATAAAAAATGGTAAATATGTGAAAAAATTTTTTTTGAAATTTCGAGAAAAAAATTTTCGAAAATTTTTTTGAATCGACTTTTTTTTCGAATTTCGAGCCTAGAGAACGCTTTTGTTGTCCTAGACGGGTGAATCGATAAAAAATGGAAAATGTGTGAAAAAAAACTTTTTTGAAGTTTCGGAACAAAATTTCCGAAATTTTTTTTTCGGAAAATTTTCAAATTTTTATGAATTATTTTTTGTTTTGGCTCGAACAATTAATAAAAAATGAGCAAAACAAGCGAGACACTAATGTTTAAAACTTTTTGCAAAAAAAAAATTTCGGAAAATTTTCAAGGAAAAAAATTTGTTTTCGAAAAATTTTTAATTTTTTTTTTTCAGATAATTTTTCGGCCGTTAACGCACTTTCTGACAGTTAAGAATCTCGAAAACCCACCATTTTCTCATCATTCGAGAATCCCATCGCCACATACACATTCTGTGTGCTCGTCGTGTTGGCCGGGCCGAAAATCTCGAACTCTATATTATCGGTTCCCTCGATGGGTCGATACGACGCGCCGATGCCACCGTCCACATTGTAGCACGAGTCCGCTTGGGGCATCGTGCATCCCTTCGACTTGCCGCATTGCGAATCGTCGAAGCCAGAGTTCTGAATGGGAAAAAATTTCGAATTTCGGAATTTTTTTCTCTTGAAGTTTTTACACTGTATTTCCGATCTTTAATCGGTTTTGAGGGTTTCAAAATTTTTCGAAAAAAAAAATCATTTTTCGAATTATTCGAAATTTTTTTTTTTAATTTTCAAGATTTTCAGCGGATTTTTTTTCTCAATTTTTGGCAAAAGTTGATTCCAGTCGATAGACGCAAAATCCCACTAAAAACCACTCGAAAATCGGAAAAAAACGAGCAAAAATGGATTGCTGTAGTTCAAAGGTGCATGCTCGGATTTCAATTCCGATTTTTTCGATTTTCGACGATTTTTTTTCAACTTTTCGGCAGAACGGATAATAGCAAGGCTTGCTTGCGGCCTGTAGACACGAAGTCCACTGAAAACCGCTCAAAAATCGAAAAAAAAACGAGAAAAATGGGTTACTGTAGTTAAAAGGCGCATGCTTGGATTTCAATTCCAATTTTTTCGAATTTTCGCCGATTTTTGAGAAACTTTTCCGATCAAACGGAACATTTCGATAAACTTCACTGCGAAATTCCTTAAAAAATCGCAAAAAGAAAATTCTAAATTTCGAAAAATTTTGAGGTCAAAAAAATTTCATTTTTTTTAATTAAATTTTTTTTTTGAAAATTTCTCTCCACTTTCCGACTTTCGTCACTTTTTTAAACTGTACTTTTCCCTCTTTGTCGAGTTCGAATTCGAATAAAGTTCTAAAGTCATCAATTTTTTCAATTTTTCTTCGCCCCAACAACCAAATTTTTATAGTTTTGCGTGCAGATTCTCATCTTTCGGAGGAGCGTTTGAAACATCATACATTCTTCTCTCTTTTTGTCATTGTTTGATGAGTTGAGTTTGAGAAAAAAGAGGTGTGTGCGTCTTTAATCTTTCAACTTACATCGACTATTCACTGCACTGATAAGAGACGCTGTTCTATGCGCTTTGGTTCATTGACTGGGGGACGTCTCAAAACCATGGTTTTGAAGCGTCCCAAATGGTTCCGAAACGTCTCAATTGGTCTTGAAATTTTTAAAAACCACTTGGGACGTTTCGAAACCATAGGACGTTTTAAGACCAAAGGGACCTAGGGTTACGAAACGCCTTTTGGTCTTGAAACGCCCCGATAGTTCCGAAACGTCCCATTGGTTACGAAATGTCTCGATGGTTTCAAAACGACCCAACTGGTTTCTAAACGTCCCGAATAGCTAGTTTCAAAACGTCCCAAATAGTTTCCAAACGTCCCAAGTTGTTTCAAAACGTCCCGAATAGTTTCAAATTGTCCCAATGGTTTTGAAACGACCCAGGTAACTTCAAAACGCCTCAAATCGTTTCGAAACGTCCTAACTGGTTTCAAAATGTCCCCATAGTTTCAAGACATCCCAGATGGTTTCGAACCGTCCCAAATAGTTTCCAAACGACCCAAGCGGTTTCAAAACGTCCCAAATGGTTTCAAAACGTCCAAATTAGTTAGTTTCAAAACGTCCTCACCTCTGCCAACCGAACTTTCCGCGACACCGACGATTGTCCACTATGAAAACCCAACCCGGAGGCCGTCGTTTTTCCATTCGCCAGCAGGAGATAATAGTCGGCCGAAGGGTCGTACTTGAAGACGTTGGGCTCGGCGGCCGAGCCGCTCACTTTTACAATGGCCTTACAGTAGAGCTCGCCGTCTTCGAATGAGGCCGTCGTGTTGGAGAAGTGCGAGGAGTAGTCCTGCAAAAAATTAGCATGACCCGAGATTACGGTAGCGCGGTTTTTGTGTGCAGTTTGGCGTGGTGGTGTTTGCACACAACCACAAAAAATGTGCACAGACACCGCGACGGAAAAATGCGGAGAAAAAAATTTTCAAAAAAAAAATTTTTCGAAATTTTTTTTCTGCATTTTTCAGTCTCCGTAATAATGCACTGCGCCCAGTTTATTAATATAACGAAAAGTCGAAATTTTCGAATTTTTTTTCGGAAATTCGCTCGAAAAGACCTGGTGCAAGAGGAATGCAAACGCGCTCTACTGGAAGGCGCCTCCGCCTTCAAATTTCGTAGTTTTTCAAATGTTTTGGCCGATTTTTTTTTGTTTTTTCGACATCAAAGGATTGTTCACTTTCTATTATCATCACAGGTTGTTGAAAAAACTGTAAAAAATGTTCAAAACCAGAAAAAATTCAAAATGTTCGCCAAGTCCAAAAATTTCCCTGATGGAGCGCGATTGCATTTCTCTTGCAAAAAAAAACAATGGTTCACCCAAAATTTCAAATTTTCCCGCTCTAAAAGCCATTAGCACACTGCCGTACAGCGGAGTGCCGTTGTTGTCGGATAGTCGAAGGTTGGCGAATGGATAATATACAATCAGCAAAAAGGACTTTTTTTTTCGAGAAACACACAACGCAAAAATGCAGAATTTTGAAGAAAAAAAAAATTTCAAAAAAAAAATGTTTTTTTTCTCAATATTTCAAATTTTCCGGCGCGCACAATAAGTAAGACATCGAATGAGCGCTCACCCCGGGAATCCGCTGATTGCCCTTGCCCACGGCCTTATCGAACGAGAACTTCATGCTCGGCGGCTGACCACCGATGGCCGAGCACTCGATGACGGGCTCGTTGCCCATCCGATCGTCGTCCGAGAATCCGACGGCCACGTACCGCCCCCCGTTCTTATTATCCGTTGTGCTCACGAAGAGCTCCAACTCCACATGCTCGTCGTCCAACAAGTTCCACGCCACGCCCATTTCCACCGAGTCTTTCGCCTCGGGCACATGACATCCTTTTGTGATTTCGCACTGCGACGCGTCGAAGGACAAAGACACTATTATGGGTTGAATTAGAGCAAAAATGAGGAGGAATCGGGGTATCATCCTGGAAACAAATTTTTTTTTGTCGAAAAAAAATTTTTTTTTTTGAAATTAAAATTTTTTTTTGAACATGCTTCTATTATCTTTTAAAATTAGAGACCAAAAAAAATTCTTAAACAATTCAAAAAAAAACCAAGAGGAAACCGCTAATCAACAAGGAAACACTGCCTTTTTTACGTCGGGCGGGAAAAGTGGGCGGAGCCTAGAGGAAAAAGATGATAAATGTGGAGAGAGAGAGAGAGAGACAAGAGTGCAAAAAGTGCTGTGTGTGAGTGTTCCTTCGAACAGACACATCATCATTGGCAAAAAAACGTTTTTTTGGGAGGTGACAAACAGAGGGGAAAAATTGCAGATTTTAATCTGAAAATTTTTGAGTTTTCTTTGTTTGAAAATTGAACAAAAAAGAGTTTTTTACAACTGAAAAATGCGATTTAATCGGTGAGTAAAATTTGAAAAATCAAAAAAAAAAAAATTTGTTTTCGACATTTCTGGGTTTTTGAGCCGCAATTAGTGATTTTTGACTAGTAAAAATTCAATTTTTCGATTTTATTCGGATATTCCGTTAAATTACGGCGAAAAAATTGACGAAATACGTTGAAAATTGGAAAAAAACCAACGTTCCGCGAGCTCTTCTGGGGTACGTAACACGGCGACGCAAAGTTGCGGACCATTGGGAAAATCGGCGGGAATTCAAATTCTGTGATCTATTTTTTGGCGCTTTTCAGAACAGAACTGCCAAAAAAGAACCTATCCATCAAGTCTTTCCAATTTCTCCTCAATTCTCTCACTCTCTCTTCACACTTGAATTGCACGCTTAATTGACGGTGTCTGTATTCGATTGGCAGGCTTTTAAGTGGCCGGATTCGAAGGGGGAAATAAATAACAAGTGAATTGACAACAAGTCAACGAATAAATGAAACGATCAAAAGTTCTTCAAAGATTGAACGGATAATATAAACTTTTAGAGTAGAGGTATTAGCCGTTCAAAAATTTTTTAGAAAAATCAGTAAGAAGCGAATAGCAGACTGAATAAAATACACTCAAAGGAAGAGAGAGCGCGGGAAACAGGTTTAGTGTAAGAAAAAAGAAACTAATAAAAATATTAGTAGTTACATAACTACGTACAGTTGGGTTGGGGCGAGAAAAGAAAGTGACCATCACAGAAAGAAAAACACATTACGGTTTCGAAGGAAATCAGAAATCAGGGAAGCAATCACGAAGACCTGGCGCTAGAGAAATGCAAACGCGCTCCACTGGACGGCGCTTTTGCTTTCAAATTTTCAAAATCTCAAATTTTTAGTCGAATTTTTTCAATTTTTTCGACGTCAAAAGATAGCTCTCTTTCTATTATCATCACTAATGGTCGAAAAAACTGAAAAAAAACTGTCCAAAACAAGAAATTTTTCAAAATTTTCGCCAGCCTGAAAGTTTTCCCCCTGGAGCGCAATTGCATTTCTTTGGTGCCAGTACTTCATGCCTATTCTCTATTCAAAAAATTACCGAAAAAAAACGAAAAAAAATTCGGTAATTTGAAATTTTCTAAAAAATTTCAAATTTTTTGAACTTTTTTTTCAAATTTTTTTCGAAATTTTTTTGAAATTTCGAGTAAACATCGTGTGCCGTTTTCCGATTTTTGGCTCAATTCGTTAAAATTCCCAAAAATATTCAAAAAAAATATTCGAAATAACTGCAATCTCGAAAATTTCAGAAATTTTTTTCCGAAAAATCTAAATTTCTCTAAAAAATTCGAAAAATCCGGGGCGTGGCCTAATTTTTGCGGAGATTTCCGAAACAAGAGAATGGCTATAATGTGTTCATGCAAAGATCATCAAAAGGACACAAAATTTGCAAAAAAACAAGACAAAAGGAGAAACGATCCGGTTCTCACATTATTCTCACCACAATTAACTAGATATATATATGTATATGTATTTTATATCTATTATATCTATGAATATAAATTTACAACAAACAACCAACACAGTCATGCTTCGTTGTTCCCCCACCCTCAGTGTGGTGTAAACTGGCTTATGGCTTATGATGATGATGGTGGCAAATGCCAAACCATCGTATTGGCCTTGGGGCGAAGCTTTCAACGTTTATAACTCAATTCCGGTGAGAGCTAGGAAAAAGCTGTCAACTACAAAAATGTGTAAAATTTTATGCTTATTATTTTTGTAGTTGACCACTTTTTGATATCTCTTACGGGAACAGAGATACAACGTTTCTAAATTGCAAGAGGGGGGAGAGGGCGACGCGCACGCATCGAGAAGTTCTCTCTCGATGACAGAGGACAACGACAATAGAGATGTAATAGAGACGATGCAAAAAAGAAGACGTAAAGGTGTCTTCTTCTTCCTCGTCATTTTTGTTCTTCGAGATGGAGACGGGGAGGGCAAAAAGGCCCGCCGGGCAAGGGCAAACCGGTTGATTTTTCGTAGTGCTAGAGGGTGAGAGACGCAGAGAGGAAGATAGGTTTGAAGAAGAAGAAGAAGAAGCTGAAGGTGTATATACGTTGGCAACGTGTGTTTAGTATGAAAAAGTTCGGTTCAGTGTGATGATGGAAACTATAGATAGAGGAGTACAGTTTTGAAAAGCAGTTTTCGAAACGATGTTTCTACTTTCACCTGATTAATCTCGGTTCTTGTGACAGTTATGGAAAAGTTGTCAACTAACAAATTGCTCATGATAAACTGAGCAACGTTTTGTTAGTTGAACACTTTTTGATACCTGTTTCAGGAATCGAGATAATAACCAGTGAGACTGAGAGAAAAAAAAGTGAAAAAAGTACATAATAGTTCTACCGTACTTTAAAGAAAAGAATGAGTAGTTTGAAAACGAGATTTCGAATTTCGTCGGACTCCTGAAATTTTCGAAAAAGTTTTTTTTTTTCAAATTTCCAAATTTTTTTTCTCAAGAAACTTTTTTTCTCTTGAAAGTTTTCGAAAATCGACAAAGGTGAAAGTTTAAAAATGCCAATTCACCGTATTGTGATTAATGTGGGTCATTCAAAAAAAAACTTTGAAAAAATTTTTCGAACATTTTTTTCGAAAATTTTTTTTCGAACTCAATTTCCAATTCCCTTAAAAATCACACAATGATTGTAACAACCTTTTTGCCTCAATATGGCCGAGTTGCCGAATCCTCGGCCACCACAGACTTTCACCCAAGATTTTCTACAGTAGATAGTTTGTTCGAGAAATTTTTTCGAAAATTTATCAAACAACTTTTTTGAACAATTTTCGAACGACACTCCGAAATAACGCACTGCGCTCAAAGTAACGGAAAGTCGAGAAAATTTTTCGAACAACTCTTCGAATAAACTGCACCCAACGCAACTCAAAAATACTGAACCAATTGATCAAGTGGGAACAAATAGTAACTCCCCCCCCCGGCGCCTATATTTGCTCTCCCGAGTTTCGGAGGTAATTTGAAAATAAATAAAAAATGTTCTGCCCACATTTTTTCCGTCAGAAAGATCAAAACCAATGATGACAGTGACAAAGAAAAATCGGTTTCCTTTGATGAGTCATTACGAAAATAGACCGTCGGTGAGTGTCCGAAAAAAAAAATGAAGGCAAAGTTTTGGTTATTTATTTGGATGAGAATTCGAGCATTGGTTTGTACACCTGTTAGTGAGAGGGGGTACTAGGTGCAGAAAAAAGAAACGAACAAACAAGACTGACGAGTTTGCAGTGGTGGCCTAGGATCCGACAGCTAGGCCATTACAAAAAATTTTAAAGGAGCAGTGAAAATAGGCCTAACATGAGTCGAATTTTTAGTCAAGTTTAAGCAATTGAAAAAGTACCTTCCAATTACTCGATTTTTATAAAACTTGGTGAGTGTATTAAGCAACTCTAGATCTTCATTTTTGTAGTTAAAAACTTTTTACGAAAATCATAATTAAGTAAGTTAGGTTACGTTGAAGATGATGCATTTGAAAAAGTTTGAAGGTGTTATTGGTAGCTTCACTATTTGTTTCATAACTGACTCGATTTCGGTTTTCGTAAAAAGTTCTTAACTACAAAAATGAAGATCTAGAGTTATTCAATACACTTACCAAGTTTTATAAATATCGGATAACTGGAACACACTTTTTCAACTGCTCAAAAACTTTAATGTTAATATATTTCCCTTAATAAACCGGCACCCCCTTTTGACTAAATTTATTTCGGTTACTGTCACAGATATCAAAAAGTGTTCAACTAACAAATTGCTCATGATGAACTGAGCAACATTTTGTTCATTGACCATTTTTTGATACCAGTTACAGGAATCGAGATAATAACGGTCAAAGCGACGGGGGGAGGTGCGTTTTTTTACTTTTTTTTCGAATTTCAAGGCGATTTTCAGAGAACATTTACAGAACAAAGAAAAAGTCAGCGAGAACGGTATGAGTGATGACGAATCGATGTTCGTCATCTAGGGTGGAACGGAAATGAAGGACACATTCTCTTTCTCTGTGTGTGTGTTGAAACCGAAAAAGTTGATACGAAAAAAAAGAAGGAAAAGTTTAACTTCCTTTCCCTCAGCAGGTGGAAAAATGAGGAGGGGGGAAAGAAGGAACACTGGATGATGTCTTGAAGCCACTTTCGAACGCTTTTTTACAACTGGTAGATCAAAAAATTCGATTCTTCAATGTTGAGTCAATTTCGCTCCAATGTCAATATTGTCAATAGAGCGAAGTTGACTCAACATGGAAAAATTGCAGTTTTTGACCTACCAGTTGTATTTCAGAAAAATATAGGCGCGAATCTGAATAGGCTTCTCCCACTTTGAAAATTTCAAGAGGTTCTATTTTTTTAACTGGCGAGTAGATCAAATGGCAGTGGAATTGGTGAATTGTCAAAGTGGGAGGAGCCTATCGCCATGTTCCCGCCAAACGTCTCAACTGACTTCTTCGTTCAAGATTATTTCTGAATTTATAATACCAAAGCTGAAAAACCAAAAAGTGGAAATCGAAGAGCTTTTTCAGAATAGATCAAATATCCAATTTGATCTACCCAGACTGCTAGAACACTAAAACACAAAAACGTCAAACCAAAATTTAAAAAATTCGGTCTAGTTTTTCTCACGAGTGCGTGAGAGAGCAAGGTAGAGTCAAAGGTAGAGGGGTAGACTTTTCCATTTCAGAAGTAAAAAGAAAACGGAAATTGAGTATGAAATGATGATCCTTTCGGAAAAGAGAAAGGAAATGATTTTTTGAACCGGGAAAAACAATTTTTGAGAATGAGTTTTGAGAATCGGAGAATGATTCGGATGTTATAGGTGTATTCTAGTCGGATATAGTGTGGTCTCGAGAAATTTCTCAAATAATTTTTCTAGAAATTTCTCGAGGACACTCGGCTTGGAGTTACAGACGGCCAAACTTTTTCTAAACCATTGAAAACACCATAAAAACTTCGAAAAAATTTTTTCCTAATTCCTCCAGAATTTTTTTTCGAAAAATTCTTCGAGAAATTTTTCCGAACCCATGTCGAAAGTATACACTGTTTACTTCTCCGAGTAAAATAACAACCGAGACTGATTGAAAACCGAGGCGCAAGAAACTAGACAAAAAAAAACTAATCTCACAATTTTTTTGTCGAAAAATCTTTTTCGAAAAATCCTAGATTTCTGAAAATCATAAAGACCAAATTTTTTTCATGGATTCTGAATTTTGATTGACACGAAAGGAAAAGGTTCAGATTAGCCCTCTTATAATTTCAGACAAGAGAAGCTGTAAAAGTCAGCATAATTCGGTTAACTTTGAGCAGTTGAAAAAGTATGTTTCAATCACTCGATTTTCATAAAACTTGGTGAGTGTATTAAACAACTCTAGATCTTCATTTTTGTAGTTGACAACTTTCCACGAAATTCACAATCAGGTCAGTTATGTCGCGTTGAAGATGATGGACTCAAAAAAGGTGTAAAGATAGTATCGGAAGCCTTATAATTTGATTCTTAACTCAGTTGAAAGTGAGTTTTGTAAAAAGTTGTCAACTACAAAAATGAAGATCTAGAGTTGCCTAATACATTCGCCAAATTTTATAAAAATCGGAAGATTGGAACATACTTTTTCAACTGCTCAACATCGCTCATTTTTCTCTGAAAATGATTTCTCGAAAAATTTTCTTGTGTTTTTGGGGGTGAAAGTCTGTGGTGGCCTAAGATCCGGCAACTCGGTCATCTAGAGACAAAACGAGTGTTATAACCAATGTGTGATTCATGACGACATTCAAAATTGAGTTCGAAAAATTTTTCGAAAAAAAAATTTTAACCATTTTTTTTTCTTGAAATTTCTCTTCGATCATTTTATTTTGTATTATTCACTAGTATTTCATCATTTTCTCACTATTCCAAGTGTACCTCTTCTCATTGTGATTGAAAAAAATTAAAACTCAAATCCAAACTAATAAACAGACAGAAAATTGGTTTGCTCATAGACTGCTGGCTGGCTGTGCCACTTGACTCTCTCTTTTTCTCCTGTTACCACACACACATCACTTTTTTTTTCTTCAATTTTTTTTTCTCTCAACGCGTCGCGCATTCCAATTTTTCGATTCCTTTACCTGGGCTCAAAAAGTTGATGAAGGAGGAGGTTGGCAAATAAATAAACACAACTCTTCTCGCCGTCGAGCCAATACTTTTCGTATTCGAAACTCTTTTTTTTTGTTGTTGGTATTGACTAATAGAGAGAAAGACTGAAGATCACCGAAAGAATTGGTGTCTCTAGTTTAGTTCGCAGTAATTTTTTCGGTCGAAAAATGTCAATACGAACTTTTTTGATTTTCTAGATTAAAAACGAAAAAATGGATATTTTGTAGCTCAGAATCCAGAAAAATTCAGAATTTTCGAAATTTCAGAATACTCAGAAATTCAGAACCCGTAAAAATTCAGAATCCGAGAGAATTCAGAAGCCTTGAAAATTCAGAATCCGAGAGAATTCAGAAGCCTTGAAAATTCAGAATCCTCGAAATTTCATATTTCTCGAAAATTCGGAATCCATAAAATTTCAGAATCCTTGAAAATTCAGAATCCATAAAATTTCAGAATCCTCGAAATTTCAGAATCCTCGAAAATTCAGAATCCAAAGAAAGAGTTTTTTGCTTTCTTGCCATTATAAATTTTTCGAAATTTTTTTTTTTTGAAATTTTTTTTCGAAATTTTTTTTCCCGAAATTTCAAAAATGTTCGAAATTTTTTTGAAACTTCTCTTCGAAAATTGTTTAAAAACACACACTGATCATTACTCCGAAAAAAAAAAATTGCCCAAAAACTTAGAAAATTCAAAAAAAAGTTAGATCACGCCCACTTTTGCAATCCGCCGCAAGGTTTCTTCCAAAACTGTAAACCCAAAACAAACAAAAAGTGGAAACCGATAAAAACCAAAAAAAAGTGGGCGTGGCCAAACGAAAAGCAAGTCTATTTCCGACTAGATAGACAGGGGGAAAGTGATTCATTATGGCGCTATTATGGATTCTAGATTCTAGACCATATTATAGTCACTAGATGCATCCCATAAATCATCGCTTCATCCTTTTTGTTCCGAGTAGGAAAATTGGCCAAATTGGAAGAGAAAGTCTGGCAGATTTCCTCGTCCATTCGACCTCAGTTGTTCCTCGAAATTTTCAAGTTGAAAACCAAAACCAAGGCAAGGAAAATGGTGACAAATCATTCGACTAGTCATTTCGTAGGTTGTAGTGCCTCCCTTTTCCCTCGATTTCCAAGAAAGAGAGAGAGAGAGAGAGCAAAGAACACTCAACAAGTGGAGACAATGGAGCTTGAGCTCACGTTCATTTTACAGACAGTTTCGTAAGGGGGAGAGAGGAGCAGAGGGGCAAACATCGAATAGGGGAGATGCAACGAAGATTGGGTTTCGAGTCTGATAATAAGTTAAAAGTGTTGTTCCAAAAATTTTTGGGGAAAGCGATTAAAGGATTCAAAAAAGGACGGGAACCGGAGGGAACAGAGTGGGGACACATGATAAATAATCAAGAAAAAGAGGAAAATGGTTAGAACATCATTTGAAAACTGTATTAGTCTCATTGATTCGACGACACCTCCATCGGCTCATCAACGGCGTTCTCTGTGGCGGTGGGCACTGGCGCTGGCGGCAGCGCCGGGTACTGTTTGATGACGCGAGCCTCGTAGAGCAACACGTAGGCGCTGTGCCAGTCGCCGCCGCCCGACGTCTTCAGAATCGCCTCCTCGTCGACGAGCGTCACGTTCTCGTCGTCGAACAGACGCCACTTGTTGTCCTCGGTGGAGCGAAGCCACGCGACGTAGTGACCGTCTTGAGACGAGCGACCTTTGTGCGTGATGATGCCCTGGAAGAGGAACTGTGTGTGATTATTCTAGGCACTTCGCGATGAGAGTCAATCCTAGGCACCGCGTGTGCAGAAAAAGGGGCGGAGCTTCAAGGTTAGATCCAGATGCATCGGATGGCCGAATCTTGTCGGATCCTAGGCCAGGAATGACCATTTTGGCAGGCCATGAAAAGAAGCCAGCCCTGGCCTAGGATCCTCGACAAAACTCGCCCACCAGCGATATTTCACCGTGAGGCCCCGCCCCTTTTTTGGCTTATCGTAGTTTTGAGTCGATTTGCAGAGAACGATAAGGCTTCAAAGTTGAGTTTCTGATGACTTTTCAAGTTTTCAAGTTTTCAAGTTAATTTTTAGCGTTTCTGACAAAAAAAGGCTTCCCAGACATCTCAAAATCTCAAAAAAAAAAAAAACTATAAAATGCGCCTGCAAGAGTCTTGTCGAATTCTAGACCAGCGATGACTTGAGATCACCATATCGTCGTAGGAATGTGGACACGCCTAGGCCACGCCCCCCTAAACACAATGGGCGTGGCCAAAAAAAGCGAAAAAATCTCTTTACCTTCAACTCGTAGAACCCAGAGTTGTTCGAGCCCGAATCGTCCTCAAACTCGGTCGGCAGCGCGACGCCGTCGTCGAAAATCTTCTCGGCCAACTCCTTGTCCAGCACCTTCTTCCGCAGCTCTCTCTCCAGCTTGGCGTCCTCCTCGAGCTTAATGTCGGCGCGACGCGCGCTCAACTTCTCCTTGAGCTCCGCGGTGCACAAATCGTACGCGTCGAGCGACATCGGGAACTGCACCGACTTGAGAATCTTCGCATTGGTCTTCGACGACTCTTTGAAGAAGAATCGATTGATGTTGACGGTCAGGTACTTGGGAAGACGCGAGATTAGCGTGTGATTCTGCCACTTGGCGTCTCGCCCGAGCTGCGCGCTGTGCCGCTGCACCTCCTGCTCGAAGCCCGCCTTGATGCCCGTCTGCAGGAAGCGAACGTCCTGATTCACGTAGCACGTCAGTTGATTCGCCGTCTCCACTTTGGTCTCCGCCACCTCGTCGGTCTCCTCGCAACGGCACGTGTTCTCGGTGCGAATCTTGAACAGCTTCTCGATGGGATAGCCGGCGGCGCCGTAGAATCGCGTCATGTTGCTCATCAGGGCGACGAAGCACTCGTTCGCGTCCTGCTGCTTGAACTTCTCGAATTGCGGAAACGACTCGGAGAGACTCTGAAAAATTGGTGTTGAGAAATGCTCCGACATAGTTAAAAGGCTCGAAATTTCCTCTATAGCGCCATATCAACGGTTTTCGTGGTGGGATATCTCGGGAACCAAAAATGCTCCAAAAAAGTTGTCAACAGACAAAATGCAGATCACAATGAGATTTATAGATTGAGAAACAGAGCTGACTAGGAAGTCACTCGGACAATGCCTAAAGTTACAATGTGTGTCCTATATTATCGGAAATCTGAAAAAAATCCAAATCGATTGGTATACTTTGTTTCTGCGATGACCTTTAGATTCTTGGGAGAACCGGGTTGCCAGCAGTGAAACTTGGTTTTTTTGCACTGGAATTCACGAATTTCAATTCAAATGAACGAATTTTCCCTACTTACAACCCGGTTCTCCCGCAAATCTGAAGGTCATCGCAGAAACAGAGTATACCAAACGATTGAGATTCTTTCCAGGCTTCCGATGATATAGGACACATATTGTAAGTTCAGGCATTGTCCGGGCGACTTCTTAGTCTGCTCTGTGTCCCAATCTATGGATCTCATTGTGATATACATTTAGGTCTGTTGACAACTCTTTTGGAGCATTTTAGGGTCCCGAGATATCTCACCGCGAAAACGCTGATTTACGGTACAATAGAGGAACCGGGCGATTCGAGAACATTTTGACTGTTTTCTGTCTGATATTTGAAGTCTACACCTGATTACACTTTTTAATGAGAAAAATTGTTATTTTAAAAGCGATTCTCTCCACTTAAAACTCACAATAATCGAAGCGAACGGCTTGATCGGATCGCCCTTACTACGCAACGCGCTATCCTTATCGCGAAGCTGATTGAGCAGTGTCGCCAGATTATGGCAGAGTCTATCGTTCTGCTCGCGAATCTTAATCTCCTCTGCAGGCTTGAGAATCAGCTCGTTGACCTCCTTGAGCATTTGCATGCACGAGTTGAAGTAGCACGTGTTGCCGAGGTTGGCGAGTCCGCACGGGTAGAGACTGGCGATCTCCTCGGCCTGCTGATCGCGGTGCTGTTTCTTGGTCTCCAGGACCGACGGCGCTTTAGGGATTTCGCCGATGCTGAAAATATCGAGTTTTTGCTTCCAGAAGTTTCCCCCAGACACCCACGAGCCCATCATCATGATCGTCATGTTCTCCTTCAACGCGATGCCCTCCCAATCGTCGTCGCCCAACGTCCGTCCCATGATCACAACCTTCTGTCGCTCGGGAAGCACCTGAGTCAGCGCGAACAACTGCGCCTTGAACACCAGCGGACTCGCCGCCGTGTCAATCTCCACGACGTACTTCTCCTTCTGCCACTTGACGTTCACAATTGGCATCGTTTCTGGAAATAGGGTTTTCAGTGATTTTGCAGATTAAATCAATTAAAAACACGGAAAAAAAAGCGAAAATTGGTTCAAAAACGACCAAAAACGGAAATTCAAACTTTTCGAAGAATACCCCGTTTTCAGCAGTTTTTTCTTCTATTTTCCAGAAGATTTCACTGTGACTCGCTCAGAATTAAAAAATCTATCGAAAAATTCAACTTTTCCACAAAAAAAACGACGAAAATCCGACAGGAGGAAGGCCGAAAAATGCGATTTGAAATTCGCGATGACAAAAAAGCATGGCGCGTTTTTGGTGTCACTAGAAGTGCGTCAGCAACGCTTGCTGGCGCACTTTCTCTTCGGGTCATTTTTCGTTGGATTTTCATGGAAAAACTTCGGATTTCGACGAATTTGGGCTGGAAAAGTGCGAGAAAACCGAAAAAAGTGAGAAAAATGCAAGAAAAACTGAATAAAGTAACAGGAATTTCAGATTTTCGAGGATTTCGCTCAGGCCAAGGGAAGGAAACACTTTGAAAATCAGGGGAAAAATCTAATCTGAAAATCTAATCTCAGAGAGATTTCTCAGCTTCCTGAAGACGTCGCCGGGGCTTTCACTTTGGGTCTTCCGTGTCAACATGAAGAGCGGACGAAATAATTATATGAATCGATGAAATTTTTCGAATTTTGAATTTTGAAATTTCCAATTTTTTTCGAATTTTTTGAATTTTTTTCAACTTTTAAAGACGATTTTTTTCAATTTTTATAGTCAAAAAGACTAAGCAAATTGCAGGGAATTCAAAAAATTTGGATTTGGCGGAAAATTTTTTTTCGAAAAAACATTTTTTTTTCGAACTTTTTTTTTGTTATTATCTGTTCAAAAAATTCCCCTCCAAAAAAAGCGCACTTCCCTTGCTTTATTATGTGTGTGTCTGTATTTGCGCCACGTTTCTGTCTGTTTTTCTTTTCTTTTTTTTCCTCTGCGTCTCTCTCGTTCTCTCACTCTCTCTCTCTCGCCTCTCTCTTTGCCTTATACAGCATCGTGTCTTTTTCGAAAGTTGTTTTTCGGGATTTTTAAAAATCTCGCTTTGTCTCTCTATTATCTGTTCGTGTAATTACTGTATTTTCAGGTTATAGACCTCAAAAAATACACAACAACGATGCTAAAAAGGCCGGGAGAGTATGAGCCGCCGTTGGGCAAAATTTGGACCAGGTGAGCGGGAATTTGAAATTTTTAGAATAATTTTTGAAGATTTGAATCGCGGAAAACAGAAATCAGCTCAAAAATCCGGTCGGAAAATTTTTTAATTGAAAAAAAAATTTCGAAAATTTTTTTTTTTCAAACTTTTTTTTCAAAAATTTTGGCCAATTTTGAGATAATTTTCAATAGTATTGACACCAAACAACAATGTCTCGGAAAAAAACTACGAAAAAAAAAATTATGACCAAAAAAAAAATTTTTTTGTTCGAAAATTTTTGAAATTTTTTTTTCAGAGCCGAATCTCGAATGTGGACGATCACAATGTTCAGTGGGACATGTGTGCTTTACGCCGCACGCGCCAGTCTTCCGATTTGTGCCGCTGCGGTGGCCAAGGAGTTCGCCTGGAACAAGACGGACTCGGTAGGCGGGGAGGAGGAGGGGTTTTTGGCTTTTTGGCGCGCTTTTCTGCGTCGTTGGTAGATCAAAAATGAATTCTTTGATCTACCAGTCATTTTTCAGCTCCAACCGATAAATAATAATTTTTTGATCTACCCCGTTCAATTTTACGTTTTGCGCGCTTTTCGAGCACTGGTAGATCAAAATCCCGTTTGATCTACCAGTGCTGTTTTTGCCAATAGGGGAGGTCAAAAAGGAGTTTTGATCTACCCGCAGTTTTTGAGGCAAAATGCGTTTTTGGTAGAACAAAAATCGAATTCTCCAGTTTTTGATCTACAAACGTCGGAAAAAGCCCGCGAAAAACAACTTTACAGTTTGGCGCGCCTTTTTCAGACAGTGGTAGATCAAATTCAATTTTTTGATCTGTTGGTGCGAAAATTCGAATTTCGTGCGCTTTTCCTTAGTAGATCAAAGCTCTGGAAAGTTTGCTGCCTTGTTCCCGCGCTTTTGAGAAAGTTGGTAGATCAAAACCACTTTTAACCCAATTTTGGGTTTGGCGCGCACTAGTAGATCAAAAATCGAAAGTTCCAAGGTTTGATCTACCAGTTCTCCAAAAAGCGCGCCAAAACTGGTTTTTAGCAGTGGTAGATCAAAAAAGGAATTCCCATTTTTTGATCTACCATGTGTCAGAAGACCCGCGAAAACTGGAAATTTTCAGGGCACCGTCCTCTCGTGCTTCTTCTGGGGCTACGCGCTGACGCAAGTGTTCGCCGGACGCATCGCCGACAAGTATGGCGCCGAGAAGGTAGATCAAAAAGTTTTTCTTCAAATTTTCTCCGAATCTCAGATCCTGCCCTACTCGAGTCTCGCGTGGACCATGATCACGTTCTTCACACCGCACCTGTTCGACTTCGCCTACTGGACCAACTGTCCGCTGGTCGTCCTATTAACTGTTCGAGTGTTGACGGGCGTCTGTCAGGCGTTCCACATTCCGTCCCTTGCCTCCATTGTATCGAAACATTTGGCCGCCGCCGACAAGGGCCGCGTCTTTGGCATCGTTCTCGCAGGTGTGTGCACTTTTTCAGACACTGGTAGATCAAAAAGTCCAATTTAGTTGAGTTTCTAATCTACTAGTGAGAGATTGGTTTTTGCTCGAGCACTGGTAGATCAAAAAATTGATCATTGAATCTTGAGTTGAATTTGATCTACCCGGAAAAAAGTTTATCGAGAGAAAGTCACTGGTAGATCAAAAGTTGCAAATGCGAGTTTTTGATCTACCAATGCAATCCAATGGTGCCACACCCAAACTTTAGCACTGGTAGATCAAAAGTTGAAAATTCGGACTCTTTGATCTACCAGTCGCAAAAACGTTTTTCGCGCGCTTTTTCCAGCACTGGTAGATCAGAAAGGTTCACGATCCGATTTTTGATCTACCAGTTGTAAAAACGGGATTTCCCGCGCTTAGATCTGGTCGATCAAAAACCAGAGATTCGATCTACCATAGTCAAATGTGCTGGTTTCAATTACTAGTGGGTCAGAATGCTAAAATTCGAAGTTTTGATCTACCCGCTAGACTGGTAGATCAAATTTTGGGGTTTTGATCTACCAGTGTTACATATAGCCCGCGAAAACCATTTTCAACCCATTATTTCTTCCAGGCTCCCACTGGGGAACGGTGCTCGCCGGCGCAATCGGAAGCATCCTCATTGAGTGGATCGGCTGGCGATCGTTGTTCCAATTCGTCGGAATTCTCTCGCTCGTGTGGTGCTGGATGTTCCGATGGGTTTTGGACAAGAAGACGGTGGGAGGAGGTGGGCGGAGCTCCCCGCAGCCCGATGAGGACGTGCTGCTGGATAAGAAACATGTAAGAGAGTCTTCGCGCGCTTTTCGAGGCGGTGGGGTAGATCAAAAGTCGAGGTTTTTTTGGTCTACCGGGTGGCAATTTTTACCCATTTTATGTTTAGCTCGCCAATTTTTGACACCGGTAGATCAAAAATTGAATCATCGAAACGCGCGCCAAATCTATTTTCCAGCTCACTCAAAATGAATTGATCAGATTTGTGATCTACCGGCGCGGGGAACGATTTTCGCGCGTGTTCGGTAGATCAAAAATTCAAGTTTTGAGTTTTTGACCTACCGACGCTGGAAAACGCGCGAAGGCGCATCGCCGGCCATGATAGTCATTTTCGCGCGTTTTTTCCAGTGACAGTAGATCAGAAATGTGAACGCTAACTTTCGCGCGTTTTTTCCCAGTGCTGATAGATCAAAAATTGAAAATTTCGAGTTTCCGATCTTCCAGGACACCATCGAATCGCATCTCTCCGCGAACACACCAGCCGCCTCGGTCCCGTGGGGCACCCTATTCCGGCATCCGGCGTTCTGGGCCGCCGCCGTCGCCCAGTACACCGGCGGCAACTCGTACTCGATCCTCTTCAACTGGCTTCCCTCCTACTTCCACGAGACGTTTCCCACTGCCAAGGGCGTCGTCTACAATGTCGTCCCGTCGCTGGCGATCGTCGTCACGTCGCTCGTGGCGCCGGTGATGGCGTCGAGGGCGCTGGCCGAGGGTCGAACGGTGACCTACACGAGGAAACTGATGGAGGGCGCGAGTCTGATGGGCATCGCGTTTTGTCTGATGCTGGTGCCGATGACGTCGTCGTTCTGGCTCTCGCTTCTGATCTTCACTATGGCCATGGCGGCGAGAGGACTGCATCATGGGGGTGTGTCGGTGAATCCGCACGATTTTGCGCCGAATCACGCTGGATCTGTGTTTGGTAAGTGGTCTCTTCGACGTGAAGAAGACGAAGCTGACGGAGAAAGTGCCTAGGTGGTGGCCTAGGATCCGACAAAACTCTGCCATGGTATGAGAATAGCAGTTATTGTACTTTAGAGGAACATGGTCGAATTCACAGCGTGACGAAAGGGTTGGCCATAATTGTATCCCTATTGGTGATTTTCAGTGCAAAATGAGCCAACTTTGAGCAGTTGAAAAAATATGTTCCAATCATTCGATTTCTTTTAGAACTTGATGAGTGTATTAAACAACTCTTGATCTTCATTTTTGTAGTTAACAATTTTCTATGAAAACTGCTGTGAAGTGAGCTACGTTGCGCTGTGCAAACTTCCATCGTTTTTCGGACCGATGATCCTAAACGCGGTGTAACTCCCTTCACAGCGATTTTCGTAAAAAGTTGTCAACTACAAAAATGAAGATCTAGAGTTGCTTAATACACTCACCAAGTTTTATAGAAATCGATTGATTGGAACATACTTTTTGAACTGCCAAAAGTTGACCATTTTGCACTGAAAATCGCCAAAATGGATAGAATTATGGCCAGCACTGTTTTTCGATTCTCAAGGGTCCTTCTCCACGTCGCCTTCTCTCTTTAGTCAAGCTATGAGTTCAAACAAGATTCTCTCTAAAGTACAATGTCTGCTATTCTCGTATCACGGCCTGTGTTTTGTCGGATCCTAGGCCACCACCGAAAACTCTCACAACAAACATTCTTTGCAGGAGTCTTCAACGCGTGCGGCGCCATCACCGGCTTCGTCGGCGTCTACATCGCCGGCCACATTCTGGAGGCGACCAACAACAACTGGTCCTACGTGTTCGTTGTCACTGCCGCGCAATGTGTCGTCGGAGCAGTGGTGTACTCACTGCTCGGCACCGGACAGAAAATTATTTAAATTCTGTTGTTTTTCTTTTCTTTTTGTTGCTTGAAATCGAAATTTTTTATTGGTTTTTGAGACGTTTCAAAACCGATTTTTCAGGCTTAAAAGTAGTTTTTAACGATGAGCAATGATGTTTTTCGAGCTTCTCGTGGTCGATTTAATGGTATCCGATCAAAAGAAAAATTTTTTTGTTTCGACCTAAAATAATTTTTTTTTTCCACCCAAAAAAAAAAAAATTTTTTTTACTTTGATGCTACGAAATCGATCACGAGGAATCCAAAAAACACACTCGTTTAAGCTGAGCAATCGGTTTCGAAAGCGGCGTTCCCGCTTGTATTCTTGTTCCATGAGCGACACGTGTAACTAGGTTTTAGTCGATTCTCTTTTTTCTCTCTGGATAATTTTTTCTTTCCCGAAATCGCTTGCCGTTGGGGGTCTCCTGAATCCCTCCAGTTTATTGCCTTTCCATATTATTATCATAATGTGATGATTACGATTTTTAGCTGTTGAAATGTGTGCTTCTCACTTTTCCCCCACTTCATTCTCTCCCCCCGGGTGTTTCAACGTCTTTGTGATTCCATCTGTTTTTCTATTGATGAATAAATGTGCATTCATTCAAATTTATCAAAATATATTCAATTCAACATCGAAAAATATACAAAAATCAGATTCCCAAATAGGCCTTGGCGATTTTCAGCGAGTCGGCCAGGTCCAACTGCTTCATGTTGGCCGCGTGCTCGCGGAGCTCCGAGTAGAGGGCCGTGGAGCTGAAAATGATTGGGTTTATGTAGTGGCCTAGGATCCGGCAACTCGGCCATTGGGATTTTCGCAGTGAAATTTTGAAATTTTTTTTTGAAAGAACTCGAAAATAGGCTGAAAATCGCTTGAAAGTCGGAAAAAATCGAGAAGAAAAATCAAAAATGCTCGAAATTTTCTACCTTACTTTAAAGGAACATGCTCGAAAATATATTTAAAAACAATTTTTCCGAAAAGTTGTTCGAAAAACTTTTCAAATTTTCCGAAAAAAAACGAAACATCAAGAAAAAAACAGATGCGCCTTTAAATTTACAGTACTGCCAGACAGAATACGACACTCCGAAACAACGCAAAAATTTCGAAAATTTTTGAAATTTTTTTTTCGAAATGCAAAGAGCCATTGTCCAGTGGAGCGCGATTGCATTTTTCTTCAAATTTCAAAAAATTGCTTACAGATAGCGTTCTCCGAAGCTGTTCACAGTGGTGACAATCAGTTTTCCCTTGTTCTCCGGCCTCTCCGCGAGTTGAACGGCCGCACAGACGTTGGCGCCGGACGAGATGCCGCCCAGAATCGACTCCTCATCGGCCAACCGTTTGGCCATGGCGATTGCGTCATCCGAGTGAACACGGAGGGCCTCCGTGAACAGATTCAAATCGAGAACGTCTGGGATCATTCCGGTGCCCATTCCTGGAAAAAAAATTTGCGTCATTTTTGATCTACCAAATGGCACTGGTAGATCAAAAACTCGAAATTCTCTTTTTTTAATCTACCAGTGCAAGTAGTCACGGGTAGATCAAATTTTACTTGATTTTCGTAGAACCAGATTTTTG
This sequence comes from Caenorhabditis sp. 40 LS-2015, assembly GCA_900536305.3. Lineage (NCBI taxonomy): Eukaryota > Metazoa > Nematoda > Chromadorea > Rhabditida > Rhabditidae > Caenorhabditis > Caenorhabditis tribulationis. Next base: position 64,380 of record LR543633.1, on the reverse strand, counting down.
ATCTACCAACGCGAAAATTTCTAGACACTGCTCTAGACGTGGGAAAATGTGAGTTTTTGATCTACCAATGTGTTTGCGTTTTTAAAGTCACTGGTAGATCAAAAAACTCCGAAAAAGTTAAAATTGATCTACCAGTGCACATTTTGTGTCGCACGCTTTTTTGAGCACTTGTAGATCAAAAAATAATTAGTGGTCGAAATTTGATTTTTGATCTACCAGTGCAAAAACTGACTTCTCGTTTTTTTTAAAGTCACTGCTAGATCAAAAATTCGAAAAATTTTGTTTTTGATCTACCAGCGCACTAGAAGATTTTCGCGCGCTTTCAAAGTCACTGGTAGATCAAAAACTTGAAAATTCGTGTTTTTGATCTACTAGCGCACTTTCAAAATCGCTGGTAGATCAAAATCGAAAAAACTTAATTTTTGATCTACCAGTGCTGAAATTGGCGCCAAAAACCCCAAACTTTTTTTCTCACCTTGAATCTTGTGTGGACTGTGTGGGAGACCGTTGATCACGGAGCTCTCAAACGGCTCCACCGGGTACACCTTGACATTCGGATTCTTCTCCTTCAAAAACCGTCCGACGCCGGTGCAAGTGCCGCCGGAGCCGACGCCGAAACAAACAATGTCCACTTTGCCCTGCGTCTGCCGCCAGATTTCCGGTCCCGTCGTCTTGTAGTGAGCCTCCGGGTTGGCCGGGTTTCCGAACTGATTCAGAATGTAGGCGTTGGGAATCGCGTCGCGCAGTTGCTCGGCCCTCTCGACGGCTCCTTTCACGGCGGTCGCCGGATCGGTGAGAATCACCTCGGCGCCGTACGCCTTCAGAAGGCACCGACGCTCGATGCTCATCGAGGCGGGCATCGTGAGGATGACCTTGTAGCCGCGCAGTTTGCCGCAATAGGCGAGTGCGATGCCCATGTTGCCGCTGGTCGGCTCGATGAGCACCGTTTTGCCCGGATGGATCAAGCCGGCCTTTTCGGCAGAGTCGATCATGTTGAACGCGATACGATCCTTGACCGAGCACGCTGGGTTCATGTACTCCACTTTGACGGCGATCGACGCGTCGAGTCCTTTGCCGATCTTGTTGAGCTTCAGGAGAGGCGTGTTGCCGATCAGCTCGCCGCCGGTTTCGACCATCAAATCGCGAGACATTTTTTGGTTGGGGAAGTTTTTTGGGGGGTCCTGGAAAAAATACGAATTTTGAAAGTTGCAGTGTGGGATTTTCGACGACAATCGAAATATTTTTCGAGAAAAGAAAAACGAAACTTTAAAAAAAAGGGCCTTAAAATTTACAGTACTGCCTAGCAAACTACGACACTCCCAAATAACGCACTGCGCCAATTTGACGGAAAGTCAAAATTTTTCGAAAAATTTTCTTGGAGAAAATTCCGAGAAAATCGAAAATTTTTTTTCGAAAAACACTCATTGGAAAATTGCGAAAATTGTGGGAGAAGGTTTGCGCGCGCTATTCTAGCACCAGTAGATCAAAAATCTAATTTTTCATCTTCAAATTGTTTTTGATCTACCGGTGGTGAAAAAACACGAACAAACATGTTCCTTTAAAGTACGGTAGCGCGTTTTTTTTCAATTTTTGTCGATTTCCAGGTTTTTCTTTCGGATTTTACTGAAGGAAAAACTAACATTTTTTTCAAAAATTTTGTCACGAAAAAACGCCGAAAAATGCGAAAAAGCACCTCGAAAACCAAGCATTCTCCTCTAAAGTACGCTAATAGCTCGATTTTCCCGATTTTGACGATTTTCGAAATTTTTTTCGGTATTTTTCGGCAAAAAATTTTCTAACATCTTCTTTTTGAGAAAAAGCGAAAATTGTTTCTGCCGGGAAAATAGACAAAAGACAAAAAAAACACATGGTTCTAAAATTGTTCAACCATGTAACAAAAAAACAAATAAGAAGTAGTGAGATGACCTTGTACGATAAATCAATCGCTATTTATATACCCAAGTGTCTACGTGCGTTTTCTCTAACAACACTACAGAAGACTCCGCCCACTTTATAGATACAAATTGCTCTCGTGTGGGCCATGAGGGAACTGTGATGTTTTTGTTTCTCATTTATCATCATTCGGAAGATAACGTCTTCTGGAGACGTCTGCGTCTCTTCTCTCTAATGATCGGCGGCGATTTTTGGAACAGAGACGAGATAAGGAATTGAGAGTGTCTACGTGCGGATTGGAAGATTTTTTTTTTGTCGTCGTTGAAAATGAATGAGAAAATTGAGGTTTATGATGGCCTAGGATCCGACAACTCGGCCGTGGAGCTTTTTTTCGATATTCGAAGCTAACGTACTTTGAAGGAACATGGTCAATTTGTGCCAGTTTTTCCGCTTAAAAAAATTATTTCGAGAAAATTTTCGAACTATTTTTCGAGAAAAAAAACGAAATTTCAAGGAAGAAACAAATGCGCCTTTAAATTTACAGTACTTCCAAGCAGACTACGACACTCCGAAATAACGCACTGAAGCTCGAAAAATTTTCGAACCATTTTTTCGAAAAAAAATTTCCAAAAAACACACTTCTCGATAATCGACAAAAAATTTGTGCTACCGTACTTTAAAGGAGCATGCTCAAATTTCAAGTGGATTTTTTTTCCATTTTTTGTCGGTTTTTCAGCGATTTTCTTCGACTTTTCCGATAGATTGGACAGTTTCACACTTTCTTCGAGTGCGAAGTTCAAATTTTGCAATTTTCAGCCGTCGATTCCAAAATTTTTCGAGTGTTCCTTCCCCCCGCCAATCGTGTCATCCTTTGATCTCTAGAATAGAACACAAAGTACAAATCAGCCTACGTGACAGTTTGCAGACAGATTTCTATCAGAATCTGCGAACGTGCCTAATGAATTGTCATCATTTTTCTCTTTATCTTCTTCGTCTGATTCTTTCCTACTGTCTCGACACACAAACACACAACGCTCACCTCCCCCCTTCTCTCGCCGCCGCCGCTTTCTCGCCACGAAACGCGCACTCTTGTGTACGCCCTCTGCTCGTCTCTCTCAACTGTTGCCCGCGTGGTGTTGTGGTAGTGGCGCGGTGCGGTGTGCGCCGCGTCGCTGGTTCGACACCGTGCCCCTTCGTAACTGTGATCGAAAGTCGGGTGCTAGACTGTAAGTGAGGAATATCATAACCTGACAATGCTGCCTTCCTTCTGAGTTACTTTTGCTTCTTTTTCTTTGTTTTTTTTTATTGCAGACTTAAACTAGGTTGAGATCGAACTTTGATTATCACAGGTTCAAAATAAAAAAAGGAATTTCCGAAAATATACAGACAAATTTCAGTTTGAAAAAAAAGTTAAGATAGAAGTTTTAAATCTCATAGAATCCGATATACACCTCATTTGGGGGTGGATTCACGACGTCCTCCAGAAACTGCTGCACTCGATTGTTCGTTTGACAAGAAGTGAAGAGCCAGTGAGCCCAGTCTTTGGCTCTCTGAAACAGAAAAATTGCCTAATAGGAGTTCTACTCTGGGTTACTGTACCTGGGTGACTTGATTATTTTCCAGGGCATTCTGGATTTCCTGAACGACGTCATCTCGAATATTCCGATTATCTGAAGAGATGTCGTTTCGGCGAAGATAGAGGGTGGTCAGAATCCGAATTGCAGATTTATAGCATGGGCAGGATGGATTGAAGATGTGGGGTCTGGAAAATGAAAGTATGGGTCTTGACACGAAAACAAAACAATCATAACTCAATTAGATTTGGTGAGAAACTGATGAAAATTACGTCAATGTACTCAGTAGATTAGTGCGGTCAGAATGAGTATAATCATGACTTCATTTGGAAAAATTTCAACTTTTTTGGGTCTCGCCGCGAAAAAACAAAAACTATCATAACTCGATTCATTTTGGTCTTGAACTGATGAGAAATACATCACTAAATTTGAAATCTCTAGACGGTTCGAATGAATATAATCACGACAGTTTTTTTGAAAATTTACGATTTTTGGGTCTCGCCACGAAAATACAAAAACGATCATAACTCGGTTCGATCTGGTTCAAAAGCGAAAAAAACTATGAAAATGTGTTTAAAACCTGAAAATAGTTCGATTGAGTATAATCAAGACTGGTTTTTAAGAATTTCGATTTTTTGGGTCTCGCCACGAAAATTCAAAAAAGTATATAAACTCACACAACAGCCATAATTCTCTGTTCCTTGAAAAACTCGTCAATTCCCTCTGGCATAGTCTGTGAAGCAATCGATACCAGCACTTTGAAAATCTCCGATAGATAGTGAGAGTTCGCATGGAAGATTCGGGAGTTGTGCACCAAAAGTGTTGTCAGAAAACAGTCGGTGACAATCGGATGCTCCTCAGCGGCTAGTAGACGTTGGAGCACAAACAAAAAGTGCAGAAAATATTCGGAATTCTCTCGATTTTCGAATCCCCGCGCCGCTTCCGCAAGAGCAATCTTCCAGCTATGGTTGGCTCGGAATTCGTGAAGTTTCTGCTCGGGAATCAGGAACATGTACTTGTACAAAATTCGAATCGAGGTCTGGAAAATCCTCGAATCGGGGTCCGGACACCTCTGGACCATGCCAGCTGCACGATCCCAAATCAGATCCTTGTTGCTCAGGGAAAGCGAGTAGATCTCGAAGTTGAGCAGAATCTCCCAGAGGGAAATCTGATGAAACTGGGACGAGGAGATTCTCCAGTAGACTGGAGAGAGGAGGAGTTTGGTGAGGCATTGCCGCTGTTGAGCGGTGAAGATTTTGAGGCGGAGAGGGAATCTGAAAAAAGTTTCAAGGGTGAACACAGAGTGATTAGTTTGTATTTTTCGAAAAAATTTTTTTCGAAACTCCGCCTAGTCTTTTTTTCACATCTTCGGAAAGTGTCTCCACAAATTTTGAACACGATATCGTCACTTTGAATCGAGTTAAGAGAGAAACCGGTTTTCGTAGCGAAACCCAAAAAATGATCAATTCTCAAAAATAGGTCGTGATTGTATTCATTTTGACCGCATTGAAATTTTAATTTGATTGATGCAACTTTCATCAGTTTCTGATGGAAATCAATGGAGTTATGATCGTTTTTGCATTTTCGTGGTGAGACCAGAAAAATTGAGAAAATTTTTAAGTTGGTCATGATTATATTCATTCTGATCGCGTCAATTTTTTAGTTTGTTTGATGTAAATTTCGACAAATTCTGATTAAAATGAATCGAGTTATGATCGTTTTTCCTCTTTTCGTGTCAAGACCCAAAATATGAATAAAATTCAAAAATAGTCGTGAGTGCACTCATTTTGACCGCATTGAAATTTCAATTCGATTGATGCAGTTTTCATCAGTTTCTGATGAAAATCAATCGAGTTATGATCGTTTTTGTATTTTCGTGGTGAGACCCAAAAAATTGAAAATTCTTCAAAGTACGTCATGATTATACTCATTCTGACCGCAGCGATCTGCTGAAGTTATTAATGTAACTGTCATCACGTTTCGATGAAAACTGAGAAAGTTATGGTCTCAAAATTGGGAGTACTGTGGAGCTACTCACCTGCACATGATCATCAAGAATCGATCCGTAGACTCTCTAATTCTCTCCTCATCCAAATGTTCTCTCATCACCATCAGAATCACATCCAGAATGCTCCTGGACTCGTGCTCGGTGAGCAACTCAGAATCGGAGAGCAGCTCCACAAGTTTGAAGAGTTGTTGAAGAGCAAGAAGGAGAGTTTCGGAGCAAAAATTTTCGGAATCCGAGAAATATTCGATGGAGAGGAGCAGTTGAGGAAGGGTGTCACTCCGAAGGATCCTCAAACTCCGGAAGTCAATCGATAGTTGATTGAAGTCCAAATCGATTCCTGGAAAATCTGAGCAGGGGATACATTTTTTTTCCGAATTCCGCGGGCTCACTCATCCAGTGTCGAAAAAAAATGCCGATAACAATTTTTCGGAAAATTTTTAGAAATTTTTTTTTTCGAAAATTTTTTCGAAGGTCGTCAAAGATCACACACTGCACTTACCAACCAAACCAATCGTGGCGAGTTTCCGGTGACTTTTAGCGAGGTTTTTGAGATTTTCGAAAGTCACAAAATTTTTCGAAATATTCAAAAACTCAAGCTTCTGGAGCACCATTCCCCTCTCAACGCCATCGAAGAAGAATCGAACGTTTTCACTTTCCGACCCAACCAAACTGAGTTTTTTCAAATTTTTCAGTCGGAAAATGACCATGAAACTTTCTCGATTCTCAATCTTGGTTCCATTGAGAGTCAGCACTTCCAGATGTGTCAATAATGGAATTCCAGCCAAGTTTTTGACATTTGTTTCCGTGAGTATTAGGGTGGTCAGCTGGGAGGATAGATTCGAGCAAATATCGAGAAAATCTTCGGAGACGTCGCATCTGGACACGTCGAGATGTTTCAGGGCACGAAGGTTATGGGCAAACTGAAAAAATACACTTTTCAGATTTCAAAAATCAAAATTTTGACTCGAGTTATGGCCATTTGAAGTTGGTGGCCTAGAAATTCTAAAATTGAGTTTCTAGGCCACCAAAGCTTGGGTAGGTCAAAAATGACTTAGAGACCCCTGCACACTTACCGGATTTCAAAAGTGTCAATTATTAATCGAGTTATGATCGTTTGAAGTTGGTGGCCTAGAAATCGAAAATTTGGATTTTTAGGCCACCAACGTTAAATAGGTCAAAAATGTGTCAAATTTTACGGCAAATCCATATATCACATCAAAATCTTAAAATCTTTAGTCTCCGTGGAGTTACAACCATTTGAAGATGATGGCCTAGAAAACCGAAAAACCAAAATTCTAGGCCAGCACTGTTGATTACCTCTGAAATGTGCAAAATTTCATGAAAATTAGAATCTGAATTCAGAATTCAAATATTTTGAGTCTCATTCGAGTTATGACCATTTCAAAGTTGGTGGCCTAGAAACCCGAAATTTGGGTTTCTAGGCCACCAATCTTAAAAATCCATATCACCTGCATTGATCCTCTCTGAATTTTCAAAAAATGCATTCCATCATTCGAGACTTCTCCATGAACGCTTAAAGTCAGCAATCTCTGACAGCTTTCAGGTGACAGAACATTCGAGAATAGCCAGCTAAAGTCGAATTGAGTAATGTGGTCTGAAAATTTGGAGAAAGGATGTTTTTTTTTTCGGAAAATTTTCGAAAAAATTGTTCGAAAAATTTTAGACCAAATTTTTTCGAATAACACAGACCCACCACTATTCATCGAACCCTCTGCGCGAATGTTGCTCAGCAATCTTGGCAATCGCAGCTCTGTCAATTTCAGAGATTGCAAAAAACTCGAACTCTTCTTATTCAGTTTCTCGAACGTCCAATTGACGACGGTAGCGTTTCGAAACACTCTGCGATAGTCTGGAATTTTTTCTTCTGGAAATTCCGTGTGCCTCCGAAAAACGGATTCGAGCACTGAATTGGCGATGGCGGATTGGAGAGGAGGCACATGGTAGGTGTCTGAAAAAGAGTAGTCTGTCTCTTGCACTTTTTGACACGGCTTCGAGTTTTTCGAAAAAAATTTCCGAAAATTTTTTCTCCGAATTTTTTTTACGAGTTTCTTACAGTACCATCCTCATCTAACATCTTCGCTATTCTAGCGGAGCACATTTGTTTGAGGGTCTCCATATTGATGGAGAATCGGAACAAGTACCCTGAAAAATATATACCTACAAAAAATCGGAAAATATGAAGAGAGGAAAATGTAAAAATCTCAATTCCAACAAGTTATGGCTTTGGCCTAGAAATCCAAATTTTGAGTTTCTAGGCCATCAACTTTAATTACTGTTAATCATGTGTTGGGAGCCTCAACACACTTTTCACACACCGAAAAACTCATTTTTGAAGCAAGCTATGATCGTTCAAAGTTGGTGGCCTAGAAACCCGAAATTCGGATTTTTAGGCCACTGACAATACATACTTCTGAAATGTGTCAAATTTTACAAGGAAGCCGAAACCGAAACTTATATTCGAAAATCTTCAACGTTCTTCGAGTTATGACCCATTGAAGTTGGTGGCCTAGAAATCCATAATCTGGATTTTTAGGCCACCAATAATAAATAGGTCCAAAATATGCCAAATTTCATGAGGAATCCGAATCTAAAATTAATATTCAAAAATCTTCAACCTCCTTCGAGTTATGACAATTTGAAGTTGGTGGCCTAGAAACCCGAATTTCGGATTTTTAGGCCACCACCCTTCAACACATCAAATATGAGTCAAACTTCACGAGGAATCTGAATTTCTAGTTAAAACTAGAAAATATTGAGTCTGCCTTGAGTTATGATCATTTTAAGTGGACAGTCGTATAATCAAGAAAAAGAAGCGTACGACCAACAAGATGAGTGCCGTCATAAAACTTTCAAATTACATGCTCTGATTCGAAAAAATAATGATATTCGAATAATCATGAGCAAAGTGCACTCACTGATCAATGATTAAATGCAGTGTCTGTTTTTCGAAAATATCGAAATTCGAAAAAATTTTCGAAAAATTTTCCGAAAATTTGTTCGAAGAATTTCCGACCTTCTGTGAAATGGAGCGCAGTGCGTTATTTCGGAGTGTCGTAGTCTGCTTGGCAGTACTGTAAAGTCAAAGGCGCATTTGTTTTTTCTTGAAGAAAAACTTTTCGAAAAATTTTCCGATAAAATTTTCGGAAAAATTGTTCGAACAACTTTTCGAAGGGAACAACGTTTCGAAAAAAAAAATTTTCGAAAAAATTTTCGGAGGCCGTTGAAAATACACTCTGATTAGGGGAAACTCCAAAAAATTGGCTCCGCCCACTTTGACAACATTCGAAAAAGTCAATTGTTTTACGGTGAGCGGTGGTTCTAAAAACACAATTTTTTGATTAACCCAAAAAGTGCATGTAGAGGGTGGCGCTTATTTTTATCTCATTGGCCAATCTTTTTTCAGATAATAAGCCAAAAGATACCAAATAATTAGTACTAACGAAGACTCTCATGGGGTCTCCATGCAAAGCTCAAAACTGAAGTGAGAGGGGGATAAACATAGTGTGAGAATTGTGTGGTGCGGAAATGAATTGAGGTCCGAGAAGGTGTCCTAGTGTGTGATTAGGGAGAAGCCGAAAGAGAGCGGGCTCACCACTACACAGTAGTACACAAAATGTCATCACAATAATAGTCATGACGACTCTGGGGAGGGTGAGCAATGTTTGTGTGTGGGCGGAGCCTAATATTCGTAAAAAAGGTTTTTTTTAAAAATTACTCTATAATATGAAATCAAGTGTGTAGATTCCAAATATCATAATGAAAACGACCGAAAATCTCTCTAAACACCCGAAAAATTGCCTCAAAGACGCAATTTTTCAAGAATGTTGTCACCCGCTCTGTATTTTTTTCCGCTCGTTTTTCGCCGTTTTTCCGGATTTTTCTCACTTAAATTGATCATTCGTCGATTTCTCGTATATTTTCCTCGATTTCAGTGAGGAAAATCTAGAAAAACGGTGAGAATGGGCGAAAAAAGGAAACTATGACAACATTCTTGAAAAATGGTGTTTTTGAGATTTTTCGGGTGTTCAGTGAATTTTTTGAACGGTTTCATTGCGATTTTCGGAATCTACACACTTGATTACATATTTTAAACGAAACAGAAAAGTTTTCTACCTGAAATTTTGTGTTTTCCCCTACTTTCTCAGAGTTTCGGCGATTTTCAGTCAAAAAATGAATCTACGCTGGTAAAATTGTTCTTTTCCAGACGATTTTCAATTTTTCTGATGCAAAATCCGTCTTTTTCGCTGAAATTCGCTCCAAAACATTCATTTTTCCTCTGAAAATAACCCGAATTCCCCCCTAAAAATTTAAATTTCGAGCGCATTTGATTTTCGTGGCGAGACCCGTTTGCAGTCTTTTTGCAGTTCGAACTTGGTTTTTCAGCGTTTTCGAGCCTATTTTTGAACCAATTTTTGTCAAACTTGTTGCAGAAAATGCAGAATTTTTTTCTCAATCGAATGAACCTAATTTCACTAAAGAAATTTGCAGAAAATTAAGTGAAAATTGGCTCAAAAAGTTTTTCTCGGGTTACTGTAGCACTCGTTTTGTGTGTGTCGAGTGTTGGAGGCGCCAAATCGCCACGTGTTTGTTGTTTTCTCACTTTTCCAGTTCAATTTTCGCCATTTTTCCAGTCATTCGAGATTTTTTTTTCATTCAAAATCGAAAATTCAGTGAAATAACAGAATTTTGCTGCTATTTTCACCATTTCCGCTGTATTTTTCGACAAAATTTCGTTGAAAAACGAAAAAAAAGTATTCCTTCGCTCTTTTCCCCTAATTTCCGTCATTTTCCTTCGAAAATCCTCTCTCTTTTCAGTAATGTTCCTGGAGTACGTCAAGCCGTTTTGCGGGCTCGTGCCCGAAGTGTCGAGACCGGATCGGAAGGTGCAGTTTCGCGAGAAAATGCTCTGGACGGCGGTGACGCTCTTCCTGTATCTCGTCTGCTGCCAAGTGCCGCTCTTCGGAATCATGTCGTCCGAGTCGGCGGATCCGCTCTACTGGATGCGCGCCATCATGGCGTCGAATCGTGGAACGCTCATGGAGCTCGGAATCTCGCCAATCGTCACCTCGGGCATGATTATGCAGTTTCTCGTCGGCGCTAAGCTTCTGGAAGTGGGTGATTCGCCCAAGGATCGTGCTCTGTTCAATTCCGCTCAGAAATGTAGGGATTTTAGCTTCGAAAATCAAAACAAATTGTATTTTTCAGTGTTCGGAATCATGATCACCATCGGACAAGCATGCACCTACGTGATGACCGGTCTCTACGGAGATCCATCGGAGATCGGAGCCGGAATCTGCCTTCTCCTCGTCGTCCAGCTCACCGTCGCCGGTCTAATCATCCTCCTCCTCGACGAGCTCCTCCAAAACGGCTATGGACTCGGCTCGGGAATCTCGCTGTTCATCGCCACCAACATCTGCGAAACGATCATATGGAAGACGCTCTCGCCGACCACTATCAACAGCGGAAGAGGAGTCGAGTTCGAGGGAGCCGCCATCGCCCTGTTCCATCTGCTTTCCACTCGTGAGGATAAGGTCAAGGCGCTTCGCGAGGCCTTCTACCGCGGACACCTTCCAAACCTGATGAATCTGTTGGCCACGGTTGTGGTGTTCGCTGCGGTCATCTATCTGCAAGGATTCCGTGTGGAGTTGCCGATCAAGCACGCTCGTCAACGTGGAGTCTACACCAGCTACCCAATCAAGCTGTTCTACACCTCCAACATGCCGATCATTCTTCAATCGGCTCTCGTCTCGAACCTTTACGTCATGTCGCAGGTACACTTTTCGTTTGCTCGCAATTAGGGTTCAAAATGAGTCTAGTTGGATACTGATCGTCGGTGAATTCGTCATTTTAGCCATAGAAACGAGATCTATCCTCAGACCCTGACACGAGTGGGCAGAAAACCACTGAAAAAATGAAGCACCTGATTTTTTTGGACTAAATTCGGATTTTTCATGAAAACGACCTGATTTTCTATGAATTTTCCGCCCAAACAAGAAAACCAGCTGATTTTTCTCGATTTTTTTCCGAAACCATCTGATTCTGGATTCTCTATCCTCAGAGTGTCAGGGGCTTATCTATCCTTTGAGCTGGAACTTGATCTTGAAGAATGTCGTTTCAATAACTTCTGATTTTCAGATGCTCGCTGGAAGATTCGGAGGAAACTTCTTCGTCGATCTGATCGGAGTCTGGTCTGGAGACGGCACGAGAGGATTCCCAACCGGCGGACTCTGCTACTACCTCTCCCCACCACACACCTTCTCCCACATGCTCGAAGACCCACTTCACTGCATCGCCTACATTGTGTTCATGCTCTCATCGTGCGCGTTCTTCTCGAAGACCTGGATCGAGGTGTCCGGATCGTCTGCCAAGGACGTCGCCAAACAGCTCAAGGAGAAGGGAATGGTCATGAGAGGACACCGCGAGAAGTCGATGATTCACGAGCTGAACCGCTACATCCCGACAGCCGCCGCTTTCGGAGGACTCTGCATTGGTGCGCTCTCCGTCACTGCCGACTTCATGGGAGCCATCGGCTCGGGAACCGGTATCCTTCTGGCCGTCACCATCATCTACCAGTACTTCGAGACGTTCGCCAAGGAGCAAGCAGAGATGGGAGGATTCTCCACAATGTTCATGTGAACATCCTTGTTGTGCTTACTTTCTCGGCCCCGATTTTATTGTTTTCTCTTAATTACTTCTTGGTCTCAAGAGTAGTTGTATCTACACCACCACCACCACCCCGTATCCGCACCCCTTGTAGCCTGTTTTCTCCCCGTTTAATAAATCCCCTCTTTCATTGCATCATTCCTATAACATTTCTATGTGAATAATAAAATTTATTTTATTAGTGCGGTTCGTCAGAGACAGTCGAGCTTCTCCCGATGCTTCTAGACGTGTAGTCCTTAATTCTATATAATCTCCTCCTCCGTCACCCAACACATCCTGTTGTTTCGAGTTTCCTCTTTTTCCGTTCAACGAATTTTCTCATCCACCCACCCAGACTTCACGAAGAGAGCGAAACGCGTCACTTCCACCCTTGTTTCATTTTGATATTCCACTCTGATTTTGCTCCATCTAGTATATGCATATACGTATAGTGATGTAGTATCTATTCGTAGGGCGGAGAGAGGAAGACCTAATTCATTTTGGAAATTGAAATTTCCGGAATGCAAAACGGGCGGCGCTGTATGTATCTATTAAGTGGCGAGGGGAGGCGGAGCGTTTTCCAATCGAGTGAAGTGCTTCGATGGAATTTTGCAAATGAGTTTTCCATCATTTCGTGCACATTTTCAAGTGGAGAGGCGAGAGTTTGCAGATTTTGGAGCTTCTTCATTTTGCATATTTTTGATCATTTCGAGATTTTCGAGATTCTGAAGACGTTGAAGACTCGGAAGATTCAGTTTTCTCGAATTGTTGTGATTTCTTCGAGTTGATTCTTCCGGATTCTTCTAGATTCTTGTGTAGATCAAAGTCTCAGAATTTGGACGTTTTCAGATTCTGGAAATTGGAAGATTTTGAAATTTGAGAAAAAAATTTTGAATTTTTTCTCGATTTGAAGTAGACAAAACTATGAGAATCCGGACCTCACTTCACTTTTTCAAAATTCGATTATCTTTTCCGTTGAGTTACGATCGCTTTTAACTGGTGGCCTAGAAATCCGAAAATTCGGGTTTCTAGGCCATCAATGTTAAGTAGGTCAAAAATGTGCAAAAAAAAAGTAGAAATTTGAAACTCAAATTTCCAGTACACTGGTGGCTGGTGTTTCCTAGGCCACCGAGATGATGTGTAGATCAAACTTCAACTTTTTTTTTCTGGGCGTTTTTTGTTTTCAGTCTGTGCGATCTCCAGTTTTCCAAACATCTGCCAAAAAAAAACAAGGTGAAACGTCTACATTGTCATCTGAAGCATAAGAAATCTTGAAAACTGATTAGTCACATATTATGCTTATATGCATACGTAATTGGGTTTTGTGGCGACCACCGAAAAAACCCACCTGTTTTTGCTCATTTTTAGAGACAAGAGACACACACGTGGAGGCGACGGGAGACTGGTGGAAACTTGTTTTCTAATGAGAAACACCGAAAAATGAAACAGTTGGTTTCGTTTTTTTTCGATTTTGAGAATCTCAGTAGCTCAAGGTTTTCTGAGATTCTGAACTTTTGAATTCTCATGGATTCTGAAATTTCAAGGATTCTGAACTTTTAAGGATTCTGAATTCGTGCGGAGTCAGAACTTGGATCATTTCTGAACTGTGAAGTTGGTTAAGATCTTGAATTTCGTGGAAATCAAAAAATGCGAAAAAAATAAAAAATTGATTTTTCGAAACTTGAATTCCGATAAAATAACACTTTTTCTGCATCGCCAGCAATAGAATCAACAAAAAATTTGGATTCCTGAGAAAAAAAAAAGATTTTCGAAAATTTTTTCCGAGAAAAATTTTTCGAAAAGTTGTCCGAATAATGTTCTACTTTCCGTGAAATTGAGCGCAGTGCGTTATTCCGGAGTGTCGTAGTCTGCTTGGCAGTACTGTAAATTTAAAGGCGCGTTCGTTTTTTTCTTGAAGTTGACTTTTTTTTTTGAAACATTTAACAACTTTTTTCGCAAAATTTTTCGGAAAAAAAGTTTTCGAAAAAAATCAAAAGAAAATTTTCTAATTTTTTATCGAAAATCACACACACTGAGGGGCACAGACACTAATACCACCCCCTTCCTGCCTAACCATCTCACTCTATTTGATTGGTGGTGGTCAATAGAGGGCTTCTTCTTCCTCTTCTTGTTTTCAAAAACTAAAAAGATTAGTCAGTTTTAGTTGACCACCAATTCGAGGAACGGCTTAAGAAGAGAGGGGAAGCCTCATTTAGTACTATTTTAGAATTTTGAAAAATTTCCGAATTCTCTTTTGATCCTTTGATTGTTATTATCATACCAAAAAAATTTTATTTGAAATCGAAAAAAAAAAATCAAATTTCAAGAACCAAACTCTCATTTCCGAAGCCTTATCTTTTCTATAAAAGCTTTCCTTTTTTGGATTTTTCAATTTTTTCGAATTTTCAGCTCTTTTCAAACCCCACCGAAATGCTCCGTCACTTCTTGGCCCTCGTTCTTGTCATTTTGGCTCTTTTCACAGCCTCTAGTGATGCCTACCCGGGACAACTTCCCGAGAGAGTGAGTTTGAAACTTGAAAAATCATTTGTTAAATATTTTTCGAAAAAATTTTTTTTTTTCGGAAAAAATTTTTCGAAAAAAGTGTTTCGAAAGTTTTTTTTCTGCAATTTTCCGAAAAAGGTATTTGTCGAGATTTTTCTCGAAAAGACACACTGCGCACAATATTCCTTTCTGCCGAAATGGGCGTGGCTAATTCTTGCAAAATTGTTCGAAAAATTTGGTTCGGAAAAAAATTTTCGGAAAAATTTTTTTCCGAAACAATTTTTTCGAGCCTTTTTTTTCGAACACTTTTTTCGAACCAATTTTTTTGAGCAATTTTTTCGAAAAAAAAATTCGAATGCCGTCGAAATCTCCGGTCACTACCAAGAATATAATAATTTTCACACAAGAAAGTATTTCGCGCCATTTTCAGCACCGGTAAATCAAATCGAACTGAGAATTCAGACAAAAAACTTCTGATCTACCAATGCTTCAAAAAACGCACAATAAGCAATTATGACTGCCACCAGAATTAGACACTCTTGAAAAATGGCAAGCACTTTTTCTAGTTTAGATCAAATTGACCTCAAAATGAAAATCTGAAATTTTTGATCTACCAAAAATTTATATTTATTTTCCCAGCGTATCCGCGGCAACTCCGTCGACTCGGTCTTCTTCTCCCCGTTCCGCATCATCGGAAAACGCGCCCAGATTTCTGGGCCAGCCTATGAGTGAGTTTTTTTTTTGGTGGCGCCTTTTTTATCACTGGTAGATCAAAAGGGCACTCAAAGGCTTTCTGATCTAAGAGTGAACCGCTGGGCGCGCTTGATCTACCTCCGGTAGAACAAGTTCGATTTGATCTACCAACATATTTTTTTTTGCAGCGACCTCGGCGAGTACCTAGTCAGTCCGGACTTTGTTTGATCTACCAACTCCCTCGTCTTCTTCTTCTTCTTCTTCCTCACGTTCAGCTGAATTTGTGATTCTCAAAAAAATTTCGCTCCATTCCTTGTTGCTCTATAATTTCCTTTTCTGAATAAACACACTCCGACAATAAACGAATTCTCGATTTCCAACTTTACAAACCGCCTATTATCTGTTCGTGGCTCTGTGAGCTTCAATGCTTCAGCTCACTCGAAACGTATTACGAAATGTTTGGAGCATTTTCTTTTCTCTGTTATTGGCTACCACTAGATAATCCCCCCGTCACGATGCGCACCCCTCGGGTTGTCATGGGCGACGAGAGAGTGAGAGGGAATATAGAGAAAGTGATATGTACTTGTTTTTGGACGGGTGTGCTTTATTTGTTTACTAGTACTCCTCTTTTGAATTTTCGAAAAGAAATAACTTTCGATAGTTTTTTTCTAGTCAAATTTGTTGAAAGTTTCAAACTCAAGAAAACCATTTAAAGTGACCATGACAATTTTCATAGTTACAAGACATTTTCGACCTTAAAGCGATCAGTTGTTGTCCGATTCTTCGTTATTTTTTGATTCTTGGTTTTTTCAGTTTACAAGGATCAAAGTGAGTATGAACAAGTTTTCCTCGGTTCATAAAATTTTTGCAATTTCCAAATTTTTGAGATCTTGGCTGGTCAAAATGACTATAAACATGACCTAGTTTGAAAATTTTGATTTATCAAGTCTGAGACTGGCCAATTCTTGAAATTTTCAAACTGGGTCTTGTTCTGACTCAATTTGGTCCCAAATACCTAAAAATTTTCAACTTTGCAGTACAACTTTGTTTTGTTCGAAAATCAAAAAGTGATCCCGAAAAATTAGAGAATTCGAAAATTTCGAAAAACTACTTTTTCAATCAAAACTTGATCAGTTTTCATCGAATCGTAAAAATTTTTCTATTTTCAAATTTTTCAGATCTTGGCGGTCAAAACAAGCATAAACACGACCTTGTTCGCAATTTTTAATTTTTTCGGTTTTAGGGGGCCGCAAACTGGCAAAATGTACAATTCATGACACTATGCCTTTTTATACTCAAATTTTGTGTTTTCTTGAGGCTTAGGTTGAACTAAAACAAAAATTTACAATGGAAGAAGAATGCAAAAGTTATCTCAAAAAATTCAAAACTTCAAAAAATTTCAGAAAATACTTTGATCATTACCCGAATTCGGAAAACTCTCAACTATAGTCAAGTAGATCAAAAACCGCAAGAATAGGTCGAACAAGGAGTGACGGCAGTTTCTCGATTTTCACTCATTTCCCGTTGCCCATGTTTGACAAGATTTGATTTACCTCCTACTACTACCCAAACTATATTATGATTATCACAATTTTTTTTATTGGCTTTTCTTTCGATTCTTTGAAAGTCTTCAGTTCGTTGAAATCGGAGAAAACTTGGGATAAAAGGCGAAACATTTGCACTGAATTTGTCAATATTTTTTTGAAAATTTTCGGGTTTTTGTCTTTTTTTGATTTGGTGAGTTATGATAAGCCCAGAGACCAAAAAACTGCAGATTATTTATGCCCATATATTTATATTTTATGCATACATATGGATGCTAATCATTCCATGTGTTCAATATTACATTGCACTGCCTTATTCCATTGTTGATCTTCACTACTCGTTTCTAGAAATTCGAAAAACAATCGAAGGCTTAACTAACTTTTTTATTATTCATCCAAACGAGTTTCAACTTTCATATTCTTGATCCTCAGACAATTGCGGTCAAAATGAGTATAAACAAGACGTAGTTTTAAGAAATTAAGGTTTTGACCAGTTTGCGCCCCCCCCTAGATCTGAAAATCAAGAATTTCAAACTAGGTCATGTTCATACTCATTTTGACCGTCTTGATTCACAAAATCCAAAACTTAAAAAATTTCGTGAAGAGAACGAAAACTGATCCAGTTATAACCGAAAAAATGATTTTTTGCCGTTTTCAAATTTTCGAATTTTTCGTGATCACTTTTTGATTTTTAATCAAAACAAAATTAAACTGCAAAATTGGAAATGATCAGGTTTCTGGAGTCAAAATGAGTATAAGCAAGACCTAGTTTCAAGAAATTAACTTTTTGACCACTTTGCGGCCGCCTCACACCTGAAAAACAAAAATTTTCAAACCAGGTCATGTTTATACTCATTTTAACCGTAATCCGCTGAAGAGCACGAAAAATTTAACAGCTTGTATTATACACAAAAACTGATCGAGTTATGATCAAAAATGTAAAAAAATGTTTTCTCAAAAAAAAATTCAAATTATCAACGTTTTCTGTTGCTTTTAGAATCGGGTTTTAATATTACCGTACATCTATAAAAAACAGTAAACTTGTTCACGAGGATTACACCAATCCCGAAAAATGATGACCTTCTTCATTCTAACACTTTTCGACAAGAAGATCACTATTATTCTTGTCCTCTTTTCCCTCATTTTTTGTTGCCAAATCACATCATATGACATTATATCTTCTGTCATATGTGCACACGTGCATAATCCCTAAGAATGATAATAGTGGGTTGTTGGATTCCCTAGAGTACATCTAGAAATGCGAAATCTCCAAAACATGTAATTACTTTTCTCTGCTCTTTCTGCTTGTTTTTAGCGGAATATTCGGAGTGTCGTTGTTTTTGTAAACGTTCAAATATAATTTTTCAGTCACAATCCATATGTAGGAGCCTGCTGAAAGATCATGGCCGATGTTCCAAAACTGATAGATCTTAGTGCGGAGGCGGTCGCCAAGTGTTTAGCTTCAGGTAAGTATTTTTAGTCTATATCTCTAGAACCTGCAGAGTTATCAAAAAATTTCAACTACAAAATTGCTCAGCATAAAATTCTACACATTTTTGTAGTTAATCACTTTTTGATAGGACTGTTAATTTTTGAGTTATGCGCCTTTAAAGTTGAGACAAGAGATTGAGAGACCCAGATAAGAGATTTTGAGATTCTGAGATTCCTAAGTTTTCCAGAACATCCCATCCCCGAAACTCCGCCCCCATCGATCACCGCCAATGCATGGATCCATATCACAAATCTGGTTCTGGATGTGTACTACAAAAAGGACTACCGCTTCACAGAAACTTGTATCGGATTCTTCAAAAAGTGCGATTCGGGGAAGGCTATTTTGAATCGATGCGTTTTGAATAAGAATCATTGTGCCATGCTTTTCGAGCATGAACTGGAGGAGGTGGAGTTGGTGGATTTGTCGAGAAGTGAACAGTTTTTTCGGAGTGCCAATGGAAAGGAGAGTGAGTTTTCATTGATTTTTTCCTAATCTTGAGAAATGATCTGCCGATCTGAAATTTTGGTCTGCTGGCTGCATTTTTTTAAGTTTCTATTCAAAATGACCCAGCAGGATCTCAAACTTCTAGTTGGCCGAACTTTTGCATTAGGAGAAGTTCGGCCACCAAAACGAAAAGTTAGTCCATCTTAAACTCTTCCAGCCGACTGTCCAGTCATCGATATCAACCAGCTGCTGGACAAGATAATTTTTTTCGACACACGCCACAGATTGAAAAAATTGACAATTGATCCGGGAAAAGCGAAATTTCAACGGAATTTTATTATTAAGGTGAGTTTTTCAGGGGTTCTGAAGTTTCATGGGTTCTAAAATTTCATGGATTCTGATTTTCCAGAAGTTCGGAATTTTCGGGGATTCTAAATTTTCATAGATTCTAAATTTTTATGTATTCTAAAAATTCATGGATTCTGAACTTCCAGGGATTCCGAATTCTCATGACCTATGAATTTTCATGAATTCTGTATTTTTATGGATTCTGAGTTTTTACGGAGTTAGACTTTCGCGGATTCCGAATTTCCATAAATTCCGAATTTTCACGGATTTGGAATTTTAATTGATTATGAATTTTTATAGATTCTGAGTTTTCATGCTTTCTGAACTTTTGGATTCTGAAGTTTCATGGATCCTGAATTTTCATAGATTCTGAGATTGCAAGATTCCAAATGTTTCTGAGCCTCAGAGACCTTTCGACGTTGAAGTTTTAGACCTTACTATACTATAGAATCCTACAGATATTTTCAGATTCCTTTGGACTTCTCCAGAATCCTCAAGATTCCTTCAGAATCCTCCAAAACCTTCCCCCACATTTTCAGCTCGCCTTCCGCTTCCGAAATCTGGAGAAACTCGTCATTCGCAATGTCGACATCAAACTTCTGGACTTTGATGTCCTCTGCTGCGCATTCTCAAAACTCAAGGAGCTCGACCTGAGCTACTGTAACCTTCAAAACGTAACAAGAATTTCTAGACTTAAAAATCTAGAAGTTTTGATTCTCCGAGGCCTGAAAATTGCCAACCAGGAGTGTATTCAGGATTTATGGAATTTGGAAAAACTCAGAGTTTTGGACATCTCTGGAGCCCAGTGAGTCTCTCGAGGAATAGAATGAGAAAAAAAAACAAATTTGAAAAAAATTTCAGAGGCAACTCTTCTCAAAACCTCAGATACTACATGAAAACCAGAGAGAATAGACCAAAAGTGAAGATGGATTGCTTGCAAGTTCTCGACTGTTCTTTCAACGAAGTGAAGGAAAAGTATATACGGAAGATGCTAAGAATTCATCCCAATTTGAAGACCATCAGTTTGATAGGTACCATTTTTAGATTTAGCTTGTTGAGAGTTTCAAAATGAATATAAACAAGAGTAGGATTGAAAAAAAATTGTTTTTCGGAGATTTTCGATAATCATTTTTTGATCATAACTCGATTAATTTTCATTGGATCATTGAAATTTTGCGATTTTTGGTTTTTTTGGATTTTGGCGGTCAAAATAAGTACAAACATGACCTAGTTTGAAATATTTGATTTTTCAGGTCTAAGGGGGCCGCAAACTGGTCAAAAATGGAAATTCTTGACACTATGCCTTGTTTATACTTATTTTGACCGCAAAAACGTGATTTTTTACAAGTACAATTCAGTTTTGATCGAAAAGCAAAAAGTTATCACGAAAAATTAGAAAATTCGAAAATTGCAAAAATCATTTATCGATCATAACTCGATCAGTTTTTGTTCTATTCACGAAATTTTACATGTTTTGAATTTTGTGGACCAAGACGGTCAAAATGAGTATAAACACGACTCACCTAGAAAATATTAGTTTTTCAGGTTTAGAGAGGTCGCAAACTGGTCAAAAATTTAATTTGATTAAACTTGGTCTTGTTTATGCTCATTTTGACCGCGATAATCTAAAAATTGCAAATTTTGTATTAAAATCGCTATTCGACCAAAAATCGAAAAGTTATCCCTCTGCGAAGGCTCCTCTCGAAAAAAGTTCATTTTGAATATGGTCATGTTTATATTCATTTTGAAGCTCTCGACCTCCAAGTTTCAATGCTTTGTTTCATTTTTTCTCTAGGAACTAATCTGCAATCCCTCCTCGACGACGAACTTCAATACGCATTGAACGAAGACGTCAAAGTCTTGCGTATCGCCAACCTCGAAAGATGCACCGAGGCACTAACCTACTACACCCAGAGCAGCTACTTGACAGTTCGGATGCTGAAAGCGCTTCTGACGGAGATGTGCAATCAGCTGGAGAGCAACTATGCGGCGTTGTCAGAGGAAGCATTGAAATCTTGTCTGTGCGAATTGCTGAACTTTCTGAAGAAGTCAAAAACCGAATGGGGAGCATTGACCTTGTATTGTATTGAGCCGATTTGTAGGTGAGTGAATCTCGAGATTTATGATCACATCCTCTTGTGGGGGTGTTTCTCGGAAAAAAATTTTCGAAAGTTTTTTTCGAGAAAAGTGTGTATTTCGAAAAATTGTTCGAAATTTTTTCCGAGAAAAATTTTTCGAACAAATTTTTTCGAACGTAACCGAAAATGACAAACTTCACTTCTCTATCAATTTTCCTCCCAGAACCACTCGCTCGGAAATCTTCGACGCCGACCTCAAACGAGACGTCATCACCCAACTCATCACTCTCTACAAGACCAATCCGAAACTCGTCGACGCCAAGACCATCATCTGGTCTCTCTTCAACAACTTCACTCTCAACCACAGATGCTCCTTCTACCAAATCGATCAAATCTGCAATTTGACACTGGTAGACCTGGAAAAGTGTGCCTCCAACAATATTCGGATTCCCTCTGGATCCATGAGATTTTTGGCCTCTTTTTTCCCGAGGTTGATAGATGAGAAGCGCCAAAAACTCGTCGAGGATCGAAATCTAAAATTCCGGATTTTCTGGATTCTCGCTGAACGAGCAATCGAGCCAATCGACATCACCTATTTCCTAACTCTCATCGAGTATTTGACCTACGATGCGAAAATTAAAGACGTTGAAATCTGTCGGAGAACTGTGGACGTCTACAAGTTTATGCTGGAAAAATTCAAGAAAAACTCCACGCTACTCACTTTGGTTCTCAAAAGTTTCGAGAGGATTCTGATGATGTTCGATGCGGTGGAGTGGATGAAACATATTCGGAAGGAGGACTTGTTGAGAGTGGAGTAAGGTTTTTCTTGGTTTCAGTGGGAGATAGAGGATTCTGAGAAGATTCTAATCAAAAGTGTGTTTTCCGAAAAGTTGTTCGAAAAACTTTCAAAAAGTCGTTCGAACGTTGGTTCGGAGAGTTTTCGACTTTCCGTGAAATTGAGCGCAGTACGTTATTTCGGAGTGTCGTAGTCTGCCGAGGCACTACCGTTTTAAGGCACTTTTTTTCGAAAATTTTTTAAAGAAATTTTCTAAAAAAATGTTCGAAAAAATTTTTGAACGTCGTCGAAAATTACACACTGATTCGAATCGACTCCAAAAAATTCCGGATTCGGAGAAAGTTCAAAGGCTCTCTCTCTGAAAAAATAAATAGATCTTCTTTTTCAGCGTCGGTATCTGAAAAAGGGGCGGAGCTAGTTAAAAGTTGTTGACTACAAAAGTGTGTAGAAACTTGTGCTGAGCAACTTTGCAGTTGACACTTTTTTGATAGGTTTTGTGGTTTTCGAGATATACTCTGAATAGTGAAAATTTCGGAATCTTAGATTTGTAGGGCATGAGATTTAAAGAGAGTTCTGGAAGGATTTTGAATTACTTTTGATGAAATCTAGAACTTCTAAATTTTATGGTCCGATTGTTAGAATCACAAACCCATAAAAGTGCGGAGTCCATGACATTTCAAAATCCGTAAAGATTCAGAATTTTCGGAAAATCAGAATCTTTAGAAAGTTTGGAATCCTTGAAAATACAGAATTGCAAAAAAAAAACATTATTGAAAAAAAGAAATTCTTAAACAATTCAGAATCCCAAGGAATTCAGAATCCATTCAAATCCGGATTCTTTGTAAAGTCAGAATCCAAAAAAAATTCAGAATCTATAAAAATTCAAAAATTTCAGAAAACTCATCACCCCTGAAAACGATGCGAAGAAGAATCTAACCCATGCCGCCTCCGTCTTCCTCATCAGAATCCTCTCCAAAATCTTGCTCCAGAATCCAAAAATGCTTCATCGAGACGTCGACCTCAAAAATGTGCTCTTTAGAACCTTTGATTCTGCAGAGATCCTCGAGTCTCAAGATGTTCCGTACTTTTTGGAATTTGTTGAAAATTTCATATCCACCGAGAACCCCGCGAGATTCAAAACGGTTCGAAATATTCTGGAGGTCTATGGGTTGATTCTGGAAACGTTTCAAGAGATGCAGAGCACGGTTTTGTCGATTTCGGAAAGCTTCGAGAGGATTCTGGAGAATCCGGGATGGACGACGAGAAAGTATTATAAGAAGGAGAGCTTTGTGAAATTGACGTAAGTTTTTTTGGGTTTCTGAATTTCCATGTATTCTGAATTCTCATGGATTCCGAATTTTCATGGATTCTAAATTTTCATGGATTCTGAATTTTCATGGATTCTGAGTTTCCAAGGATTCTGAATTTTTGTGGATTCTGAATTTTCATGGATTCTGAATTTTCAAGGATTCTGAATTTTCATGGATCCTGAATTTTCAAGAATTCTGTTTTTTTCAGGAATCCTGATTCTATGAAATATCAGAATCCATAGAACTTCAGAATCCTATGAAATTCAGAATCCATGAAAACTCAACATCGAAAACTTGGGAAAAAAAATTTCAAAAAAAAAAAAAAAATTTCAAAAAAACTTCTCGATAAAAATTTTTCGAAAAAAATTATCGGAAAAATTTTTCCGAAAAAAACTTTCGAAAAAAAATTTCCGAAAAATTCCTCAAAAATTTTTTTTGGAACGATACACTGTTAAGGATTGAAATACTTTCAAGGATTCTGAAATTCTGAGATTCTGAATCTTTTCCATGTCTAGGTCCTAAAAATCAAGATCAGATTCTCAAAAATTCGAGTCCCGATATTCCAGATTCACCAATTTTCAGACCGCATCTAAAATTTCCAGAAACTTCCTGTGCACCCAAAACGTGAAACTGAGACCTCTGCAAACCTCGATTCTCTTCATCCTCGTCTCCATCTACTATCACCATACGCTGGGTTCCCGCCCAAAAGATGAGATCAGAAAACTCGTGAAATCCATCTCAGACTTCACTCAGAACATCCAGAACATCGAGTACCTCCAAGAAGGCGTCCTTTTCAAGTTTCTCGTCCACGAGCACCAATCAGAAGACGTCAAACGCTGGGCGCAATGGTTCGTCGACTATTCGGAAGTCAAGGAGGAAGACGTTCGAGAAACCGAAGAGGCAGAAGACGTGGAAGAAGACGGGGAGGTCAACGGGAACTCAGAACTCAAGGCGGCGATCGTTGAGTTTATTCTCGGCGCACAGATGCTGGAATCATCGGGTGATGAGTACGAGGAAGAGGTCGACGAGAACGACGACGTCTGGCAGGCGAATCGAAATGACGACTACTTGTAGGAAAATTGGCGGAGCTTAGTTTCGGATGATACAATTTCTCTGATTCTATATGATAACAATTATGATTCCATGAATAAAATGGGTTGGGTTTTTTCTCTGCATTTTTTGAAGATTTGCCTGCTGAAAAGTCGGACGTGGCCTTATAGAGTCTTGACGAATCCGAGGGGCGAAGCTTAGGTACATGCGGAGTTGAAGACTCAGTGCGGCAGAATTAAGTTTGTGGGCGGGACTTAACCTTCGTGGTTTTTTTTGTCGCATTTGAATTTGAACAGATAATAAAAGACTACATATTTTGAGAAAATTTTTCACATTTTTTTTTTCAAAATTTTGTTTATCATTAGGTTTTGGAAGACTTTTCTACCAATTAAAGCGATTTTTATTTGTTTTTTTTTCAATTCAACAGATAGTAATTTTGAAGTTGAAATTTGGACTTTGGAATATCGGAAGTTGGAAGTCGAAAATTGGAATGTGTATTAGGCAACTGGGAAAAAATGCGCCCGCGCTCCACCGAACTTAAAAAAAGCACATGCGCCTTTAAAGAATTTCCACCATTTTCGAATTTTTTTCGGCTTGTGTCCTTTGCCTTCGCTCGAAATAGTTTATTTCGCACAAATTTTCGAAAACGGTGTGACAGCATTGACAGGAAAGAGCTTCAAATGGGCTAGTTCGGTGGAGCGCGGGCGCTTTTTCCCATTTGCCGAATAATTCTTTCGAAAAGTTCCTCGAAAGTTATCCGAAAATTTGCTTTGAAAAATTTCACGAAATACTCGAAACTGTGTCGAAAGGTGACACTGGGTTTCACGAAAGTTCAATAGTAGAGGAAAGAATACATTCGAATTGGGCAAGAATAATCATAAAGTAACTGATGTGCGAGATAAAGAATATACAGAGAGATATATATGGAGAGAGGTTATGGTGGAACAATCGAGATGCGGGTCATGGCTGGGTTCAGATGTCGTGCATCTCGCACGATTTCATTCAGACGGTTCGAGAGCTCTCGCGGATTCTCATTTCTTCTGGCGATGAGAGTGAGACTGGTTATGTTGGGGTTGACCATCACCTGCTCCAGAATCTGTGCTAACTCACTGAAGAAAAATACTTCATAAAATATGTACACATTCAAGTAGAACTCACTAATCGGCTTCTGGATCTTCATCAATCGGATCACAGAAACGAAGGTCTAGTTTGCTGCATTTCAACTCGGGAATATGGAATGAAGATGCACGGAGGGTTCCGTTCTGTTTAATGAGCATTGTTCTCAAGTGAACCGATCGGAGACTTCTCGAAAACTGTTCGTGGTTGATGGTGAGTCTGGAAAGTATTGACAATTTTGTTTTAGACGAGGTCTATGAGATCTTATTACCCTCCTTTTTGAAATCGCACGACAGTGACCGAGTCGGTTCCATTGAGAGAGACTATGCCTTGAATCAGCTGGTTCAATTGGTAGTTTCTTCGGCCATTCCTAGAAGAAAACAGAGACATAGAAAATGTATGTTAGTCAGTGTGTGATTTCCGAAAAAAAATGTTTCGAGAAGATTTATTTGAAATTTTAAAAGCAAAAACAAATGCACCTTTAAATTTACAGTACTGTTCAAAAAAATTTTCGAAAAAAATTTTTGAAATTATTTTCGAGTTTCTTCTAAAAAAAAATTTGAAAAAAACTAAGCAGAAGAACTTACTCTATGTAAGTAGAAAACGGTCCGGCGATAAGTTGCAGATTATAAATGTCTTTCCAGTCGAGTTGGCGCAGCATGTTCTTCATTGGGACCTCGGGCAGATCTTTGAATACTTCGAGAAAGTTATCAGGGAGTTTCGTGTGCTGGGGAAACGCTTGACTATTGAGCGAGATTATATCCTCGGCGGAGAGGACTTCTTGTTTTTCTGAGGGATACAACAAGCGGATAACCCATCCGACCCTTGAATCAAGAAGAGCCTTTAGAAGATGACCCAACGCAAAGGCGAGCACACTCTGACGCTCGAATTGACTGCAAATTTTTGGGGGTTTCAGATGCTAACAGAACTAGTATAAAAACTAACTCTGACATTATGAAGAAGGGTGGTGATATGATCTCATCGAGACTTGACCAATCTTTGGCGAGGCTAACCTTTGCGTCTTTGTCGTGCACACCTAGCATGAGCGGTCTGCAAAGCCCCTTTTGGTGATTTTCGATGCTCAATTTTGAGCGATTGAAAAAGTATGTTTCAATTACCCGATTTCTATAAAACTTAGTGAGTGTATTAAGCAACTTTAGATCTTCATTTTTGCAGTTGACAACTTTTTACGAAATTTACAATCAAACCAGTTATGTCGCGTTGAAGATCATTGGTCCGAAAAAGTTCGAAACTAGCACTGAAACGTACCAAGTTTTGATGTGACGTAACTCACTTCACAGCAATATTCGTAAAAAGTTGTCAACTACAAAAATGAAGATCTAGAGTTGCTTAATACACTGACCAAGTTTTATAGAAATCGAGTGATTGAAACATACTTTTTCAACTGCTCAAAGTTAGCTACCAAAGGGATAGAATCATGGTCAGTACTGTATGTCACAGAAAAGAAGACAAATGAGAGGGTGGTGTAGATATAATCTCGCTTCCCGTCGCCAAAAAGAACACACACGAAATTGTGTGTTTTGACCATTCGTACATAACTAATCGGACAACCCGTTGGAAGATGAAATTAGGAAATTAAGAATTTATAATCTGGTTTGCTTTTGGTGGGCTTTCTTATCACTAGACGTTATCAGTTCCATGGTCGCGTCTGTCTCCCTCTTTTCTTCCGCTTAGTTTTTTGAAAACAAACCAAAATTAGTATCGATAGAAAACTCATGCTCTGTAAGCACGTCCTCAAACGTCATTGCAATACGAAAACCGACAAACAAAAACAGGACTGGTTGGAGAGAACGAAAATTGGGAAACAACATCGAGCGGGGAATCTGAATATAGCCTAACTTTCGTTGAATTGGAACCAGGGATGTTCGGAACGGAATTCCAAAAACTCCGAGTATTTTCGGAATGAAATGCCGATTGGAATATTTCGGACTGAAATTTCCAAATTTTTTTGGACAGATAATTTAAAAGAGTCTCTGAAACATTCAATATTGAATGATTGAAAACAGTTGAAAGCTTTCCAATGATATACAATACAATGTGACTCCAATATATATCCGGGTGGCTTCCTAGCACAGGTAAAGCGCTGGCGATACGTTACGGGTGGGACCAGGTTTTAGATCCGTAAATGATCCGTTTTTGGCGTTTTTGCGATGGAGCATTCGCGAACGGGCTATTTGTGGATAGTTTTGGTTCCAGTCGCTTACGGACAGGAAACGGGTGCGCGCACGGGTAAGAAACGGATGGTTCTAAGCCATTTGAATAATGTTTTGCGGATCCATCCATTTCGCATCCGATTTTTCGTCCACATACGATTCCTATGCGGACCGCGCGCGACTCCGACACATCCGTAACGGATTGCCAGCGCTTTACCTGTGAAATTGGGAATTTTTTGAAATTCCCGATACCCCGATATTTTAAAACCCGGAATATTAAAAAATTTTAGAATTGGAATATTAATGCATTCCGAACATCCCTGACAGTACGTCATACTCCATTTCAAAACTTTCACCTTTCACATCTCGTTTGTTTTACAACTCGAGCTTACTCATTGTTTGAGTCCCCAGAATTTGCACTCCAATAAAAAAGGCAACAAAACGCTCTAAACAAAGAGTGCGAAAGTCGTAAATCACCACTTCCCTACAGTATTCGCGTTTTTCTTCAAACAGATCGAAGCAATAAAAATGAAGTGAAAAGTGATGTGCACATCTTCGATTTAAAAGAGTCACTCTTATTGATGGAGACTCATTCTTGCTATACTTTCCTTTTTTGGTTTCAAAGTTTCATAATTTTTCGCTCTTCAGAATGAAGTTTCTACTCTTGCTGCTCATACCCACCGCATCTTCGTTTCTCTACAGTCTGTCCAAAGCGGAGGAGTGTGCAAAAAAATCTCGTGTAGGGAGTGCCGGATTCGCGACATATTTCGCGATCCCTTTGGGGGATGATAAGAAGGAAGACTTCGAGTCGTACCAATTGGATAAAACCAAATTGTAGGGAAACTATTCGTATCTAATCTCTGAAATTGCATCTTCGCAGGGTCTTTCCAACCAATGCTGAGATAGCCGGAAATGACATTGATGATGGAATGGATGCTCTGGTTTGTTATAATGAGACGGAGAAGAAGAATCTTGCCGGTGTCATCTTTCTGGTTCCAGAAAGTATGTTATAGCTTTGTATTATTTGTTAATTATCTTCTTTTTCATTGTAGTTTATGGGAGTATGGATGTTTATCATGTTAGTAAGGAAACTACTGAATCTGTTCAAGCGACCAAAACCTACACAGTTCTGTTCTCCAATGTCCAGGAAGGTTTCACTCTCAAGGATTTTCAAGCCAATGGCGTGAGTGATAATAAACTGGGATAAAGCCTTGAAGGAGGACTCCGGGCAACATTTTTTCTACATTAAAATGTGTATTCAAGTGTGCTGATTCCTAAATTCACAATGAAAATGTTAACCGAGAAATTGGCTCAAAGAGGTCATTTTCTGACTAGATTGGCTTACGTGGCCGTGGCCTGACTCTTCCGGAAAACTCTTCTGCGCTTTTCTCACAAAAAACAACAAATTTTTTCAGAATGTTTGTTGGTTTTCAGCTTTCCGTTTGTTTTTTGTGTGAAAAGCTCGAAAAAAAACGGTGAAAAATCGTCAAAAATTTGTTGCCCGAGTCGCCGCGGAAGAGATTTCCGAAGAGTTAGGTCACGGTCACGCAAGCCAATATGCTCAGAATATGCCCTCGTTGAGTCGATTTTTCTGCTATTTAGAGAATTTTTCGAATGTTTTCATTGTGATTTTTGGAATCAGCACACTTGAATACCCATTTTAATGCAAAAAAAAAAAAAATGTTGCCCGAAATCCTTCTTCAAACTGCATTTTTAGGATACTGCCTTCACAATTCGCTCGGGTCTTCCCAATGATACAAACTATCTGGTTTACACCTACGAGTGAGGAACAATCATCATTTTGCATTCTGAAACCTTACAACACTTACAGTTCTCAGATGGGATTGGATAAAATTTGGATCCAGGAAGACCACTTCTTCATTCACAAAACTGGCAGCGGTTCGCTGAACTTTACGTTCAAAGATGGCGGAGGTGGGAGGAGGGAATTCAAATTCAACAAAAGTTTAGCTATATTCAGAGTCCCCATTTCAAGAGCAATTCACTTCTTCGGGATTCATTCTCACACCCGGCTATCCAAAACTTCCATCTGATGGGGGATACCTTGACGTGCCTGTTAATTTTACAGCTATTGCCGCAGCAAAAATTTTGAAGATCAAGGTGAGAATATATACCGTATTTACTGCATTATAACGGCACCCCGTGCCGTCACTTTTACAAAACTTATCTCGGTTCCTGTAACAGTAATCAAAAAGTGGACAATTAATTAAATGTTGCTCAGGTCTTCATCAACATTTTCCTAGTTGACCGCTTTTTGATAACTTGTACCGGAACCATGATAAGTTTGGTCAAAGTGATGGGACGGGCGCCATTATAATACAGTAAACACGGTAAATGCCGACTCAGTACGAGCTTATCGAGTTGCAGGTGACCACAGTGCTTCCTCCCGCTGCTAGTGCCAGAGCCAAGAGAGATGCGCCGCAGGATGGAGTCACCGTCACTGTAGCCGGCAAATCTCAGTAACAGTTGAAACGAGAAAAAATATAATCGATCGATCGATTTTCAGCTTCTTCAAAGCCACAGCCGACGAGACAACCGAAAGTGCTTTTTTGGATTTTCCTGCAAACACGGATCGTTTCAAGATCACTTCGACTACTGCATACGCGATTCAATTTGAGACGGAAGGTATACAAGCAATAGCGACCGAGTATCTTTGAGTCCTTGTTCAGATCCACCAACAACGACAGTTGCACCAAGTACAGCAACGCCAAAGCCAACAGAGAAGGCAACAGATAAACCAACAACTGCAACATGTCCAGTCTGTCCCACTATACCTGTTTGTCAGTCCACCTCTACCACAACCGATATCTCCACAACCACAATGGGAGCATCCACTTCTCTGGCGACCTCGATCATTTCGATTCCTCTTGTTTATTATCTGTTCTGATCTGTTCTCGAGGCGTCAAATAAAAGTTTATCCTTGAAGAAATTGAACAAAGGTGGATTTCATATATGAATCATTTTTCGGTGTGGTTTTCGTGGTCTAAACCACAGAGGTAAACGAAGTGAACAAGTCGACCACGAGCGTTCCAAATTTTGTGAAGCTGGGTATACCCAGAGCTGTCCAAAACAAAGGCAGGCCTTCAAAACGTCACGGCCGGAGAAAGAAGGCCTTGTCGCACTCTATTGAGAAAAGGCCTCACGAGGTCGGACCACGGTAGGCACATCGCATATTTTACGACATTTTGAAAAATTTATTTTTCACGCCGAAAAATCGTGCTCTAAAAACCTCACCCCCCCCCCC